>PDIP01000256.1:8852-61477 GCA_002811645.1 Corallochytrium limacisporum
TGGTTCAAGTCATGGTGGTAATAGATGCTCATATTTAATTTTTTTGTACGACTACGATGTGTTCAATGTCAAGCCAAAGTCAAAATAGTCCTTTTTTGAGAGTAGCAGGGACTCTTCGTTTGAATCAGCTATTTAAATATTTGTGCATGATTGTTAAAAAGAGCAAAATATAATAAAATAGAATAGAATCAATATAAATTAACCTACAATCAAGATTGAAAAAGATCCTCGGGAGTCAAGTTTTTCGGAGTTTTGACCCTGACATACCAGACAGAGGGTGGTAGAGTTACACTTGGGCAGTCGACAAGTATAGTAACTCATTAGTGAATATTGTGCGCCACTGGTGACTTGTACGAACGTCCCATCACTTAGGCTTAGGCTGGCATCCTTTTCAAGTACTATCAGTACTGAAATTATGAAAGAAAGGGAGTGACGAAACTATACCGGGACAATGGGGCTCCCTAGTTGCTTCACTTGCCTTCGACACTTCGGCTGCTTTTCATTTGATGCGGTGTGAGGAGGCCCCAGGCATTGCCGCACACACCGCATCGCGGCGCGAAAATCTGACTTATCAATCAAGCCGCACTAGGAAATTACAAAATGTCAGTATATAAATGTCAACTTCGAACCTCTCATACATAGAATCACAATCTAAAATTGAAATATATTTACAATCAACCTTGCTGTTCCCCTCCTCCCAAAAGCGGCGCTTCTTAGAAGTCGAAAAGATTCAAAGTTTCAGACAGGGCTATTCCTATGGTCTTCCATGACTTTGGGCACCACAGTCATGTCTTCAATCATTCTCAGTGCGTGATAAACCTCGTCATCGTCCATACTCTTGAGCTTGCTGTTGATCTGGTGAAGCAGATAATCTGTACCAACCGCACTACTCAATAGGGCTTTCGCAGCATTTCATGCGCACGTCGAAGTTCCAGTAGGTCCATAGATACTGGTCGATGCACTGACAAAGTTCCTGCGTGTGCTGCGCGTAGATCAAAGGGATTATGCGCAGCAAATGCAAGCAGCCCATCTGATGATCCTCTTTCAGACGACCCGTAATCAATGTGATCACTGTTCCCGGGAAGCCTCAGGTAATGTTGCCGAATGCCTGACGGAACCAAGGATCTGTACCTTGGTACACAAGTTTTACTACAACGTCAATGATCTGCTGATTGTACTGCCTTTCGGAGCAGAGGGCAAAAAGCACTCTGTGAGGATGTTGAAGAGTACCCTTCCTATGCAAATCTTTCACCTTCGCAATTGCTATCTGATCACGCACATTCCACTCACACAATATGATGCTGGCCAAATCGCCAGTCTCTCGGCCCCGTCTGCGCTTGCCAGTTTCAAAGCATTCAGAATCTGAGGACGGCCTAGTGACACCTGTTTCATAAATACTTTGTCGTGCTCCTGGGCAGCCCCAGCGCGTACTTTTGGACATTGAGGTTTTTCACTGTTTTCCGCATGTATTCGAAGTAAATATTTTCGAACTCCTGCTCCCTCATGATGGAATCTTGTCCCTGATCCGATAAATGACTCACTGTCCTATTCTCTACATTGGACTTTGATATAGGATCGGGATTTTGTGGTAGTAGCCAATCATATTGCTTGCTTCCTCTTGCTTGCTTTACCGAATGAAGATCCCGAGGAACAATTCTCTGTCCACTACCTTCACATCTAGTGCCTTTGACCAACTTATGCAGGAGGGCTGCTTCTTTGTTCCATTTTGTGCAATCTTCCATTGATGGATCTTCTTGTGATGCATTGCAAATCTGCCGGCAGTTTGGCCTAATTGTTCGCTCAATGCCACCCTTCATTGCTTGCCTAATCGCATCCCGCTTTCCGGGTTTCTCTCCCAGTTTAGCCGATAATTCAAAGAGGTCTGGGTTCAATTGCGATTTCATGCACCTGGAGAAATACCATAATGGAGCCATGGACTTCACCATTGCCGAATCAACCCGAAACCCTGTAGGTTGGACAGTGCGGACCGAAACCCTCTGACCCAACTCTTGTGCGAACTGTCACCCTCACATTAAGCTACCCGGTGCGCAGGCGAGTCTCCAAGGGAATCTTGGGGGAATTTGAAGGGAAGCATCTATTGTTAGAAATGCTCCATGTATAAATTTTAACACTATCTCTGTAGCCATCGCACGGGAATTATTTGATATACTAATGGTTTGGATCCTTGAAACCGTCCGGCGTGGAAAATTCAGTGCTGCGAGTCTGTAGAAACGATAGCGAATGTACGGCCAATGCGCCGCTCTGCGCAGAGAGCGGTCTGAAGCCGGGTCCCCTTCTGGGGGAAGGGGAGGTTGGCCCCACATGACCGACCACCAGATGGGCCAGCCTGTCCAAGGGGTGTTGATTGCTGGGTCGTCTACCCCAGCTATTTCGGACATGATGGTCCGTCTCCTATGACTACGGAGATGCATTCAATCAGACGTGTGACATGTTTGAATCAGTGTGTTGTACAAGGACTTGACGTCAACAATGTAGTCAGTGACAGAGCGGAAGCCTCAAACTATGACGCGAAAGCGGGAGAGGACTTTGTCCGCAGATGGACATCTTGCAAAGAAGAAAGTGGGATCTGCAAACAATGTCCTTGGATTGTATGCGCAACTCAAGGCTGCCATGGAGACAGCAACCTTGTCAGAACAGACACTGAAACTGAAAGCGCTGAATGAAGAATTGCTTGCAGCAAAGACATCTGGAACTCTGATGATAGCAGTTGAAGGGATCCTGGAGCAAGAGCGCAAGAACAAGGCCATTGAAGGCCCTATGGTTGGCTTGGGTGGATTTATCACCACATCAGTCGTGAATCAGACACCTGTGCCCGTAGAATGTTGGTGTCTGCTCTTGATTTGGCTTCAGACCCTCACGCATTTGACCGAAGAGAAGTTCACGGCTGAGTACACCAAGGATCTCATCCAGAATGCTGGGGTGGCCATCCAAAGAGATTTAGGACGGTCAAAGTCGGTGTCATCAGCTTGTTACATTCTTCATTTGCTGAAGACTATCATTGTATTGGTACCTAGCGTAGCAGCAGGGATGCTGCGACAGATTCCTATAGATAAGTATTCCTTGCAGAAATGGCTGCGCAATCGGGAAGAAGTGGTCATTGAATGTCTGAGCGACTTGCCGACATCGCCACGCCGGGAATATCTTATGTGGATTGCCTCAGCGATGCAGGCATCGGGGCAATCCCTACGCATTCTTCTCGGCAAGCAGAACACCTTTGTTACTGTGGTGGAAGGTATTGCCGCGGATTCTGCTAGGGATGCTGTAGAGTTTTTGACAAGTGTCAAGTCTGCTATGTTGTCGACGGGGCGAGAGTCTGTGCAGCTACTGCGGTCATTTGCCTCTACTGAGGTTTGCTGCGCTTTAATCGACAGTTTGGCAGCTGCAGAGGATGTTGCACAAGCGGAAAACGGAATCACATCGGGTCCGGTGATTCATGAGATTATTGGTCTTACTTCACTGCTGTTGTCATCAGTGCACTACGTGGAAAATGTAGAGGATCCCCCTTCAAATGACAGGCACGTGAATGTAGTCCTGTTAAACCTAGTCAAGCACATTGCAGGCAAGCACCTTCGCAGTGACCGTAGCTTTGAAATTCTCCTTTCAATTGTGCATCACGTGCCGAGTATATGCTTGCCTTTTTGCCAGCAATTTCAACTGACGTTTGACACAAGCCAACCAGAAGTCTGCCTGTTGCGTTTGGTTCGCTGTCAGAAAGTTGTAGGTGCCCTGCTCAGTAGTCCGATGGATGAACATTTTGTGACGAGAGTTTTGCCCTTCGGTATCACTCGTCCGGTTCTCCTCAGACTGCTTCAGAGCAAGAATCTGGCGGTCAGACTAGCAAGTCTCTTGCTCCTTCATTCCATTGCTTCTCAGTTTATGAGGCAGATAGCCAGTATAGATGCGCACTCGAAGCGCAAAGGTCTGGATGGCATTCGAGCGGGCAATCGGAAAAGAATATCGCTGGTTTCCAGCTTCAAGGCCAAAGTGTTTAACTGGCCTGAACTTTCTGGCTTCTGCAAAAACCCAAAAAGTATCGTAGACGTGGAATGGACATTTGTACTGAACATAGCGACGATTGGAATTCAAATGGATGCAGACCACGCGGACGACATAAGAAGCATCATTGCGCCCACCCTTCAATACCTGCAGCCTGCGCTCAAGGGTGAAGACCGTATAGTTCTTGCTGGGGCGCTCCAAAGGTCACTCTACACGACCCTCTCTGAAATGGGAATCGAGTTTCTGCGCTCGAAAAGAAAAGCCTTGTGCGCCATTGTGACAGAGGACCTCTTGAATCCTGCTATTGACCAAATGGTAGTTCTGGCTTTGAAGCAATTTATGGTGGTTTGGTGGACCGCCGAGGGACAAAGAGGGTTCGAAATGGTACAATTCTGTGACAGAACTCTGTTGGAGGCAAAAAGGTCAAATTTCAACGAAAGCGAGCTCCGTGAGAAGATCAAATCTGTATTCCTAAATCCTGGCAACGCTGACATATGCGGAGATTGTGACAATTACACATCACACGATATTTCAGCTTTCACCAGGATATATGAATATGAGGCACACATTGGCTCCTCAGACGTCCTGAAAACTGCCGACCTCTTATCCGTTGCACGGGCAGCCAAGGCAGTGGGTGAGAATGAAAGGCTACAGTCAGTAGTATACCATACAGTTCGAAAGATGCAGAGCGAAATATCCTCCAAGAATGTCGTTACTATACTTTCTGAACTTCTAAACAACGCACAGAGCGGAGAATCGAATACCAATCTCCGACTGGCGTGTACTACTGCTATTTCAATTCTTTCAAAAGCAGAATTGAATTTAGTCAATACTCTTGAGCCTACATTGAAATTGATATTTGACCTGATATTGAATTCAACGGACGAGCAGAATTTACTTGGGATTGTGGGGCTCGCACGGTGTGGCTTGGCAAACGCATCGGCGGCCGAATTGCTGTCAATTTTGCCACACACGTGCAAGCTAGCCTTGACTGAACAGCTTAACAAGTGTTCTTTGTTTCATAGGGCTTCCAGACCGGATTCCGAAATTGCTGTGAAAATAAGCTTCAATGCAGCACAATTTACACACTGTTGTAATTGTCAATTGAATTCAGGTGACATGGAAAGACACATTGTTGGCCAATTTTCTGATAACGGGGGTGGGTTTTCCATTTTCCCTGTTTGTGTCAATGAAATCTGGAAGCTCCTGGAAAACATTACGAATTTAGTATCAGAAATCAATGAGAGCTCTGAAACCCCGGCTATGCTGGCGTCAAAGTGTGATATATTGTTCACACTCCTCCAAGTCGATGCCATTGTTGAGGATGGGGAAGTTTTGGCCTCTATGCGAACGATTCTGTTAGCTTTGGGCAAGCATGTCAGTGAATCCATTGACAACCTGACAAGTCCCTTAGGTTCGAAGTTTATTTTACTGCTACTCAAGAACTATGGTGGTACCTGGCAGGCCCAAGACTGTCTGTGTAGTGAAGCGTTGTTTGCAGTCGAAATGGGAATTTACAAGCTGCCTACCGCCACCCAAGGTGTCTCTTTGGTGGCTCTGTCAAAACGCCTACTGGAAGCCAAAAGGGAAGAAGAAGACTTGGAAGGTGACACTGCTGCGCAGAGTCTGATCACCCTAGCAGATATTCTGATGCAGAATGCACCCAATGACATCATGAAAATGTTTGATGTGCGTCACCTGTCTGCATCATGGAAGGCACAGTACACTGCGGAAGGTCATTACAATGCGGACTTTACCCTGCTTGTACTCAGTTTTATCATCGATGATCCGTCAGCCATGGATTTGAAACTGTTCTTCGTTCGACCGTGGTTCTCTTGTCTGATGACCCTCCTTACAGTGTCCAGTAGAGACATGCGGCAGGCAGCCTACGATCTACTCGCTCTCTTGCACGAGCGTGTCGCAGGTGACAAGGCTCTCAAGGAAGGCAAGCAAATTGGCAATTTGCTGGAAAGCATGCGCAGGACGATCACAGTACCCTTGATGCGTTTGCCAATGTTTTTAACCACATGGTATGCAGAGATTGCCACCATTTTGTGCCAGCCACTGCATCCTCTGTATCCCTTTGCAGGCCATGCCATCAATGCCCGGGCCTATTTTGATCCTTCAGACATTCCCATGGGCCACGAGGCCTTGAATAGCGGTGACTCAGACGCTGGGCCTGTACTCGAAAGGTTTATTCTGGACATTATCACAGTTGCAACAAATGAAGCCGACTTGGCAATGATTGCGAAGCACCATTACCTGGAACTCGCTCTGGCCAACGTACTCTCGCAAGCACAGCAGACTAACGGTCTTGACCAGCTGCTGGACTACGTGGAACGGTGCATAGCCGGTGTGGGACAGGCCTTTGTGTTTGACTTCGTGAGGCAGGGCGGACTTCAGCTCTTAATGGCTGCTCTGAGTGAGATCGGCAAGCTCAAACACCGACGGGTAGGTCTGGTGGCTAGTGCTGTGCTGGCAATTGCTGGCAATCGTAAGCTTCTGCATACCAACCATGAGCAGATTCGTGCACTGTGTGCCAAAATTGAGGCTGTTGTGGTCCAAGAATCTGGCCTGCTGGAGGCCCAGGACCCCAGTGCTCTACTCAGCATCATGAACCTTCTTACCCGAGAAAACTGCCATTCTACTGCTGATGCAGTGCAGTCTCTGCACGCTGCACTTATCGCCATTGGCTATGATAGTGCAGTCGCTTTGGAAGAGAATGTGAAGCGTTTGGTACTCTTCCCTGGCATTGTTCACAGACTGTTGGGCGAACTTCAGAGTGTGCAACCGTGTCTGCTAGCGGCTACTTTCTTGCTCCGCTGGCTGTCTAGCAGCATCCGCAGGGCCAGTTCTGCGCCCGTGGATGACATGAACACTTGCGGGGCGGTCCTCAATGTCCTTCTGACCCATTTGCAGGAGAAACAGAGTCTCGATCAAATCAAGGCGCACATGGTGGTTGCCGAGGTCTTAGCCACCAGAGAATTGCGCGATGATTCACCATGTAGGACAATGATAGAAACACATCTGTCGAGCTACTTTCAAGTAAATGGTTAGCAAATAGTGTACTTATATGTATGTAGGTATGAAACGTTGCTGATGATATAGGTCGATATGAATTGTGTCATTGAATGGTGCAGGACCGGTCTTCCAGTTCTTTCCTGTCCTTTTTCGTCTTGCTTTCCACGGATTGTTCGTCCTTGTCCTTGTGAGCACCAGTGGTCTCGTCAGGCGTCCTATTTGCCGCAGCAAACTGAGGATCATTGCCCCACAAATCATCTCGCTCTGGTGCCTGAAAGGTCTCCACCTGAATGACCTCACGGGGCGCTGGAAGGTCCACAGCCTTCTCTGGTACCTTTTGGTGATACAGGAAATCATTTTCCCGCTTGGCCTTGTCAGTACTGACCCTCAGTTCCCGCTCAAAGCGATGATAGAACTCTCCGTTCGTAAGGCGCTGAACGTTGCGAGGGTTAGCACCGACTGCGCGGCACATGCGTTCAATATCTAAGGCAGCCTGAGAGCCACTCTGACAGCTCTTGATGGCAGCTCCGCTTTTCTCTTGTTTCAGCAATATGTTACCATGGTACGCATAGGCATAACCTTGGTACATCTTCTCTTTCACAGCACTATAAAACATTAAATCTTTTGCATTCACACTCTTGAATCCGTTCTTTGTCTCCGCAAATTT
This sequence comes from Corallochytrium limacisporum, assembly GCA_002811645.1. NCBI lineage: Eukaryota > Corallochytrium > Corallochytrium limacisporum. The sequence continues at coordinate 16,558 of PDIP01000256.1, forward strand.
CATTGCTGTATCATTGGCAATGGATGAAATCAAAGAAGGATCGTGTTTGACATCAATTGCCTTATAGATACTGAGCTCCTGTGCCTGGGCCTTACAAAGAAGAGCATACATCTCAGACACCTTGGGATCCGTGTCTGAGGAAGTCTCAGGGCTCACCAAGCTCGCAGATGCCAGATACTGGAAAATTGCTGCTGCGGTCTTTAGAGCATTAACTGCCTCTGAGAGGTCCCGTTCCAGTATAGCATTTGATTCAGTAAGGAATGCTGCCCGTCGCATGTGATACAAAGCCATGTTCATAAGGACACTTGCCATTTCAAAGCCAATGTCAGATCGGGATGTTGTCAACTTTGCACTGAAGGTGTTGCTCCACACAAATTTTACCACCTTATTGGGGGTTTTTGGAGGGGTCCCTTCCTCTTCATGTTCACCATTGGCTGCTGAGAAGCCCTTCAGGAGCCTTAGGTACGCCTTGCCTGCCTCCATGACTTCTGCCTGCGGTGTCGGCTCTCCACCTGCTTGATCAACACGTATGCTTGCATTCTTCGCCAGTGCATTAAGAAAGTCTGTTCGGCGCTTCTGCAGTCCGAGGACGATGTCTTTCGCTGGAGAATTCTTCGCATAGGCCGAGAGCCTGGCTTTGAAATCAACCTGAGCAGTCCGCTTCATTTGCGGAAAGTACATGGCAAACGACATGGTTGATGATGAATTCTAGACTATCCCGTAATAGTAGACATATCCTCGGCCAAACATCAGCGATAGTGGTTCCATGACTATGCCTTTTGTGATTCAAAGAGTCTACGAAGGATGTAGTCCCAAGTAGCATATCAACCGCTACCATGGCCCTTTGCCATGGCCCAAATGGGGCTTTGTCCCCTAGTCCCCCGGGGTTCCGTCCGCCGTGTTTGCCCTTTTGCTAAGTTGTGGGTCTCGGGGGGCGGGTTTTAGGGTTTTGAACGTCTTTCATGTAGCGGTATGACTTGGGGTGTCCGACGTTGGGAGAAAACACAAGCGAATTACAGAACGACTGACATCACAGGGCGGGAAGCACATAAGGACGCGTGGGGTTCTGATCCGAGTCAAAGTTTAATAGTGAGTGCGAGCACACACTATTAAACAGTGGGATATAGGGATGTTTTCATTGGTATTCGAACCACGCCACTATTCACGTCCAACGTCCAAGCTTCACGTTCAGGTTGCTTCAGATAGTGTTCACAATGGCACACTACAACATTCTTGCAGAAAACTTTGATGAGTCCTGGGCCTTTGAACGGCAGTATGAAGAAGCGTTTGGAAAGGATCTTGTGCCGATCATGGGCCTCAAAGAGGGAGATGAGTTTGCAGATATTGGCGGAGGCACCGGTGAATGGACCCTCGCTATTCTCAAGGAATCAGGACTTGGAAAGGAGAGGACTGTGGTAGTGGATCCTTTCCCGGAGATGCTGACGGTTGCTGAGCAAAAACGTGGATTGAAGACCTGTTGCCTTGGTGCTGAAGAGTACGTGAAGACGGCCTCCATCGATAAAGTGCTTATGAAGGAGGTGGTCCACCACATTGAAGACCTGGATACATATCTGGTAAACCTGTACAAGGCACTGCGACCGAAAGGCCGGGCAGTCATTATCACGAGGCCCACGCGCACTGAATTTCCCTTCTTTGAGGCTGCTCATGGGACCTTTGCGGACTCCCAGCCGGACAAGTCCGTTTACACAACGGCAGCAGAGAAAGCTGGATTCAGTGTTAAAGTTGAGGATCGGCCCTATCCGGTGGTGATCAAACGCGATGTATGGTACAAGATGCTTCGCAGTCGTTTCATGAGCACCCTACGAGATTTTACAGAGGAAGAAGTGGAGGCTGGCATTGCAGATCTCGATCGATCCACTGCTGGCCAGGACTTTCATTTCAACGAAATATTCGTGGTGATAACTATGGAAAAGAAATAGAAAACGTGCGCATAGGAATATTACGTCATTCTTTAATTGATGGAATTCAGAATTTCAATTTAAGGTGTGGATCAGGTCCCGTACACTAGCGTCGTCGTAATCCAATTCTTGTGCACACTGTTCAGCGATAGCTCGTACATCGTTCTCCTGCAGAGCAGACATCACAGCCTCCTTGTCGTGGTCTTTGGAGACCGTCAATATGGAGTTCAGCAGATTGACGCATGTTACCCGCAATTGCAAACCATCAAAACTAAGCATGCTGATGATAGACGACACGTTCTTAGACAGTGACTCAATGGACTCCGGATATAGCCGTAGCAGCTTCGACAGGACGTGGCAGACCTTGAATGCCAGCGATGCGTTCTCCGCACTCCGGTCGTTTCCCAACATAATGAGCAGCTCTACGCCACCCACGTTGGCCACATACTTGGCATGCTCAGCATTGTCGTCAAAGAAGGCACTGATGGCGGAAACGGCACGTGTGCGGACCTCGAATGAGTTGTCATCAGTTGCCAATTTCATAAAGTCCTTCAGCATGCCATGATTCATGACATGTGCTTGACAAGTATTATTGTTTTGCATAGCTGTCGCTTCAACCCAGAGGGCACCGCTACGAATAGATTCATATTCGCTTTCAAACTGTTCCCGAAGAGCCTCGTGTACACCAAACTTGTCTAACGAGTTTGCGTTGTCAATCAGGTCTACGAGTTGGAGCAGATTGTCAAGAGCAAGTTCCTTTTCTTCCGTGTTTGTGCTCTGGTCTTCCAGTATGTCTCTGGATTCGCACATGACCTGCGCGTCTGTCTTCTTCCCCTCTCTAATATCAAGAATATTTGCACGGTCTCGGTCTCGACCAGGTCTACTTGGTCCCTGCGCAGCTATCGACCACTGCAAGATCTCCTGCAGGCGCTCACTGTCTCCAGGGAGGAGTAGTGGGATGTCTTCTATTCTGTTGTCTGCGGTCATGTTAAATCTATACCACATGTGATAAGAATGTTCAACAATAGTCCGTAGAACTTAGTACAGCGCTAGCGGACTCCTTAAGTACTTGCAGGGTAGGTGGCCTCCCGGGGCGGATCGTGCCGTTTGGTGCCCGCCGCTCTACTGGTGGGTACACCTGGTCATTCGTTTAAAGTATATGCAATTCCCCTATAATAAGCTACTAATGCAAGAAAACTTTCATACACCATACATGTGGAACACCTAAGGACCATTCGAGGCCATTCGGGAACACATTGCTTGGTCGGGAGGGGGGCCAAAATTCCTCGCCAGTGAATGAGGGGGATTCCCGGACGCATAGCCAGTGCTATTGGAAACGGTATACTGACTGGGAGGGCTAAAGGTTTCCCGTCAGCCGGCGTCCAGCTGGTACTTCATTCACCGCCTGGAATCTGCAATAAATTACTGCAAATACGCTATACGTGCCTAAGAAGTGCAGACTTGCTCTCTTTCTCTCTTTCAGGTCTGTACAGAGCGTTCAAAGAATGACTTCCGGCTCCAGAAAATAGCGATACCATTTGAGCACAGAAATGAGTACAGAGCAACCACCGTCCAACAGTGTAGTGCGTTCCACAGTACAGTCCACTCCACCGGAGCCCACAGTGAATACAAACGATGTAGTTTCCGATGCAGCGCTGGCAGAACGTCTCGGCCTGCCTCCTGGTAGCAATCTTCCGACATTTCGGTTGATCACTATGGTAGCTCGGTGGAAACAGAAAGCAAGACGGCGGGCCCGTGGCACTGGGCGACCCTTGTCCATGTATATGGAGCGCAATCGGCTTGCTGGTGTTGATGAAATGCAGGATCGACTTAGAACCATAGCTTTCTCTGATAAACACTACCTCCCATTTCAACCACCAGACTGTTCCATTCATGATGGTTACATTCCTTTACCAAAGCGAAAGTTCCAATACCAATGAAACGCCCCCGCAACTGTAATGGACGAAAACTTAACCCCTAAAGAACATCATTCAGCATACTCATTAAAGAACACACGCAATAGTTTCAGTGATCCACTTGTCTTGCCTTCAACGTCTCATTCCTTCCGACAGACGTCCATCTTTTCCATGATGCTGAAAATTACTGGGGACGAGGTGAATACTACCATACTGTCGGGTGCCCAAACTCTTGACTGCTTTACCCTTTAGGTGCGTCGCTGAGACGCTTTTTTCGCAGCTGCCGGGTCCCCGAATATGGAGCAATTTCTACAATCTCAACCCGAAATCTCACCTCCGACGTTAAATCGCCACATCCCCTTCTCGCTCGTTTTCCGAACTATAGGCTGGGATGACATCAATCAAATCTCCAAGCGATGGGTGCAGCGAAAAGAAGAAAACTAATCTATTTGCAACAAGTACCCGGTGAACGGATCGAGGGGCATCGGCGGGAGAATAATGTGCACATGAGATCAACAATCGTCATCGTGACTCTGTTCTTGAGGTACTGGTTCTCGGAAAGATACAACAGTATCAATAGCATATTAGAGTATGATCAGTACATACATACGTACGCATTGGGAGCAATCGACACCTTGGCTGCTAATGCAAACTTTTTTCTGCAAGCATCACACCACAGCACACACAACCGGCTCCGGAAAGCTTGTGGATCTCGCATGTGGAGCTTTAGTGTACGATGAAAGTGTTTTCACTTTTTTGCCCGGTTCCATATTGTTCTCCGCTTCCATGGACTTCTCTTTTCTTCTTCATAGTAGCTGCAGTGTTGCGCTTCGTTGGGCGGGGAACCGATACGCAGAGGGAGAACGTCAGTTCATTGTTAGTGGCTGTACGCTGTATGGCTCCAGCGATGCAGGCGTTCATTGAAAGTGGCGCGCTGTGCGCTTCAAGCCCGTACTTCCCAGTACATTCTTCAAGAACAAGCCCTCTAGGTGTATGCAGCTCTATCCGGTGTGGTGAGTACTTCGGTCACACTGCAAGGGGGATTCTGGAGGAGGACCCGTCCGTCTGCGTTCGTATTTGTTTTTTTTTGGTACCCTGAACTATCCTATTGTGCTAATAGGTGTGAACCCGCAGGGAGGAGAGTCAGTACGTGGGGAGGAGATGCCCGACTCGACCCACTCGGAGTGCTCACTGTGCTCACTGTTTACTAGCTGCGCGGCCTTCCCATCGCTCTGAAGCGGACTCAAACCCACTCTGATACTATTAGGGTACTAGAACAGTCTCTACGTTGAATTGACCTAACTGAGATTTTCTGCTCGATGCTTGGTCAGTCGATGATCTCGTTGTAGGTTTCGAACACTTCAAAATGAAGAAGATTGTCTCGAGGAGCAAGTCTCTCCTACACCGGGACGAAGCGTCCCGGGCCTCAAAGGCCAGTCGCCAGCAGAGATCTAATGGAATGGATGGCAGCAAAGAAGCCCTGGACACCAAGAGCAAGGAAGATCTGAGAAAGGATGTGGACAAGGCTAAGGAAGTTGCGGGGAAGCTTACTACAAGCGGAGGGGAGGCGTCCGTGGGCGGCAAGCAGGTTAATACCCAAGAGGTGCTTCAAAAGCTTCAAAAGAGCAAGAAGGCTGCCAAGGCAATTCCGAGCTTCAAGAGCGTTGCCCGCAGTGTGCAAATCGGTAAGCAAATGACTCTTGGTGAACGTTTTGTGCAGATCTGGCAGGCTGCCAGCGCTCGAGCGAAAGATGAAAGCGAGACTTTGTACGTCATCCGCGTCTCCGCCGACAAGGAATACGAGATTCTGGTTGACTATCTGGAGAACGTTCTCAAAGAGTCCATCTTGAATTACGAGAAATGCTTCGACAAGGAAAAGGAGTACCTTTTCTTCACGCTCAATGCACGATTGGACCTCCTACTGTTGACTGCAGAGTTCCTAGAAATCGAGAAGCCATTGAAGGAGCATGCGCCTGACGGAAGCGTTGTGAAAGCGGCATTCCGCTATGATGCACGAACGGAATTCAAGGGAAGTGATCGCATGCGTACTTTCTTAACCCCACTTGAACGAGATCGATGCATGTGGTACCATCTCAGCCAACTCTCCGTCAAGGCCCAGGATCAGAGCTTCAAGTTCAAGGGCACCGAGTTCTACGAAAACGAGAAGATTATCAGTCGATTGGTCTCCGACGAGCACATTGAATGCTGGCCCTTGCACGACGAAAAGATTCGCAACGAATTGCTGTCGGAGTGGCTTGGCGGCACTGAAGTTGCTTCGGAGTCTATTCGATCCTACTTTGGTGAAAAGATTGGATTCTACTTCGAGTGGCTGAGATGGTACACTCGTTTCCTCGCGTACCCCGCCGGCCTTGGATTTATTGTTTGGCTCAGCATGTGGCTGCAGGACGAGTCTCCTCTGCTGAGTCTGATCAACGGCATTTTCTTGTCCACCTGGGCCCTGATGTTCAACACTTTCTGGCGTATTGAGCAACAGTCAGTTGCATTCAAGTGGGGTGTAGATGAGCTCTCCGAAGATAAAGCTCGCCGCCCGGAGTTTCGTGCTGAAATGATCCGCGATTCCAGCGGAAAATCAGTTCCTCACTTCAAAGAGAGTCCCATCACTGGTGAACTGGAGCCATACTTTTCGTCGGAAAAACGCAAGTGGATCTACGCTTTAACGTACTCCTTGACTACTTTGAGTATCGTTCTTGCCGTCTGTATTATGTTGTTCTGCTTCTACGCTGCGGATTGGTTGGAAGACAATGTCCCTGGGTATCACCTCGGCACCATCCCTTCTGTTGGGTATTCTATCATCATCCCGGTTCTGAATAGCGTCTATCAAGGCTTTGCGAAAAAATGGACTGAAATGGAGAATCACAAGTCTGATATTCAATTTGAGAACCACCTTATTTTCAAGCGCTTCTTGTTTGAATTCCCCAACTACTACTCTTCCTTATTCTATGCTGCGTTCTACAAGTGTGACATTGCTCTGGTGCGTAGTCAGATGGCAACTATGTTGATCACGTTCCAAATTGTGGGTAACATGATGGAAGTTGTTCTTCCATACGGCAAAAAGATGTACGAGGTGTACAAGAAGGGCAGTGACATCCAGGCGGATCCCCAGCTGGAAGCGGAGGGTAAGCTCGAGGATTACGAATCCACTTTTGATGACTTCCTCGAAATGGTGTCCCAGTTCGGTTATGTCACCATGTTTGGCGCGGTTTGGCCCTTGGCTGCTGTCTTTGCCCTGGCAAACAACATTCTGGAGTCTCGCACTGATGGTATCAAGCTCACCATCAACACGCGGAAGCCGCGTGGCATGCAGCTGGCTAATGGTATCGGTACCTGGGGTAAGGTTTTGCATATTCTCTGTGTGTTCAGCATTTTCACAAACATGCTTTTGATTGGCTACACCACTGACTATTGGTACCAACTGCTGGTGGCTATCGGCTACGAAGGGGTTAGTCCCCTAGGCCAGGCTGTGTCTTTGCTGATTTTGGAACACGTCATCCTAATCGTGCTGTTCTCTTATGAGCGTTTCACTGAGACCGAAGCAAAATGGGTCCGTGATGCCAAACGTCGTCGCGAATATCTACGCAATGAGAAGCTGAACAAAGAACGCCAGGGTAAGCTACAAAAGTTCTTGCAGGACACCAACCACGAAGCTGGCCGGGATCTATTCAATGCTAAAGCCATGGACGAAGAGGGTAGGCGAAATCTGAACAAAGACGCTCAGGCCAGTTCCATTTCAGCACCGTCCAAGGATATCTTCCCGAAAGTTTACACCCATATTCTGGTCTTCATGGCCCTAACCTACTTCTTTGGTGCCTATGGTCTGCACTACCTGTGGGTAATCCTGGCATACCTGTTGCTGTCCCTCATTGAGGACAAAGATCGTAAGGGCTATGTGAATCGTGCACGTGAGGAGAAGGCTACCATGCAGAGTCTACGCAAAATTGCTGGTGCCAGCACAGACAATGAGAGCAGTGAATGGCTTAACGCTATCATCAAGACTGCCTGGGTTACTGCTGGTGACTCTATTGCGAAGGATGTCACAAATATTGTTGAGGACGTGATCCGTGCCTACTTAATCTTTCCCATCACCGATATACGTTTGAAGGTGAAGGTTGGTAGCAAGGCCATCAAGTTCAACAACATGCGCTGTGTACAGCCGGAGGATAAGCCTCATGAGCTTAGTTGGTATTTTGACATTGATCTGAGTACGGATATGGACATTAAGGCAAAGGCCATGATCAAGGCCGTGCCTCTTATCACCAAAATCGAGGACTTCCAAATGCAGGGTAAGCTGAAGATTCGCATGGTGCTTTCAAAGGACCCACCGATGTACGCTGAGAGTGTCTTTGTACAGTTCTTGGAGAAGCCATATATTGATTTCCGTTTGAAGCCACTGATGGGTACAGGTGACATTATGGCCCTGATTCCCGATAACATTTTTAACAATATCGTCTACGGCGCCATTAAGGACATGATGGTGTTCCCGAAGGAGCTGGAGGTGCCTCTGAATGGTGCGCCGCGTCCGTCCGTAGTTAAGATTCTGATCGAAAGCGGTCGCGACCTGCCTGTCAAGGACATCCTCACCCGGTCTTCAGACCCATACGTTACCATTCAGGTTGGTCTTGAGAAGCGTATCACTGCCATCAAGAAGCGTAATCTGAACCCCGACTGGAATCAGACATTCGAGATTCCTGTGTGGGGCTATGAGAAAGAAACCTTAAAGTTGGCTGTGTACGACAGTGATGCCCTGCCTGGTGAGCCCGACGACCTGATGGGTGAAGCCTTTTATCATTTGAAGGGATGTGAACCGGGTCGCGTCATTGAACAAACCGCACGCCTGCAGGGAGCAAAGAATGGTACGGTCAAGTATAAGCTCATGGTTGTGCCCAAGGTTGCGAATGAGAATGCCAAGGTCGGTTCCATGATCTTCAGCATTACCAATGTTCCGCAGTATAAGATCTTCCCTAACAAGGCATACAAGTTCATTGCCACCTGCGGTGCTTGTGAGGATTCCACGGATGCTTTCATGGGAATTGACAAGAAGATTATCACAGAACTCAAGCTATCCCTACCTGCAATCGTCCCGGAGGAAGATCAGCTGGTCCTGCGTTTCGTCGAATGGGACACTCTGGAGGAGAAACAGATTGGTGTTGTTGGATCCAGCAAGGCCACCCTGGCGTCTCTGAAGGAGGGTGAAAACGAGATCTATATGAACCTGAAGGAGACCCCCGAGGTCACTGTTCAACTCCTGGCCGAATTCACTGAAGGCTCTACATCCCTCGACTCTGCCCCAGAGGCATCTGTGCGCCCCGGTGGCAAGGCAATCGTGCGACTTTTGAAGGCCGAGGGTTTGCAGCCTCGTCCTCGCAGCCTTGCGGGCAAGATTGTAGGTAAGGTTACTGGTGCAGGTGAGAAGCCCCGGAGTCCTTTGGTTGAATTCCAGGTTGCCAGCGAGAGCAAGCTCAGCAACATGATCAGTCACGATAACAATCCTGTCTGGGACCCTGAGGAAGAGACATTTGAATTCAAGGTGAACGATATCTACGCTGCCGATGTTGGTATCAATGTTTGGCACAAGAAGAAGGGAGACGACATTAGCAGCACTATCGGATCCACCCGTCTGGTTATTAGTAATCATCTCAACGATGGCACTCCAGAAGACATTAAGTTGCCTCTGGTCATTTTTGATGGTGGTGAGGAGATAGACACTGGTGATATAACAGTGCAGTTTGAATGGCACGCGGACGAGCGCGTCAAGTCTAAGACCAACCTTGCTGCTGAGTGATGGCCCAAACTATTCCCTTTGATGGCATATATAAATTTGCAGGAAAACTATCGAAATCCACAGACAACGTATACCCCTCGCACCCCCACGAAGTACGAATACGAATAAACGACATATAATAGGTGTGTAAAGAGGGGAAGAAAGAAACATTCAGATCTGGAGGTGTTGGATGTTTGAGTGCCCCACCCCACCGCCCTGTAGGAACAGGTGCGGCTGACACGCTTCCAGACTATTTCAACGGCACACTTTGCCGGCACAAAGCTCAATCTACGGGTCCTCCTCACAATTTGAAGAAGAAGCAAGGCAACAAAGAAGACTAGCGCGGTAGGCAATGAAATCCTGTCGAAAAGAAAGGATCAGCAAGGATATTATCAAGTGTTTCAAAACTCACCGAGTGTCATGACCGATCAGCAAAAGAACAATGCAGCTAAGAAAAGCGCGCAGGACTTCGACCCTCGAAGGCTGTCAGGGTCCATGGCCTTCAAAATTGTGAACTTTGAAGTCTATAGTAAGCCCAGTGCATGGATCTACATCCCTGGCACCGTAGTCTTTCTCGGGGCGTGCGCAGGGCTTTGGTGGAACTATATGGAAGGACAGGAACGATGGGAGCATGGTCCTGCAGCAGAGGATGGCACTGTACCGAGTCAGAAGAAGTCCAAATGGTCATAAGCACAGCACTGTAGACATAAAGAATATAGGAAATGGGGACCGCGTTTGGTCTGCTTGGGGCAGCTTTATTGATGGAAAGAATGATGTTGAATGCAGACGTATGGAGCAGGAGACATGTTACGGTGCGAACCATGATGATGTTCTTGCAGTGACAATAAGCCGATGAAACAGATATGGTAATCTTATAACACCTCAATGAAAGATTCAGTCCTCGCCCTTGTTGTCGTCAGAAGGCTTATTTCTCCGCGATCGCTTACGTTTTCGCCTCGGTCCCTCCGCAGCGACATTGAAACCATCGTTCTGTTGTGCCGCGGCTCTGTCCTGTTTCTTCTTCTTCAGCATGCTCAAAGGATTCGGGCCCTTGGCGCCGCGGCGTTTCTTCTTCGTCTCCGCTTCCACCTTGGGTCCCGCTTGCCCTGCATTCACTGCCAGCTTCAAACGCTTCAGCTCAATATCGTCATCTGTCTTTGATCGCGCTTTCGGTGGTGGCTGTAGCAGGATGGTGTTATAATTAATATAAAACAAAGGAATGTCTGCGTACACTTGTAGCTTCTTGCGGAGCTCCAGGTCCTGGCTTGCCACGCAATAGTGTTCCGCATTGCCGTTGCTCACCAAGGCATCTATGCATTCCTTTGGACTGACGTTCGAGTCCTTGTGGCGGCAGTGGAGGAATTCGAAGTGTTTGAGAATGGCTCGTGCTCCGCTGAATTGAGGCCCTAAAGAAGCAACTTCCTTCTGAACGCACCGTGTAGTGAATAATTTGACCTTGGCACTCAGATACTTGGGCATCTGCTCGGCAATCTGGATGCGGCATTTGAGAGCGACCTCTGCAAATGTGCCATCGACGATAACCTGAAAAGGCTCCCGAAAGTCATGGTGAAGTTTGTAATACTGAATGTGCTTACGAGCGTGCTTGCGGCGCGTGACCCTCATCGTAAGTTTATGGTCTGTTTTGTATGTGGTATGGTATGATCAGGGCACCGGCCACGTCCTCTCTTGTCTTCCCAAAAATCCATTTAAAGTATTGATCCTACGCCTTAGTCACTGTCTCTTCAACCTCAAATTGTGGTTTCCTGAATCGCAAAGCCTGAACCCCACACTCTGAACCCCACACTAATAAATACCGGTACGTCCTTTCTCACCAACCCAGTGACCCACAACCCTATCCGCCCTCCTCATGGGGACCGGGTTAGGGAACCCGCACCAAGCAGGGGCCGAACCCCGCGTGAGCATTTCTGAGCAAGGCGAACACAAAACGCAGGGGAGGAGGGGGAAGTCAAGGCGCATAGGCGCAGGCCGGCCAAAACGAATGGAGACGAAGGCCTGGGGAGAAAGAGGTGCACGGCTCAAACACACGAGCCTGGTGACACTAGCAAGAAGAAGGTCCAAAAGGTATTTGTTAAGGCAACAATGGTAGTGCATGTACTTGTTGTGTTGAATTTGTTCTTTTAGAAGTGATTAGAAATAGCCAACGGACAGAATGTGTGATTTGCATTAAACTAGGAAAGGTCCCAACTATAGATTTTGAGCATTCTATGGATCCTGCTGCAAACCACAATGAACACTGTTACACATACGAGTTCCCTGGTAAGGGCATCCAGTGCTGCCATGCTTGCAAAAACTAGCACACTTGGTGGTCTATTCATTTCAATACGTAACAAAAAGAAAGCAGCTGCCAAGCCAACCGCAGCGGCCTCCAAGACTGCTGCCGTGGAAGAGGATGCTGAGGAGCAACTGATTGATCGGTACCGTGGAATTAACTACTTCGTGGAGGGTAAAGATCCTGAAGTAAAAGCGAACTCAGAATACCCAGACTGGCTCTGGCAATGTACTGAACCGCGGCCAGCAGCACAGCCTCATGAGCGTCGATTCTGGAAAGACCTGCGAAAGCAGACCATTCGTCAGCAGAATGAGGATCGGAAGAGTAGGTATGGGAAAGTGAACTTGGACTAAGTTCTATTCCCGATAAGCGAACCGTGTCCGTATGAAGTAATTGACAGAACAGTAAATAAACATATAGAAGGTCCATAGAAAGTACCACGAGTAGCTTGAATTAATGTTCTGTATGCTTTTAAATATGAAACTATGAAAGTGAGACCGCCTCACTTCTTCTTCAGCAGTTCCTGTAAACGTGCTTGATTCTCTTTCAATGACCGCGGGGGACGCTCTTCTTGAGGCTTCTCGTCTGGGATCCAGATCCTATCCTGATGGGGCTCCACGTAATCTTTGTAAAATTCCGGTAAGTTAAAGTAGTAGAACGTTGCCACAGGCATGAAGACGTAAAGCCCAAACTTCCAAATTTCTAGATTTGCCCTTGCCCTTGCCATAGTTTCCAGTTTCTACTGTTTCTTTAATGCGTGAAATGTCATTGTTGATAAGTTGCAGTACACAACGCCGACGTTTGAATATCCTCCATTGTGTGCCATGCTCAAGAAATACCCGCTCTCGGCGCTCGGTTCACTCGTGCGGCCGTCAGTCTCGGTGGCTTCACTATTGGGCCCTCTCTTGCCCACACCGAATCCCTGGAGACACCGGCACTCTTCTTCACCGGGTGAGGCTGGCCAATTACATATACTTACATCTTTTAAACTGTGAAAAGATTGTTAGCGGGACGAAAGAGCAGCTCAGTCTTATAATGCCCTCCGCAAAGAGGACCGACGCACAAAACAGACGACAGCGGGCTTCTCAGCTGTTTTGGTGATCGGCTGTGGGCTTTATACATTTTGCAAAGGCTCTATCGGACGGGTCCTACCCGGAGGGGATGACGAGGCCTGCCACACAGGGGGTACTAAAGGATGAGACAGACTCGAGTTTGCACACCACAAGCAATCTCAATGACTCCGGTTGACATACTACAAAAACTGATATGAAAGACACAGAGCGCGATCTGGAGACGGAGTAATGTTTAAGGGTCTCTTCGCACCTTCTGGATCTTCCCAGAAGGACGATATGACCGAAGACTTGTCCAAAACTGCAAAGAAGCACAGGGAATACTATGATGCAGCATACTATTCCCTTTCGAATGCAATTCAGCTAGATCAGGCGGGTAAATTAAAGGAAAGTATAGAAGACTATGAGGAAGGAATTCGTCAATTGGAAGCAGGAATAGAGTTGTACAACAGCAGTCTGAAGACTGTTGTAAATGATGATGTAAAGGCATGTAATGAGAAAATGCACAAGACTTTGAAGAATGCCAGGGAGCGGTTACGGGACCTCAGAGACAAGCGAAATACCCAGCGTGAGGAAAGAATGGGAGTCGGACAGGGTAAACCGGGTACCAAGCAATCTAAGGGGTTGAGTCAAGCTAATCCACTCAAGAACATTGACAATCGCATGGCACACGCGATTCTGGATGAGATCATACCTCCAGGTGACGTCCTATTGAGTGACGTGAAGGGTCTAAAGGAAGCAAAGGATGCAATCTACGAAACTGTAATCCTACCGGCTGTAAAGCCAGACATCTTCACAGGGCTACGAGCTCCCGACCGGGGTATTCTGCTTTTCGGACCCCCGGGCAACGGCAAGACGTTCCTCGCAAAAGCGGCTGCAAGCGAGGCGAACGCAAACTTTTTCAGTATCAGTGCAGCCACTCTGACTTCGAAATTCTATGGAGAAGGCGAGAAGTTAATTCGGGTTCTGTTCGAAATGGCAAGGCAGGTCCAGCCGAGTGTTATTTTCCTTGATGAAATTGATTCAATTCTCACTGAAAGGAGCTCCGGGGAGAATGATGCTAGTCGGAGGTTGAAAACTGAGTTCCTATTGCGCTTCGATGGGGTTTCCTCTAGCAGCGATGACAAGATTTTAGTTCTTGGTGCAACCAATCGTCCGTGGGATTTAGACGACGCGGTACTGCGGCGTTTCACAAAGCGGATCTATGTCCCTCTACCGGATGTGGATGCTCGCAGTGCAATTTTGGAGGGATTATTGACAAAGCATCGCCACCGACTGTCTTCGCGGGAAGTGTGCAGCATTGCTTCGTCCTTGCAGAATTATTCTGCGGCTGACATTGGAGTAGTTGCCAAAGAGGCTGCCATGGCGCCTGTGCGGGAGATTCCGGTGCATAGACTCAGGAACCTCGACAAGGACGCCATCCGTTCCATTACTGCTCGTGACTTCGACGCTGCACGGCGGTCTGTAAATTCAAGCGTCCGCACGGAAATGCTTCGACAATACGACAACTGGAACCGTGAATACGGGTTCAGCCGTACATAACAACTGCACCCGCTAAAGAAGCAAAAGAATATAATCTTTAATGTACATACTGCATTCTACCTTGAATTGAAGTGGGATTTCCATAGCTGGGTGCCATTGGTGAGTCGACTGTGCCCGAAAGGCACATTTAAGATCTACAAAGGAAAGGATAGGTTGCGCATCGATACTACTCTGCGTGAGTTCGGTACGTCTAGTATGAGTTGGAAGCGTGGTAACCTGACCTATTTGATCAAGTTGAAACCGGCTCGGCTCGGACGACATCAAAGTAATCCGCTTGGACTGAAGACAGAACTGACAATGCTTGACAACGAGGCCACATCGCTGTCCGAGACCTCGACGCCAGACGAGGGAATACGGGATATCATGCTCCCCGACTGGTGTTGTGTTTAAGCATCCATCCCCGGACGCTGTAACACTGAGGCACAAACAGATGCCGGTGGTGTGTCAAAGAAGATCATGAACTAGGCCTTCATCGAGCCCTGAGACAGGGTGGCATCGTGACCAGAGGTAGCAATCCTTGACGATCCTGGTTTGAAGCCGGTGTTGGTCCTTATCGCCATGGTTGAAAAGTAGTCATAGAATGATGGTTTGTTGGCGTTGTGATAGTCCTTTGGCGTTGCGGATGCTCCAGTGTACTTAGCTGACGGAGGTTTTACTTCTGTGGAGCGCTCTGCCTTGGGCTTCGCCAATTTCTTTCCCACGCTGGGTTCGCGTTTACGATAATACCGTGCTCCGGTAGCGCCGACCCGTGTCACCCGCTCTGTATGGTCATTGACAGCAAAGGGTCCAATGGCGTCACTCAGGTCGAACTCAGACTTCGCCAACATAATCTCTACCTCTTTTGCAATACTTGAACGCTGCACAGTGGGCACAAAGGCTGACGCTGCATCATCCCTGTGCTCCTGCACGTAATCCGGAACCTTCATCGAGTAGGCAACACTCTTCCGGTTCACGTCCGATTGCACATTTTCCTTTCCCAAAGACTCGTTGCGGGCTCCCTTGCCAAACTCGAACTGGCTGAATCTGCTCTTGTACGTGGAATCAAAGATGGACGGGCGTGAACTTGCATTGCTGGGCTTCCGACTACTGTCGTCAGTGATTTCCACGATCCGAGGGCTATTTATAGGAGATTCTTTTTGTGCAGGCAGCCAGGCCTGAAACTGTACCGACTGCTTCCGACTGCCCTGGCTCACGGCACTAGGGACATTGACAATTTCAAAGGGCGTGGTAGTTGTGGTTTTGATCCCTGCATCATATGAAGTTGTCGTCGTCGTCCGCGTATTTGTTGCATGATTTTGAGAGGTAGACTCCGGTCTTGGCGACTGTGCACTGCCCTCGGGGTACCCTTGAGTTCGAAGGATGGCACAGGCGTTTTCTGTGTCCAGAGTGGTCCATACCGCGAACCTTACAGGGTCTACACCCGCCTGCGGGAAACGAGCCATGACAATTGGCATGAGGCTGTTGAATATCACGGTTCTTTCCGCACGGCTCAGTTCAGGGCGACTCATGGTGGTAGTTGGTAGAGTATTCTGCGCTCTACAAGTCCGTTAATACACTGGTCAGTCTCTTACGAAGCGATAATCGAATATGCATATAAAAATGTATGTATCTAGATGTCTCTACTTTACTGCAGAATTTTTTCTTACTTTTTAAGGATCTATAGTTGACGTACCTGACAACAGAAAGCTAAACTCACCGAGCCCGATGCCTCTCGGCCCCATTTCTTTGATCCCCTGTTGGAACCCGGTTACCCCCGGCTTCCAGTCCCCGCCCAGTTTCGGCCTTACCTGCCTATCCTGAAGATAAGAGTCCCTCCGCACATAGCCGGGACTTCCGAGACTGGGAAAATCGCTGGAGCTTCCAGCCGCTAACACAAATACAAGTTTGCAAACGGGGAAAGCACGGAGACGGATCCGAGAGGGTTACCCCGTCTTGCGTCACCAGCCACTACTGCACTTCTCTGAGGGTCGGGCGGACGCAGGAAAATGGTATAAAGCACCACAAAGGCAACCTAAGGTATTTCTAGCCACAAACGTACCAACTGCGAGACGATCACCTTTATGTTAAGTAAACTTTGTCAGATTCGAAAATGACCTAGCCATCGAGCACAGAGGGCTTTCGCGGAGAAGGAGATTATATAGCTATGGCTGCCAGCAAGCGGCTGAGAAACGCGGCGCAGGCCCGCAGGCAACCATTAGATTTCCAGAGCCAGCAGCCGCAGAATCAGAAGGCATCACAGATGAACATGTTCTGGGTCACGCTCGGATTGAAGCTCTTGGTTTGGGTGGCTCTTTTCCTTGTTGCCTTGGAGGTCCAGCTTGGGGGACCGTATTTCCTGCTGAGCATCCTGTACCTCATATACGAGAACCTTGGAGAACGGAAACCTGGGGAACCCAGCGCCTTTAGTGTCTTCAACGAAAACTTCCAAAGACTGCAAGGTGAAATTGACCCGCAAGCGTTAGATCAGAGCCTACGTCGGGGCTGGGGATTCTAGAGACCGACATTCAGTGTTACATACGAATGTATTTACCTTCACTACCCCAATGCGTAGAAACTCTCACAGTTTTCTTTATATGTACAACATATGATTCCATCAGTTCTTCCTCCTAGCTATGGACCTTAAAGTGCTTGGCGAGCTCATTGACATCCTCCACTTTACGCTGCTCCTTCAGAATACGCCGGGCGAGTGGAATCTTGTCAAATATATTCCACAGAATCACACCCACCACAACGTCATCGCGAAGGTAGAATACAACACCCTTGCCATACTCTTTCTCCTTCTGAAGGACAGAGGGGACAATGGTCTTCGTCTCTGTCTCACCTTCCTTCGTTTGCTCTGTCTGCTCCTCGACCTTGGTCCGCATCGGAATATCTCCAGTAGTCTTCTGGGGAGTCTCTGGCTTTTCTTCGCTTGAATCGATAAGCTTCTCGTCGCCAGTTCGGTCACCGGCATACTTTGGCTTGTCCTCCTCGTCCGCGTAGGCCCAAATGCTAACGGTCGGCAGAGAAGCGTCACAGATACCGATCGCTTCGTAGCCGATCTCGGGGCCTAGATCACTCCAAAACATGGACTGGTGCATGTACGGCTTGCGCTTTCCCACCATGTTCTCGCCTGCCAGACGACCGCTTACCACGGCATGGTCGTGGTGTTCAACGCGACGGCGACCCAGATCAGCATCGAAAAAGGACGCGAGATCACCCGCAACCCAGACGTCTCGGCGGCTCTCAAATTCACTGTTCACTAACAGTCCCCCGCTGGATGGGTCTACTTCAAGGCCGGACGCCTTGCCGACGTCTGTGTTGGCATCGATACCTACTGCAGCCACGATATGATCTACAATAATTGACTCGTCATCCTGGAAGGTCATCTTCAGTTTGTGATTCGCAAAGCTAACCTCGTCAACAAACTTACTGGCGTGCACCTGGACTCCCTGGGCCTCAACTTTCTGTTTTGTCCACTTGGATAGATATCTAGGAAAGACCTGACCCATATTACCCTCTTCCGGGTACACCTGATGAACTTTCAGGTTCGGATTATACTGTTTCAATTGCACAATTGCAAACGTAAGTTCACTACCGAGGAATCCACCACCGACAACGGCAATGGAGTTGATCTGCTTGCTCTTGATTGCAATGTAGAGCTTGCGATAGTCATCGATTTTGCGGTATAGTGTGCTGCGGGCCTTAACCTTCTCACTAGCATTCTCAAGCACCTTTAAGTTACGCGGGGTACCACCAGTTGCAAGCAAACACTTCTCATAAGACACTGTACGCCCTCCTTCGAAGAATGCCTTGCGAGCCAGCACATTCAAGCGTTCCACCTTTGTATCTGGCATTAGGGCCACCACGTGACCGTCCTTCTCGGGGTCCAATTCCTCCGCCTTGTTGTACCAATCGTAACCCTCGTAAGTCAGTGTGCGGTCTTTACCACTCCAGTCCTTAAACTTCAGGTTTGTAACCACATCGTCATCCTCAGAAAACCACAGTTCCTTCGATAAAGGGGGACGCATATACGCCGGATCCTTTTCGTCTGTGACAACCAAGATCTTGGCGTTTTTGTCGTTCTCTAGAATAGCCTTCACTGCTGCAAAGCCAGCGGTACCTCCTCCGACGATTAAATATGCAACTTTCTCCGGCAATTCAGAATTCTTGAAACCGTCTACGATCTTTCGCTGACGTTCCAATTGCTCCCGCCGGTAACGTTGCAGATCGGAGCGAACCTGGTCCGCTAAGGCCTCATTCACACCTGTCGAAGGAGCTGCTGCCTGAGCATAGTCTTCTGCATCCTTGGCGACCCGAGAAATGAGTCCGGATATGTCCTGGCTACCCGCAATCAGCACGATGCCACCAATGATGGCGACGGTGCCGAGAACAGGTATGCTGACGCCGCTGCCTTCGTTTTGCTTCTGATTAATGCTTTGGTACCTAATTTGATGCAAAGATCCCGTGGTGCGGTGTACGAGGCCAGCAACGCGGGACCGGAGCACAGGCCGCGAGGCCTGGATCAGAGGCCTGGCAATCCGTCCGATCATGTCTATCACTGTCAAGTATATGTCCCGATCGACACTACCAAAGTGTACAAATCAGTCTATTCGAGATGATTAAGAAACGCCGTTTGATAGCTTTAACTATCTTTTTCTTGGAAGGCTTGAACGCTGGAATGTATAGGGGAAATTCCAAAGGACAGCGCGAATGTGATGTGAACATCGGCTGGTGCGGTCATTATTTCCAGACTGCCAGCAAACAGGCAATCCCATCGTCGGCAACAATGGGACCCCCGCAATCGCCCCCCCTGTGATGTCACGAGAGAGTTAAGGGATTGCACTGTTTCAGTACTGAGAACGGATATGAACACGCGGTTTTCGGAGGGGATCCTCCACTCGTTACACTGAGAGAATGTAAGTAAAACCAGCGCCGCTCCCTTGAACGAAGGCTTGGGGTTCAATTGATCAGTATTTGTCGCTACAACGTAGTGAAAGCATTGAATTCCACCCTTCACGGTGGGAGGGATTCCACCCTTTGCTGTGTATCCGTGCGCCCACTCCGTGTGTGTTGGTGGGGGGGGGGGGGCGGCCTCAAGGGTGCTAGAGGAATCGGTTGCCCGGATAGTGATGCGGGTCACATCGATTTGGGCGCTTCCCTACGTTTCAGGGTATTTCAAGGGTGTATGCCCTGATCATGTCTCTTTCGATTGAGATAAGATCATTTTAGTCCTGTTTAGACTTTTGGTACATACATGTAAGATACAGACACACCACAGCCTACAGCAGCAACCATGAACGTAACACTAGTAGACGAGACCATAATCCAAGCTCTTATGCATAATCTTGATCCCACGGACATTGCTCAGCTGCGCCTGACATGTAAACATTTTAGGGATCTCATAGATGAAGAATCTACCTTCTGGATGGATATGTGGTCTGCAGTCTTCTCAGACTACGCTGAGGTAGTGCGCCAGGTACAGAGCGTTGACTTTGTGGAGGACATTGATCTGCAGGCATCAGTGAGCGAATGGAAGGATGCCTTCATCGAGCAGCGCAGCAGGACAGACACAGAATTAGACGAGTTGAGTAAGGAAGCAGAACAGAATTTCTTGCAAGGGGGACGGATTATTGAAGAAGCACAGAACAGTGGCGGCGAGGGCATTGACGGAACAGTGTTGGATAGTGCCATGAACCATTTCCTGAACGCTATCCGCCTCTGCCCCAATCACCTCAGTGCCTTCTCTAAGATAATTGGTATGTGTATGTTAGTTGGAGCCCTGGATCAGGCCATGGTGATTGCGGACCTGACTGAAGAGATTGAAGGAGATCGCGCTAGTAGCGGACTGAGCAGTATCGTTAATGAACTGCGCAATCAAATTAACAGGCGAGGGCAAGCATGCCAGAGTGAGGAATCTGATGCCTACAAGTTGCTCATTGAGAACGACCAACTGAGCACCAAGGCGGCTGTTGCGCTGTCAAAGGTATTCTTGCGCTTTGACAAGGACAGTGATGGTTTTCTGAACCGCCAGGAATTAACAGACTTTATCACATTCGCTGCTGGACAGAGGCCCTCATCAGAGTTTGTGGACATGTTCCTGCAGTACCGGGAAACCAATGAGAAAGGGGATCTGACGTTGGATGGATTTCTGGCCCACTATTTGATGCAAAGCTTGGATGATCCTGACGAGACTATGAATGATCTCTGCAAGTTTGGTTTTGACCCCACACTCGACCATGTGGATGTCTTGCCGGACGCCTGAATCCGAACAGCAACCACAACAAGCCTCCTCAAATCAGCATTTACATTACATTTCATAGTCTACATGTTTCTTTCTTTAATGTTTAGTTAGTTAGATAAGCAAAGAGCCATAGTTCCGCTCCCGGATATTTTGGTCCATGATCAGTTCGAACGGCTTGCCATTGACCATGAATTCTGATCCGTACATCTCATCGTATTCTCTGAGCATACCCCGAAGAGTTCGCTCCAGGCGCAGCAGTCGTGGAAAAATGGTCTTGCGGAACTTTTGATGTTCTCGGTTTGCATGGCCTCGCAGCCTCTGCTTGCTGGTACATTGTTGCACGTCATTGAGGCCATCGACGATACTGTACCATTCCGTAATCATATCGTTGAGCTGGGCCGCAATGGGTGCAGCCTTGTCAGGATCAGAAAGAGTGTGATAGTTCTTTCTGCTGTTCATCTGCATCGTGTTCTTCATGTACTCATTCTCTACTTCCGGGGAAATGTTCCTCGCCATGTTGCTCTGGGAAAACTGTGCATCGGCCACCAGGTCCACTGAATTTTGGTTCAACCGTTGAATAAGGCTCTGAGTCAGGTGTGTAAGCAGCTTTGTGCGTGTTTTAACTCGTTCTGTGGTGGTTAGAGAGTCACAGACGGTCTGCAAACCCGGAATATTGAGATCGGCAGAACGCATGAGGCGATACATTGCAGCGTTCTCATTCGCCAGCAAGAGCATTGTCTGCAGAAGTTCCTGATTTAGTTTTGCATGGAAGTCAATATAGCTCTGGGAGTCATGCTGCGGTGAGCGTACTAATTGAGTGACTGCATCGATCAGTTTTGAATCCACCTCTGTCAAATCCTGAGGTCTAAGCTCGAGTACGTGCTCACTCCTTTGATGACGTTCCTCTTCCATCAAAGTTTGGGTATACTTCTTTCCAAATTCAATGCTGAGATTGAGCATATCTCGCTCTAGACTGGCATTTAGTCGCTTAAGCAGACTTCGAATGTCTTTTATGTCATCTTCTGGGTCCTTTGGCACATATGACTCGTCTAATCCCCGATCAGGAGTGACAATAATGCCTTCCAGCTGACGAACAACCTCGCGGATCTCTGATTCGATGCGTTGCCCTTCATCGTGCAGTTCCCTTTGGACCGCGGCAAGGCTTGTCGCTGCGACGCTTGCTGCCGTTGACATCATTGACTGTATGTTATGCAGCAGTCGTCGCTGCGGATGGCCCACATTTTTCGCCAATTTAGTATCGTTTTACCTATTACTAAACTCACTACCCAAGAGACACAGCAGACTTGTAAATAGGCAAGACATAGACCCCCTAAGTAAAGCTGGCATTATTAATTCCTCTTCTGTCCCTTCTACGCCGCAAGTGATTCGCCTGGGCGTCTTTTCTGCACTCCTCCGACCAAGCCAAAAAGTGGGTCTTTACTATGGGGTCACGCCAGGTTGCCAGCTCCGTCCTCGTCATCGCTTGTTGCTCTGCCGGGCCCCTAAGACGGCCGGCCCGTGTGTACAGAAGTTACAAGTCAGAAACCGAAGGGGTTTCCTAGCCATCTGCCCCTAACGGCCCCGACGGGCCCCAGCCACAACACTACTCCGCGTCAGGGCCATCCACGCTTCTCCGCCGCAACAAGAAGCCCCAGGCCCTTTTGCTATCTCTTAACAGCGGGTTCCAAAGAAGAGCGCGAGATGCCGTGGCAACCGGGGGTCCAATTTTGTAGTGTTTGTACCCACCGGAAGAAAACAAAGCCATTTCTCCCGTACCACGGTACCCAAACCAGCTTAAACGGTCTCATTTTTGTTGTGCCCACCAACCGGGTGAGCAAGTTTTGGCGCGCATTGTTCAAAGCGAAACACACTTGGGCTCACTGCGATTTGCGAGGACTGCTAATACCAATCCCCCGGGTCGGTATGGCTCTGTCGAAAGGGATTGGATACAGGGAGGAATATCATCAGTACTGTAGTTATGGTAAATTTACGCGCCAAGATTAGGGGGAGGCGTGGATGCAATAGAAAAGAAAATGGGACCCAAGTGTACGATTCGGGAGATATGGTGTTCTGGTTAGCTGCTGCTGCTTTCGTTGGACGAATGCACATGCGGTATACACCGAGAAACGCCCAACGGCAGCCATTCTAGTGATCCTGAGCACACAGCTGTCAAAACGGTTCTGTTCTCAAAGGTGCGACAACCCCTCAGACCCACCCGTAGAATGTGTAGCCAACCAGAGGTCTCGGGATGCAGAGTTGCAGGGCGAGCTCGATGGAAACCAGCACCGTTCGCTAAAGTATGACGCATTGGCGGGTTAGCGTTGCTATCGTAGGTACTTCACAACTGTCTATGTATTAAATTGTTGCTGTTGAATGTTTGAACCTAACGACATCAAGATATATTAATTCATCGCTGCCCCACAGGTCCAAGATGAGCAGCGACAGCGAATTTTACGATGCTGTGTCGTCACCGAACAGTGGCCACACTTCCGAATCAAACACAGATGTAACACAAACAGACTCTACCCCTTTCAAGAAAAGTCTTCATATCTCAGAGATTTACTTGGACTTTGAGGAACAAATGACCATGGATGCAAAAGGTTTGTCGGCGGCCTTGGATGCTGCCCTGCGTCGGGAACGTTCCATGTCACCGATCGAGGAGGCCGAAGTAGACATCATCGGAGACGTAGATGCTCTGGTAAACCCTTTGGCAACATTGGTTGACTATGACTCTGACTCATGCACTGACTCGGATGACGAAGACGACGAAGATGTCTATGGGTCTCCGGACCTGCCTCAGCCGAAGCCAGAGGAGCTGAGTCCTCTGTTGGTAAAGATTCAGAAATTTCCTCAATACCGACGAAGAAAGTATCGTAGTCTGTCCCCGTCCGTCTGTGACCCGGGATCTCGTTCGTCGTCAGTTATTGGCAGACTCAATCGCACACAGTCACCCGCTTTCCTATGCCCACGGTCGCCGGTCGCACCGTTGTTTGCGAAGGAACGTCTCGGAGACAACCGCCTGCGCAGCTTCTCTATGACAGCGACAAACTTTGTGTACCCCACTCCGGAACAGTTTAATTCCTTGGCAAGGGATCTTAACTCCACCAATGACCGTTCAAGCAGCTGGAAAAAGACCCCTGCTATCAATACCCCAGGTTCCGACATTACTCAGGCCCTCGAACACCTAACCTTGCGGACGGAGGGGAAAAGGAATGTGGAAACTGTGTTAGACTTCAGCGACGACGACACAGATGATATTCAGCTTGAGTCCCTACCCTTGAAGGCGTCGTCGATCGTGCACACTGACAGGTCCGTAACCACTGTGGCCCTGCACACAACAGACTCCACACCATTCGTCAGCAAAGAATCAACATCGGTGGCCTCCAAGCAAGCTGTAATGGAGCCGCAATCTGCCGGGAAGTCCGACGAGCTTCTTCCAACCTTCTCCGATTCCGAAGAAGAGCGCACGGAGACAAAGGCGCGGACTAAACAGCTTACAGTCGGAGCCACATGTAAACCAGAGGTGATGCAAACAAATGAAGGTCTCCCAACGTTCTCTGACTCTGAAGGTGAGGCTGAGACCGAAGAAAAGGCTGTGCTGGTTGAAAGAGACCAAACTCCGACGCCGGTGCGCCAATCACTGCTCCTAGTGTCCTCTGACGATGAGTCCTCAGATGATGATGATCTGGTCATGAAGCAGCCAGTTGTGTCGAAGGTTGTCAAAAAGGAAGTCCCGGCCACAAAAGCAGCTCCGAAGACTAGCGGGAAGCAAAAGAGGACCATGATTATCCTGGATTCTTCCGAGGAGGATGACACACCGAACAAGAAGGACAAGGAGAATGCACAACCCAACAACGTTCATTCCTCTGTGACTGCCTGTGCCAACAGACCTATGAACAAAGTTGCGAGTGACCTACATAGTGACTTAGAACGCATGACATTATCCCCGGTGCGTGACTCGGAGAAAGGGACCGTCGTTGAGGAAAAGGAAATCATAAAGACCATGGAGAAGAAGCCTGCTCTGGAGCCTGCCACTCCGAAGGTTGAACCTTTCACTCCCGCAGCGTCGACTCGTAAAACAGGGACCAAGCGTCGTGGCCTCTACTCCGCTGCCAAGGGTGCGCGCACACCATTCGGCCTTAACACTGTCAGCAACCAAGCGATCTGTCTGGAGAACCCGACCGCCGAAGTCTTCGGCAAGAATAAGCCAACTATGATCAAGTTCGACGACGACCTCCTGGACGAGGAGCAGCCGTTCGTCGCGCAATGGAACACTATCAAAGACGTGGAGGGGCAGGAGTTCGTACGCATGCGCGAGGTACAAACAAAAGATGTCTTTGAGATTGTTGACCGCGAGGTGTTCCAGGGCAAACTCGGCGCAGCTGGCGTCCAGTGCACTTGGACCAACAAGCTCAATACCACCGCTGGTCGCACAACCATGAGCCGGACGGCTAGTGTCCACCGCGCAACCATTGAACTTGCTACAAAGATTCTTGACCGCACAAAGCGGCTAAAGAGCACTCTCTGCCATGAAATGTGCCATGCGGCGGCCTGGATAATTGATCATACTGCAAAGCCCCCACATGGGCCACGCTTCAAGTATTGGGCTCGTATGACGGAACGCTACTTTCCGGAGCTTGATATCACGACATGTCACGACTACGCCATCAATTTCAAGTTCCAATGGAAATGCACCAACGATATGTGTGGCCAAGTCATCGGACGTCACAGCAACACTCTCGGTGATGACAGTCACTGCGGACGGTGTGGTAGTGCCTTCCGTGCACTACCGCGTGTCGCTGCAGACGGCACTCCAATCAAACCGCGGCCACTGAATGCGTACCAGCGCTTCATCAAACTGCAGACGCCCCGCGTGAAGAAGGCCTATCCAGAAGCCACACCAGCTGAACGGTTAAAGATTTTGGGGACCATGTATCGGAACCAAAAAGGTATTGAACCAATCTTTACAGAGGAGGATGTGATTGATCTTTGTGACTGATGGCGGCAGCGTAAATGATGTCCATCCTGTTCTCCCCATCCCGCTATCCATATGTACTAATAGTTAAAGAAATCAGGTGAGGCATATAAACATAGAGAATATTGCAGTATGTTTTACTTTTGTTATCTACCACCGCCCACGCTTGACCCAGTTGATCGGTGTCCACTTGAGATAGTTCATGTCGATCCGCACATTAGTTCGCTCCATGGTTGCCTGGTGTTGCCTTAGCAATTCATCCGGGATGCAAATAATATGCTGACCTTTGTAGTACTTGATAAGGTTGTGATGCTGCATTGCCATCATCACATCCTCCGATTTCATCATGGTCATTTCAGACAGGTCCTGGATAGACAAGGGGCCTTGGTTGGTGGTCAGGATTTCCATCAACACAAACGTCCAGTATGCCAGGTAGCTCAGTAGACCCAAATCCGACAAGGGTTTCTCCGGGCTGCCAATCTTCTGCTCCCGCTTACTCAGAGCGTAGCTGAACTCGATTAAAAGTCGACCGTATCCTCTACGCTGGAATTGTGGCAGAGTTAGAATGCAGGCAACGTTGTAGTCCTCGGCACTTTCCTTTTCCTTCGAGAAGTACCCAACAAGATGGAACCCAAATTCATCCTGTTCTGTCATGCAGTAAAATAGGAAGGGATCCGTGTCATAGTACAATGTCTTGTGATCTAGAAACAGTTTGGCCAGCAAACACAAATTCTGCGCGTACTCTCTGTTCTTGCGGCCATCGATTTCAAAAAATGAGATCTTGTCCTTGCGGTAAATCTCGTTACCCGGAGGATGTACTACTCCGCACTTCTCCCGGTGCCTGAACAATGCCCTTTTACTGCTCAGATACTTCAGGCAGTACTCACATATATAGATGCAGGAGAGCATCGTGATCTCTTCCGGATACGGAGAGAAATACCACGGCTGGACGCGAAAGCGTCCCATTTCAATCATTTCGATATTCTTCATCCGCGTGATAATGTCATCGCTGCGGTGCTGTGCAAGACTGCCGCTTTGCCGTGGTTTCTTATCTTTCTTCTTTTCCTCCGCTTCCTCCATTGCATCGCTCTTCTTCCGGCCCTCGCGGCCCTGATAACCTTTGGGTGCACGGTTCTCTTTCCCAGACTCATTCACAACCTCCATCTTCTCATCATCGGCAGGTGCAGATTTGTCCTTATCTGCCTTCGGTCGGCCCCTCTGGCCCTTTGTCTCCGGCTTGGGCAGTTCGACCTTGTCAAAATTAATTCGGTCAGGCGTGACCCATTCGTCCAAACGCTTATTGAAATCAACATAGTGCACATAGTATTGTACATTACTTCCACGTCGACGAATACCCAATATCTCTGCCAGCTGCCAGCTCCATTCATTGGGCTCTTCCGGAGAAAATTTCTTGATTGGGCATTTGGAGCCCGCCTTGAGCTCCTTCTGTTCGCCTCCCATTGTGTCTGCCTTTAAACGGAATTTCACTTTTACTATCGCATGATCTCACAAGTGAATTTTTCCTGGTAAGGAACCTAATTTTTCTTTGACTATGTTTTGTGTACGAGGAACAGAGAAACCACAATCCACGAAATCTCCGTCTGATTGCTGCGTATTGTAGTTCAAATAGTTCTTCCCAACACTTGAAGTCCAAATGAGACAGGCAGAAGCACTGCGGAGACGGGAGGCAGAGGTACATTGAATACCGTAATCCCCCTCTTTCCAGCACAAGCTTTCGCGCTCTTCAAACCCTACGAAGCGACTTTGTAGATTTGGGGGCATTATTATATACGGAAATCTATTAAATATTACCGGAGTGGTAACGGATGTCTAGGTCTGCACGATAAAAACCCGCCTCGTGGGGCTGGGCAGGTCAGCGTGATGCCTACGAAACCATTGAAAGTTTGAAAGTCCTAGGAAGCCTACATAAACCAAACAAGGATGTGAGCAACGTGGAATGTATACTATGCACATTTATAATGTACAATATACGATAGATCAGATGGAAGTAAACACAGAAGCGTAACAATGCAGATGGATCCTGCCTCGGTGCCCCAGGGGCACGCTGACGAGCTTGTGGAGTGTGCCCGGTATGGAGAGCTGGATAATGTCAAGACCCTCTGCGAGACACACAACCTCCCTGTTTCTGTGACCGATATTGATGGAAATCTTCCATTGCACATGGCTGCTGCTAATGGACACCTAGACTGTGTGGAATACTTGCTGGAACGCGGCAACAAGGAACAGATCAACCAAAAGAACAAGTCGGGCAACACACCACTACACTGGGCTGCTTTGAACGGACGGGAATCCGTGGTGCGTCTATTTGTTGACCATCAGGGCGATGTCAACGTTCAGAACGACGATGGTAAGAGTCCGATATACGAAGCCATGAATAACGGCCATGAATCTTGTGCTCAGATTCTTTTCGAAAAGGCTGAGGCACCTAACAGTGCCACTCAGGGTGAGACAACGGAAAACGCAGAGGACGAGGCCAGTGGATCGGGTGCATGACCTTGTCGAGCAATAGCATAAAATGTATTGAACCACAAGAAACAAAGGGCAATATACACAGCGTATTGTAATGATCAGGTTCGATGTCTCCTGCTAGAAATGAGACAAAGGTTTTTGTTCACTTTTTTGACTTCTTTTTGCCCAAAACCCGAGCCTGTGCCGCCTGAAACGCTTCCTCATCAATGTCGTCGTAAGGTACATGTTTTGCTTTACTGCCCTTCTTGCCCTTACTTGGCTTGCCATATTTCTCTTCAAGATCTCTAAAGAATCCGTCTGCCTGTGCCTTCCGGCTTTCCTGGCGCTGTGCAATCATGTTAAATAGATCCGGTTCCATTTCGTCGCGTTTCCGTTTCGACGATCCTTTCTTCGTGCCTTCTTTTTCTTCCTTCTGTCGCCGCAGATTCTCCTTCTCGGCTTCGCGAGCTTCTTTCTCCCACTTCTTAGCACGCTTCATCTTCCGAGATTTCGGTTCGTTGAAGAAGATATCGTATCGTTCCTCGATTTCACCGTCTCTGATTCCCTGTTCGACCCTTTCAATAAAACGTTCCTCGTCTTGAATAGTGGAGAAGGGCACAAATTCTAGGATTTTGTCCATGTCCCCCTCGTAGATCGTGTAGCCCTTCATCAAGTCCTCCCATTCCTCAGCAGAATTGCGATACTTCTTCTCGTAGTCTTCCAGGTCCTTCAAGGTTACCTTCTTGAAAATTGCATCAAAATACTGCTCCCAGCTCATGTCACTGTTCTTCATTGCAGAGAATCCTTCCTCGTCGACGGTGCCGAACTGATCATAGTCTCCCCGGGATCCCTCATCTTTGAGAATGTCGTATGCCTTCACGAGGATCTGGAACCGAGCGGTGGCGAGCTCTTTACTGTGGTTTGCAGCTTTGTCAGGATGGCAGTCCCTGGCCTTCTTGCGGTAGGCCAAAGTGATGACCTTGATAGGAGCTGATTTCTCTACTCCGAAGAGCTGGTACAGATCATTGGTCCCGAATTGCTCCTCGCAATCTTCTAGCAGACCCATCGTTTCACTAAGCTCATTCAAATCAATTGGCCTAATTCTTTAAAGTTTCCCCTTAACAATGATTGGGCGCGCCTCAAGAAATATCGTGGATGCTAGTCCTGATGTACTTGAAGGATACTAACTGTGAAACGACACGGTTTCGCAATGTGTATCGCTCGTTTGCCAAGCATTCGTGCCATTTTCCGCGCCTACGCTTGTTCCCGACCTCCCTGAACTGACCCACCCTGGGGAATAGAGGCCCCCCTCCCTTTGGGGCCTGGTGTACCCCGTGTCGGTCCGATAGAGGCTGGTCTGAGGGTATTTTGGACTGCTTTCAAATTTGACCCATCAGTGAAAGTCAGTCACCACAAGAGACTACTGTGAAGTGATTTTGAATACCAGCGTGACAATGTGAGTGGGTACATGGTACACCTCTGCGAATATGCACAAGATCGGACTTGCGAGTGCAAAGGGCACAGGCACCTCCGGTTACCTCGTGCGCAATTATGCTGCAGAACGACGGAGAAAACACAATAAGCAGACAGCTAAACAGAAACCTGTTCTCAAAGATCCATACATTGTGATGCACGAGAAAAAGCGAGAAATTGAGGTTAAGTGCCTACAACTCAGGCTGGAACTGGAAGAACAAGGCCTCGCAGACGATGACATTGACATGGCTGTGGATGCTTTGCGAAATGAGTTGCTGGACCAAATGCAGGCTGCAGCCATGACGAGCTCTGAAGGATTACCACCGCTTCCACAGCCACCGACTCTCGACGGTGGACCTCGCAAGGCAGAGGGCAGTGATAGTGACGATTCGAGCCTTTGAGAAACAAGTCCCTCGACCATCGAACATGTAAACAACTAGCACGAGCAAGTGTTGTAGCAGTGTATAATAGAAAACACAATTCTTTAACTTTCACATCCTCATTACTGAAGCTTTGCGTCTTAGCCTGTTGCAATCGGAATCGGAATATAAGACATGTTCTGCCCGGCCGCATCCCCGAGAACTTGGCCATTGATTGCCTTTTCCTTGGCGTGGCTGATTGCCTGCTTCTCCTCCTCTTGGCGCTCCTGCAGCCGTTTAATTTCCTCACGCTTTTGCTTTGCACTGCGGACGATGCGTTTGCGCCCTCCGAACCACCGCGGAGTGATAGTCCAAGTGAAGGCTTTCCACATTGCCTCACCACCACTCATTCTGACGGAATCATCAGCCAGCACCTCTTTTACCAATTCTTTGGCCCTGGTTTTCACCTTGTCATCGTCTAGGACCATCATTGACACATTCCGGCTCAATTCATGGGTCTGCATAGTAAATGACTCAGAAGCAAGGATGTCCACAAAGAAAACCTTGGCACGGTACAGGAACCGATCATTCTGTAGCGCATCAATGAGTAGCTGAACTAGAATCTCCTTCGTGTACGGCTGGGCAAATAAATAGCCCAAAAAGTCCTGAGCCTTGTCGCTTGTGGCCTTGTCCGCCAATACCTGTCCTATCATGTTTTTCACAAAGGATGTCATGGTTTCCAGTGCTGCTTCGTCCTTCAGAATGCCACTTACCAGACGGTTGATGGCATCGACAGTGTCTTGCTCCCGAGCAAGATTAAGCACGAACCCTTGCGCTGCATCCCTGATTTCACTGTCCGACAGTACTGAATGAATAAGCGATTTGCTCAGCTCCTCGACGCGGATGACAACTGCTTTGTCCCCGATGGTGCGACCAGCAATCTCAGCAACTTCGCCGCTAACGTTGGTGCGGATACTTTCGCGGAAAATATACAGATAGAATCCCACGCAACCTAGCAGCACCGCGCCGATCCGAAGAAGACTGTAGCCTCGGTACTGCATGTGCTTGTCAAGGTCCTGTAGCCGAACGAGCAGGTATTCACCCGTTGTGTTTGCGTCTGCATAGGATCCACTGCTGCTTCCTGATCCTGATCCTCCTGTTGACTCAGGATTGGTTGATTCTTTAGTCTTGCCGTTTGTTTTCGTAGCATTGCTTGACGCACTGCTCTGCTTTCGGGCCTGAACAGTGACTGTCCCTTTCTTCGGGTCGCCCTGAAGGTAGATGTGTGCCTGCGAAGGGCGATTGTTAAAGGTATGTTGACTGAATGCAACACGGTGCTGCATGTTACTGTGAACCTGTCTGTTAACCTTGCGATTAGTCTCTCGGACTAAATTGCGACGGGCTTGGAGGATCGGGAAGTTGACGACTCTCGGCCGTGGCCGCAAGAATGTGGATCTCGTTGATCCCAGGAGGGCATGTGACCACGTCTGCTGGCTGCTCCGGAGCAGTCGCGCAGACGACCACATGATCTCGCTGCGGACAAAGTATCTGTTGTTACCAAGTCTTCTTTTACATGATTTCAGAATGCCGTATGGCTCTATACTGAACCAGTCATCGTCACGGCAGGCAAATTCTCTCTGAAGCGTAGGCCCTGATAGCCGACGACATGATTACTTCGGGTCGGCTATTCAGTTCAAACACCTTCCAGAGACCGCCACGTAGGGACCAGTGATTTGCCGCACAAAGCTGTGCGCTGAGATACAGTCGCCCATACACAGCACCATGTGACACAATCATCAAGAAACACGGCACAGTGAAGCAGAGAAAAAGAGACCGGCGTTGGATCTGGCGCCGGAAAACACACATGAACTGGGTCCTCCAGACTCATGCAATCCTTTGTCTTTCAAGCCGGTCCCGGGCAACAGCCGTCACAGCCCCAACACAGTCAGAAAACCTACAAAAAGACTGGGCAGCCCCTGCCGGGGTGGTCCGTCCAGCCACACCGCAGTCAGCAGAGAGAACTCCCCCTTTCCTCAGCAAGAAAGCAGGAAAGAAAGTACCGGCGCACGGAGCAGCACGCACACGGGCCAAGTAGTCCCCTCCCCCCTCTTCCCCACTCACTCGCAGGCCTTCACCGTGCCAACCCAGAACCAGAACGAAGGTTGGAAAGCGCCCCCCCTCCCCCCCGGGGGGCCGGGGGTGGCGGGTGGTGGGGGTTTGCCCGCTCAGAGAGGCGGGAGGGACACTGAAGAACATAAAAAGCACCGTGGGTTCTTCGTCTCGGGCAACCGTGGGGTGTGTAGGGGCAGTGGGTAACGCACTGCTAGCAGCTTTGCCGTGCTCTTTATTTTCGGGATCCTTGGGTCTTTGTCGCCTGTAGCACTCGTTGCGATCGCTCTTGGCGCATTGCCTGGCCCAGCCATTCGAACCCTTAGCGCTTCTTTTTTTTTTTGCTTCAAAACCAAATATTTATGATTTGCAGTTTATCGGTACATTCACTATACGACGACAGTTCCAGTGATACTGTACCGGTGGCTATGGTGAGGCGGTGCGGGTGCTACCGACTGCCGGGTGGTCCCCCGCCCCCCCCCCCCCCCCCCGGGGCCCCGGGGGGGGGTTTAATTGAGAGATTGGGTGAGGAGGAGGATAGCGGGCTTCCCAAACTCCACACGCCCCCTCTCCCAAGGCTTTGGTGCGGTCGTATTCTGTGGTCAAGGTTTTCCCTACTGTTTACTTTGCTTATAGGCTTCCCTCGGGGGCCGGCCCCCCTTCCCTGGGGCGAGGGGGCGGGCGGTTGAGGTTGTGGATAGTGGAAATCTCTCAACTGGTGGGTTTCTTTCGTCATCGCTGCGTGGTGTCACAGAGGGACGGCGTAGGGTCGGGGGTTGGTTCTCATTGGCTGTAGAGGAAGCGGGGTTTGGTTGAGGAAGGGAGAGAGACACGCATCCGAACACAATATGGCATCGCATCGGCTTCCCCTCCGTATACGGGTGGATAGCATGATAGAGTGATCTCATTGACATGATGTTAGCTCAACACCAGGCGATTGAGTGACGCAGTGACGGCTAGATGGGGGTCGTCGTGTCGGCCTTCTGGGCTTTCCACACAAACACGCAGGTGTCAACACCGCCGGTGGAGATTGCATAGGCATCGTCCCAAGTGTAGCTCACGTTCGTGACGTTTGCAGAGTGGCCTGTAAAGGTCTTGGCATGGCTGCAGTGAGTGACAGGGTAGTTATTGAGCTCGACATTGCCAAAGTCATAGCCGACAACGATACGATTGCCTCATTGGCTCACACAGGAAGAGTTGATGTCGGTACCATCCATCCACGCCCTTGGGGCAGATACCGGCCACAGTGGGCCCGAGGACACAGGTCCATGTCGCCCACCACCGTTGATGTTCCACTCCTCGTGTCGATGAAGATAATCTCGCCCGTCCTTGTTCCCAACAGAATGTAAGCCTTCATCACACATATTGATCGGATACATGGTGCAGTGCTTGCGTTGGTGGTGCCAATGCGGACGAGGGTCTCGAGTTTGCCATCCACGGACCGTATACACACCTTGTGACCTTTTGAGGCGCTGTAAATCTTCCCATCCTGCTCCGACATGCAGTAGATTGGACCCGCATGCACGTCGTGCTCGCATTTGAACGTTGTCGGCGAGTCAAGCCAGACGAAACTACCTTGCTTACGGGCTGACTTCTTGCCGACTGCCGCCCTGCCACACAACTGCCTTCCCCCACGTTCCAGCACTTCCCCTTCCCGGAATATGGGATCCCCATTCCCTTGGCCCTTCTTGCGCTGTGCGGGTCTCCCCTGAGGCGGCGGGGAGGCAGGCAGGTGAGGTGCCCGCCAGAACGCGGGAGAAAATGGCCAATGGCCCCGAGTAGTGCCGCGGACTGGGTCCGGTCCCACGAGACAACATGGGGAGTGAGAGCCAAGACACATCCGTAGGGAAAGGTACTGGAAAACCTCAGTTCGAGAGAAAGCCACCTGGCGATAAACATAAAAATAATACTGTACATTGTAATAGCGGGCCAATATGTCGATTTTCACGCCGAGCAATCAAGTTAAGCTAACCAATGTCGCTGTGGTGCGACTCAAGAAGGGTGGCAAGCGGTTCGAGCTTGCTTGCTACAAGAACACAGTCATGGCTTATCGCCAAAATGTGGAGAAAGACGTTGACGAGGTTCTGCAGACAGATCAAATCTTTGCTAATGTGAGCAAAGGCCAGTTAGCCAAACAGGAGGATATCAAGCGGGCTTTTGGGGACAAAACAGAGGATGAAATCCGTGACACAATTCTTCGAAAAGGGGAACTCCAAGTGTCAGATAAGGAACGTGCACAGGCGCAAGACTCCATGTTCAAAGAGATTGCCACTATCGTCGCTGAGAAATGTATCAATAAGGACACTAAGACACCGTTCACAGTAAGCATAATCGAAAAGGCTATGAAGGAACATCACTTCAGTGTCAAGCCCAACCGCAATGCGAAGCAGCAGGCTCTTGAAGTCATTAGGGAAATCTCGGATACCCTGAACATTGCACGCGCTCACATGATTGTTCTTTGTACGCTCCCTGGTAAAGCAGGCAAGAAAGCCAAGGAACAGATCATTCCCCTGATGGTCAAGGTCAACCGGGAAGAATTCGTGGGTGACTTTGAGATTGAGGGGGTTGTGGAGCCAGGGATATTCCGCAAGGTTCAAGAAGTTGTCCAACGCGAGAGTCAGGGGCAGGGCACAGTCCAGGTTCTGAGCGTTGATCACATCGATGACAGCGAAGACTAAACCAAAATTTCGTATAAATAGCCCTACGATATGTACAATGGTTGATGTGTAGTATATTGTGTTTTCCATGTGGGAGAGCCCCATCTGTCCCGCATAGGCGCCCTCAGAATCCCCTTGCTTACTCTCCAACCAATGGTTTTGGCGATAATGGGGCCTCCAGTTCATCTTCTCTTGACATGCCACCTTTTTCGTCTGTGTATACCATACCGCTGGAAAGGGCATTGATGAAGTCATCCGCAAGTTTGGTCTTCGGGATGGTGATGTTCACATCAGTGTCTGGTATCGCTTTGATGTCCAGCACAACGGCACCATCTACGTTGCTTTCAGAGATTCCTATCTCTTCGATGTCGAGTAAGGGTACTTCATGAATGTGATCTGTCTCCGCCTCTTCCAGTTCTAAGCTATGTTCGTCCCGACTGACCCGGAGAATTGAGACGCCTTCTGTCCCAGTCACTCTGCAGTTTATGCCTCTTCGCAGCAGCGGCAGCCCGTTTTCATAAAATTCCTTTTCTGAGAAAGCCTGCTCCTCGCAATCCTTGCAGCAGCGGACCCTTGTCATGTATCCCAAGCGTGGAAGTTCGGTCATCGTTTTCGAATCATCGTGGCAAACGACACGTCCACAGCGCCGGCAGTGGTGCTTTCTCCGCGTCAGCCCAAAATGTTCACCACAAATGGGGCACTTTGTGACCTCGTCATCACCCTGCCATACAGGTTCAGGGGCTCTAAAAGCAGATTCATCTTTGATGAAAACAAACCGATAGCCCCCCTTACTCTTGACCAGGCGCATCTCGCCTTCGGCCCCACGGCGTTTTGCAATGTCTGCCATGGTCTTGCTGCTAAACGACTGTTCCTTGATGAAACCCTATCTTCAGTCACATTGGTCACTTTCTTCAAATTTTCTAAAGTATGTTTTCGCATTAGGATCAGGAAATGGCTTGGGATTCTTTCACACCCCTGTGATGTACCTTCACGAAACCCTCAAACCTCGTCGCGAAGTTAAACGCGCCCACCGGGTGGCGCTGGGCGGGCACGTCCCACAGTAAGCGCTCACCTGGTACTTTGGCTATTGAGACAATCTCCCGCTCATATCACCGCAGAGCCTCCTCCCCTCCGGCTGTGTGCTGCACGGCTGAACCAAATATTGAGGACATTCACTATGAACGGTTCTTCCCGTGTTCGCTTTGTTCTATAGCAAAACAACTGCAGCTGGGCCAACGACCAATTTTCGCTGGCCAGCTCGGTGGAAGGGGATATAGATACAGCTGGGGTCCCTGCAATGCATTCACTGTGTGCGTTTGGACTGTGGGGGCACAACAGAGTAACCGTGATCGGCGGAAATTTCAGCCAATGGCTTTGGACGGTGATATTGACTACTTGGTGTGCGCTTTCGGGAGTACATATAGTGAGATTTCGGACAGGTATATCAGTCATGTATTGAAAGGAAGACAGTACGGTGTCACCTTTATGAGGTGTGAGATTGGCTAACAAGGGCTCAAGGAACCCGGTGGCACCATGTCGGATGACGAGTTTATGCTGGAGGACGACGACGATTATGGGTTTGACTACGAGGAAGAGTCAGGATCCGAGCCGGACGTTGATCTTGAAAATCAATACTATAGTTCAAAGGCCTTGAAGGAAACCGATCCGAAAGCAGCCATTGAGTCGTTTCTAAAAGTATTGGATCTGGAAGAGCAACGAGGAGAATGGGGCTTCAAAGCATTAAAGCAGCTGGTGAAAGTCACTTTCCAAACTGGCGATTATACATCAACTCTGAAGTACTACAAGCAACTGCTAACATACATCAAGTCGGCAGTGACACGAAACTATTCCGAGAAGAGTATCAACTCAATCCTCGACCACATTAGCACAGCACAAGACATCAGTCTCCTCCAGGACTTTTACATGACCACCCTGCAGGCAATGCAGGAGACAAAGAATGAGAGACTCTGGTTCAAGACAAATCTCAAGCTTGGCAAACTCTACTTTGACCGCGGTGACTATGTCAATCTGAGTCGCATTATCAAGGAGTTGCACAAGAGTTGTCAGACAGAGGATGGCCAGGACGATCTGAAGAAGGGCACGCAGCTGCTTGAGGTTTACGCTTTAGAGATCCAGATGCATACAGCTCGCAAGAATAACAAGAAGCTGAAAGCTTTGTATGAGAAGTCACTGCGAATCAAGAGCGCCATCCCTCATCCCATCATTATGGGTGTGATTCGAGAGTGTGGTGGCAAGATGCACATGGCCGATGGTGAATGGGAAGCTGCCCATACGGACTTTTTTGAGGCATTCAAGAATTACGATGAGTCCGGTAGCAACCGGAGAATTCAGTGCTTGAAGTATCTGGTACTTGCGAATATGCTGATGAGCTCAAGCATCAACCCGTTCGACAGTCAAGAGGCAAAGCCGTACAAGAACCACAAGGAGATCATTGCTATGACAGACCTGGTCAACGCCTACCAGCACAATGATCTCGATGACTTTGAAAAAATTCTCCGATCCAACCGCACCAGCATCATGGACGATCCCTTTATCAGGGACTACATCGAGGATCTGCTGCGCAATATCAGAACGCAGGTCTTGCTCAAGCTGATCCAGCCGTACAGCCGTCTGTACATTCCGTACCTGGCCCAGAGCTTAAATGTCGAGGAAGACGAACTAGAAAGCCTGCTAGTTTCCCTAATATTGGATAAGAAGATTGTCGGCGCGATTGATCAAGTTGAACGGATCTTGACCATGGATCGGGAACAGAGAGATGAGGAGAAGTACGCAGCCCTTGGTAAATGGGCCGACAAGGTAGGCATGCTCCATCGGACATGCATTAATAAGATGGTATAAAATTTACGTATGTATTAGAATCTAGGAGAACTATTTGGTTTCTACATAGTGCCTTGCGAGACTTAAATATCCACAATGACATAAACCTCACAAGTATCTGGCTTTTCGTGAACCTGCATGTTACTGTACGTGATAGCCTTTACCTCTGTGCCTTGAGTATGTTTTTCCAGATTGAACTCTTCACCTTTCGCCCGGACCTTCAGAGACCAGTTTGCGTTCTCAGATTCATCACCTTTGATGAATTCTACCACTTCCAGCTTCCGAGGGCACTCCAACTCCGTTGAGAAATGGAACAGCAGTTCGTCCATGAAGTTGTAAAGCAAGCTGTTGGCGTCGTGTCCGGTGACTTCGATAGTCCACTCCCTTTCTGGATCGATGTCTACCTTATCCAAGTCAGTCATGTACCCAAACATGCCCATCGCCGCCCAGCAGTATGCATCTGGGAGATCCTTACCCCACGCATGGATCTGTACATCCGCGGTGTGGTCCAAAAATTCCCACTGGGCCCAATTCGGAATGTCTTCTCCGAAATCCCCCATTTTATTGGTTCTAGCGTATACCTCTTTTGTGGATTACTGAACAGGCATGGTATTTTCATGCCCATGGGTATGGCAGCCCTGGTTCTTCAATACCTCTATCTTGCACATGCCCTGCGGAACACGTCACGCCCTTGGCAAAGTTTACCCGCCCTGCTGCCAAGCGGGTTGAGAGGTGGCGAAGAGGTGGGTGAAGAGGAGGAAATGGCCAGAGGCGGGTTTTGGGCGTGGACGCATTTGCCGAAAATACGAGTGAAACCCCTCCCCCGGGGCGGCGGGGATTGACAGAAAGTAAATGGGCAATTTTGTGTTGCTTGCTGTGCACTGTTGTTTGATTTCTTTGGTCTGACTCTGGCGGGTATTTCTGGATTACTGGCTGTTGCTATTGCCTTCTTGGACAAGGAAAATGTCAAAGAAGAAACGAAATAAAAGTGCTGCTAGTCAGCCGGGAACATCAAGCAGCATGGAGGAAGCAATTGGGCTCGGACGGTTACCTGGACTATGGATCTTTGTGTATTATGTGCCGTCGCTGTTGCAGATCTACAGAATCTACAAGTGGTTCTATCGGCTGTTTACCGGCACGGGAGAGTTGCAAAGGCTCTTAAAGAAGGGTGAACTGACGAGTTTTAGCAATAAGGAGGAGCTGCCATTGGGAAGGGATGCGGTTCAATTTGCCCACATCTTGACGACAATGGAGCTGTCCATCATCTTTTCCACTCAGTTGTTAGACGTCACCGAGACTGGAAGGTTACTCCAGGCCGACATGGAGCCATCAGAAGTGGCAGAAGCCGTTGGACGGTCAAAGTTGATGCACACTGCCGAAAGGACGAGGCTGGCAGAGTGGCTTGAGGTAACCCGGTGGCTGTCCTCGGACATCCACTATGCGAATACAGTTCGGAGGACAATGGTTCATCCTGAGAGCAAACGTGACTTGCATGACCTCACAATGGTGTACCAGTTGCACACAGGTAACGAAGACAAGCCCGACATCCCATCAAAAATCTGGGACAAGGTGGGGTTCCAGGGAGAGGACCCTTGTACTGATTTTAGGGGCATGGGAAGACTGGCCCTGGAACAGCTGGTCTACATTGGTGAGGTACACACAGATCGGGCACGGAGCATCTTGTCGGGATCACACCATCCCATTCACTGGTACTCCTATGCCATTACAGGCATCAATCTAACCGGTGTGGTGTTCCGTATGCTAACAGAAGGGTCACATCCCCCTTTGAGGCCGTATATCTACGCCATCCTGGCCTATCGGAAGCAACCAAAAGGCACGGATCGTCTCTGGGCCATACATGAAGCGTACACGGACATGTTTGAGTCCTTCCACGAATACTGGATGGCCAAGAAGCCACCGACCGTCATGCACTTTTCCGGTGTTCTGGAAGCCTATACCCGCACTGTGCGCACCCAACTGAATGCTGGCCAGTTCCACACATTACGTATTCCACCTCAAACTCCCTACATTGATCCTCATCTAAGATGAGGAGAGCCGACTTTGACGTGACATCCTAATGATTTAGAGACGTACACAAGATAAAAGGATTTCCGTGAACCCATTATTCAGTGTGATTTCTCGATTCCTTCTCGATCCCCCTTCCCCTCCTTCTTCAAACCGAGCCAGGGTCCTAAGAGAGGGGAGGGGCCAGAAAAAAATTGGCGCGAGAAGTACTTGCTTTACTTTTCAATACTGAACGCCCACTCTCCCATCTTCTAATATTTGGTGCTGGGTGCGTCGTGGTAGTGAATCACAGCAGGGACCCCCACAGCGGCCGCTGCCGTCTGCCCGTTTTCCTGCTTGGTCCGCAATGAGTTAAGCGGCTGTTATTTAAGTTCGGCGTTTGCGGGTGTTCAATTACTTTTGCGCCCTTGATCAAGAATAGTTTGTAGAGCCCATGGCAATTGATTAGGGAGCCATGGTGGAGAAACGGGGAGGCTACAACGCCTCTCAGGGCGATCCGAAGCGCCAGAAAGGTCATGATGGGAGTGCGAAGCCTTCCGGATGGGAAGCTGAGCTGGCCAACATGGACGGTAATGACATCGATGAGTTCGATGAGGGAGTGTTGGCTGAAGCACGTCCCGATGCCATCTTCGAGTCCCGCGACGAACAGAAGCGTAAGGTTGCGCCTGCTCTGGATACAGAAAAGGATAGTCTAATTTTCCAGCAGATCGACATTGATCTTACGTCCCTGGAGCCAATTTCAAACCTTAGTGCTGTCCCACGGGCCTCTGTGAACACAGTCATCACTCTATACGGAGTTACAGAAAGCGGCCACAGTGTGGCAATGCACGTTCATGGCTTTTTACCCTACTTTTACTTCACAGCGCCTCCCGCGTTCTCAGTGTCGGACTGCGAGACCGTGAAGGTAGGATTGAATAACGCAGCAAAGGACCTGAGCGCCAGTAAGGATCCCAAAAAGGACGATTCGCCAATCATTAAAGTTGAAATGGTGACCAAACAGAGTCTCATGGGATACACTAAAACCAAGGAACGGAACTTCTTCAAAGTGACTTGCCTGAATCCGGCCATGGTGACTCGCTTGAGGGGCATTTGTGAGACCGGCTTTCATACGTCCGATAATCGGTTCATCCAGGGAGCTATTTTTGAAGGCAATATTGAATTTATTTTGCGCTTTATGATCGATCTAGATATTGTGGGTTGTAGCTGGATCGAAATGCCTCCAGGTACATACCACATTCGCAACGAGAAGACTCAATATGCCAAACGTACGTTATGTCAATACGAAGTCGATGTGAACTACAAGGATATTATTGCTCACGCTGCGCAAGGGGACTGGATGAAGCTGGCCCCGCTACGCATTCTATCCTTCGACATTGAGTGCAAGGGCGAAAAGAATGCCTTCCCGGATCCGGACAGAAACCCAGTGATCCAGATTGGCAACATGTGCAGCGTGCAAGGGACAAGCCGCCCATTTGTCCGTACAATCTTTACTCTCGGCAGCTGTGCTAATATTGTAGGTTCCGAAGTGCGGTCCTTCGACGACGAGAAAGAAATGCTGGAAGCATGGGCTGACTTTGTCACGCAGATTGATCCGGACATTCTGACCGGCTACAACATCATCGGATTCGATTTGCCGTACATAATCAATCGGGCTACGAAGCTGGGAGCCAAGAATGCGCTGTATCTGTCCAGGGACAAGCACAAGAAGACGGTGATCCAGCAGAAGCGCTTCAGTTCAAAGGCTTACGGTACCAGAAATCTGAACGATATCAAAACACCAGGTCGCTGTCAGTTTGATGTGATCCAGGTGCTGCAACGAGACTACAAACTGCGTTCCTACTCACTGAACGCCGTCAGCGCAGAATTCCTGGGCGAACAGAAAGAGGACGTGCCGCATTCTATTATTGCCGACCTTCAGGACGGCAATGACAACACCCGACGTCGCCTGGCCGTGTATTGCTTAAAAGACAGTTACCTGCCATTGCGACTACTCGACAAGCTCATGTGTGTAATCAACTACATCGAAATGAGTCGTGTAACAGGTGTACCATTCAGTTTCCTCCTCAGTCGTGGGCAGCAGATTAAGGTCGTTTCGCAGCTTTATCGCAAATGTAAGGACGTAAATATTTTGATCCCTACCGTGCGAAGTGATCCATCCGGAGATCAGTACGAGGGTGCAACCGTCATCGAGCCACAGGCGGGCTACTATGATGTTCCCATAGCCACTCTCGACTTTGCCAGTCTATATCCGTCCATTATGCAGGCGCACAATCTGTGCTACACAACGCTTGTTGATGAGACTACCGCGAGGACACTCCCCGGCACCGACTACATCAAGACCCCGGCTGGTCACTATTTTGTCAAGAATCACGTCCGTCAGGGTATCTTGCCTACGATTTTGACCGATTTGTTGGCTGCCCGTAAGCAGGCGAAGAAGGACCTCAAAGCCGAGACTGATCCATTTAAGAAGGCTGTGCTGGATGGTCGTCAGTTGGCCCTGAAGGTCAGCGCCAACTCAGTTTACGGTTTTACGGGTGCCACGGCCGGTCGACTGCCCTGTCTACCCATCTCTTCATCTGTTACTTCGTTTGGTCGTCAGATGATTGACCAGACCAAGAATCATGTGGAGGCCAAGTACCCAAATTCCACCGTTGTATACGGTGATACTGACTCCGTCATGATCAACTTTGGCGAGACTGACATGGACAAGGTCTTCGAATTCGGCGAGGAAGCTGCAGAGTTCGTTAGTAGTAAATTCTTGAAGCCGATCAAGCTCGAATTTGAGAAGGTTTACTGGCCATTCTTGCTCATTTCCAAGAAGCGATACGCCGGGCTCTACTGGACGAACACCAAGAAATGGGACAAACTGGATGCGAAAGGTATCGAAACCGTTCGTCGTGACAACTGCCAGCTGGTAAAGCAGGTCATTGCCACCTGTTTGGACAAAATTCTGATTGACCGCGATGTCGATGGTGCCGTTGACTATGCCAAGCGCATCATTGCCGAATTGCTGCAGAACAAAGTCGACATCAGCCAGTTGGTTATTTCCAAGGCCCTTTCCAAATCTGCTGAGGACATGGGCAGCAAGCAAGCGCACGTTGAACTAGCTGAACGAATGCGAAAGCGCGACCCAGGTAGTGCTCCCGTTCTTGGAGATCGAGTGCCCTACGTGATCATTCGGAAGGATGCCAAGGCTCGAGCCTACGAAAAGGCAGAGGATCCCCTGTACGTGCTACAGAATAATATCCCGATTGACACCAAGTACTACCTCGAAAACCAGCTTGCTAACCCGCTGACCCGAATTTTTGAGCCGATTCTGAGGGACAAGGTAAGCACCTTGCTGACTGGTGATCACACTCG
The DNA here is from genome assembly GCA_002811645.1 of Corallochytrium limacisporum. NCBI lineage: Eukaryota > Corallochytrium > Corallochytrium limacisporum. Next base: position 59,562 of record PDIP01000256.1, read on the forward strand.
CAAGGTCACCATGGCCACTCCATCGGGGAACACGGGGTTGATGAAATTTGCTAAGAAGATTACGACTTGCCTGAACTGCAAGGTCCCTCTGAAGGCCGGAGAGCATTCCGTTTGCGCCAAGTGCAAGGACCAGGAAGGTTTCGTTTACGCCCGGGAACTGGAACACATGGGAGAGCTGGAGGCTAAGTTTGCCAACCTTTGGACTGAGTGCCAGCGGTGCCAGAACTCGCTTATCCAGGACGTCGTCTGTACCTCCAAGGACTGCCCCATATTCTACATGCGCAAGCGGGTTCAGAAGGATATGGTATCCCAGCGCCAGGTTCTGGACCGCTTTGGCGAAGTCTGGTAAGGCTTGGCTACCAACTGGAATAACGAACAGCCGAAGTGTGATGGTCTGTGTAACCAGACACACAATCCCATACCTTCTGTTTGCCAGTATACCATGCTCTGAAGGAGATTCTCTAAGCTATCATTGCTCTTGCTTAAGTTGCCTCCACCCTCACTTTCCCTCCATTCCGCTGGTGTCTACGGTCCGCCCCTAGCGTTGCCCCTTAGTGGATGAAATATACTCTGCGTGTTCAGCGCTTTCTCCGTGACAGCAGCCGAGCTCAAAAATGGACGGGATGAGTGAGGACCGGGGCCACGCTAGGATGGTGTCCTGTAATTCACGATAAAAAGTGTGTGATGACAACGATGTATCAACGTGTGGGTATCGTGTGCTGCACGCAAGCCGAAGAGCCCACAGTCAATGTAGTGCAGGAGGGCGCAGTGTGTACTGCTGATGAGCTCACAAACTTTCTACGGACATCTGCCGGGGCTATCTTAGATCAATCAATAATTGCGATGTTTTGCACTTTAGTACACGCCCTGACGTGTAGTTCTTCATTCCGATGGTGGGTTTGTGCAATCCAGGGACTTCCCATCCAGTTGCAAACATTGCCGACGGCAAACTTGACTCTAACACCCAAACGGCGATTTGGTCCGTGCAAGCTCCTACATTGGCGCCCTCGCCGAAGAGTTGCATTGGCCTGCGCTATTCTTTCGCTTGTACTGAGGGAGGGGTGGGGTCGTTCGGGCTTTAGTAGTATATAAAGGACATTTTCACACCGTTAAAAAAAACATGGTAGTGGGCAGCTAATGTGCATTTCGAAGATCTCCCACAATCTCTCGCCTTTGTCAAGAGAGACATACAAACACACACCCTTTTCTCGGGAGGTCTTCCCTCGCTGCCTTCCCTCCTTCAATTTACTACCAGCCTAAGCCTTCCGGGGGAGGGAGGGAGGAGGAGGAGGAGGGGGGAGGGGGGGCCCGCGCTGGGCACTTTTGCTTCTCTCCCTCAAAATTCTCGTCCTTGGCGCGCCCTGCCCCGCTCTAGTGCCTTGCGCACTGGGGGACGAGGAGCATGATAAACAACACCGCATTGCAAATTGAAAAAGAGCCATGTGCGCACGCCCAGACTGTGTCCATGCCTTGCAACGAACCCGGCCGCAGGCCATACTACCTACCATTCCTCGCTACGTGAAAACAGCAGACCATGGCACCAAGGAAAAATACCGCAAGCTCTCGTCGCCGTACCTTTTGATCGGATTTGTACTTGTCCCTTTTAGAACTTTTGTGTCCATGATATAAATACTACGTCACAAACCACCGCTCATGCCCATGGTTGCGCGCCATCGTGCCGCAGATCCCTGTCAGTCTCGCGCGTCCGGGTCACACAAGCCAAGAAAAACCCTTGGCTACACACCCACACCCACACCCACACCCACACCCACACCCACACCCACACCCACTCTCTCTCTCTCTCTCTTGCCTTGCTTCCCAACGGCTCTTGCTAACTACTCTGCCCCCCCCCGGGGAGTCAAGGCCCTTCCTCTCCGCCTTCTCTCTTTCAGCACGGGGTAACCGAGTGCCCCTTG
>PDIP01000257.1:11757-22520 GCA_002811645.1 Corallochytrium limacisporum
AAAAACCCAAACACAAACCCCCCCCCCCCCCCCCCCCCCCCCCGGGGGGGGGGGGGGGGGGGTGGGGGTTTTCGCCATTATATTTTATATACGGACATGAAACGCGAAGTTCGGGACAACCGGGCACTGCGATACGATGGCAATGCAGCAGGGCGCAAACCGTTCTTCTCGAGATGACCAAGACGCAGGGAGGCGATCTGATTTCCGTTTGCCTCTGCATAAAGTAATCACAGTCAGTGTGTTTGTTGAAGCAGAGGGTGCGCTTGGCTTGGATCATAGAGGTATGTATAGCAATGAAGTGCCTCGTATGCGCCCTCTCTTTCCAGGAGTATCATGCCGAGTGTGTCCTTAGCAGCTAGGTATATGTGCACCGAACGATGTAGATGATCCGAAATCACCTCAGAACCATAGCAGGAAGACGGATATGCAATAGCAACAATAACAGAAGTAGCTTTTCAAGGGTTTTGCACCGTCGATATACAATGCAGTTTTGCGACATAGGAGCGAACATGACCGATGCCATGTTCGCAGGGCGCTACCATGGCAAGAAGGCCCATGAGGACGATCTGATTGACGTCCTCGATCGTGCAGCCCATAATGGAGTCAACAATATATTTGTAACAGCAGGCTGCCACCAGGACATTGAGGATGTATCCGCTCTCATTGACCGCGTGCGCAAGCGTTCAACTGCAGATCCATCCACTGTGCCTATGCCCAAGTTACAGATGACCATCGGATGCCATCCAACGCGAACCTCAGAGATGTCCAAAATTGCCGGCTCGGTCGATGAGTACATTGATCAGCTGCGTGCGTACCACCAAAAGCACGAGGTTGATATTGTTGCCTATGGAGAATTCGGGCTAGACTACGACCGCCTCCACTTCAGTGACAGAGACACTCAACTGAGAGGATTCCGTGCACAGCTGGGCCTTGCTGCGGACCTGGGATTGCCACTCTTTCTCCACGACCGCAACACAGGTGGCGATTTCGGACGCGAACTCCGCAACAGTCCGGACGGTGCCCTCAAGGCTGGCGGTGTTGTCCATAGCTTCACAGGTCCTCTTGCTGAGGCACAGGAGTACCTCGACCTGGGTCTCCATATTGGAATCAACGGGTGCAGTTTGAAGACGGAAGAGAATATTGCGGTGATACGGGAACTGCCGTTGGACCGAATCATGCTGGAGACGGACGCACCATGGTGCGAGATCAAGCGCACGCATGCCAGTCATGCGCATCTACAGACCAAGGGACAATATCGCATGGCTGGCTTTGCGCACAGTATTCCAGCAAAAGGAACCATGTCAACCGACAACGGAAAGGGACAGCAGCAGGTAACGACGAAGAAAACGCAGACAAACACGGACCCATGGGCGCCTGTGGATAAAAAGAAATGGCAACGCGGGCGCAGGGTCAAAGGACGGTGTGAGCCGTGTCAAATCGTCGAGGTCTGCGAGGTTGTCGCTGCCGTGCACGGCATGACCCGAGAGGAGGTCGCGGAGGTTGCGTTCCAGAACACGAGGTCCGTGTTTACGAGGATGGCGCTGTGAATCATAGTATAAAGACAGCGTTCAGGTAGATCCATTAAAGAACACTCTAAACAGTAAAATCGTATTGATTGTATGAATAAGGATTGCTCCAATTAGTGTTTCGCCTTACGACGGTGACGAGACAAGTAGCTATCATTTGCGAAGGACATCTTGCACTTCGGACAAATGAACTCTTCTGCTGCTTCCTCTTCCTCGTCCTCCTCGTCCTCCACGTCTTCCTCTGCTTCAGCCTCGGCCTCGACCTTCTCCTCTCGTTTCGAACGACCGCGTTTTGGCCGGCCAGGGCGGGCCTTCGGAGCAGACACAGCGGCGGTCCGGCTCGTGCGGCGTGTGGCTACTGGCGCAGTGTCCTTCTCTTCGCCGGAACCCTGCGTGTCATCGGCCTCTTTGTCACTTTCCGCCTCATCCTTGGCACCCATACCACTAGCACCACTGGCGCTACGGCGTCCACGGCGGCGACGCACACCGGTGGTCTCCGAGATTTCGACCTGCGCTTTCATTGCTGCGCCTCGGCGGCTGCGCTGCGACCTTGGGGTCGGTTCCGGTGAGGTTTCTTCGCCGCTATCGGCGGCCTCCTCGACAACCGCTGCCGCAGAGCGGCGCGTGCTACGCTTAGCTGGAGGCTTTTCGTCGTCTCCATCATCTTTAGCGCGCTTACGTGTTGTGCGGCGAGTTGTGACTGCTTGCTGCTCATCCTCCTCGCCGGACTCTTCGTCCTCGGACTCTTTGTCTGCGGCAGGAACCGCAGACTTGGACTTTTTGCTGCTTGAAGCAGTCTTTGTGGGTTCAGGTGCGGCGGCCCCGCGACGCTTGCGACGCATGCGCGCGCCAATGCCCTCGTCCTCAGACTCGTCTTCTTCTGCGCTCTCGGTCACTTCGGCTTTGCCATCTTTGTCCTCCGCGGCCACCTTCTCCTCGGCAGTGGTGGTGGATGCGCGGGGTGTGCGGCGAGTGCTCCGACCGCTGCGGGTGCGTGGCGTCTCAATTTCCTCTTCGTCCTGTGTCGCTGTGCCCGAGGCGGCGGAACTGCTCCGCCTTGTCGTCGGAGTGGCCTTACCCGCTGTGTGAGCCTTACTCTGCTTCAGGTCCTCATCGTCTGAAGTGTGTGAGGATCCTGGTTTGGCAGGTTTCGGTGACGGCGCTGCAACCGAGGACGTGGAGGTGGCACGGCTTTCTGCGCGCTGGCGCGCTTTGGCCTCGGCCCGTTCTCGGCTGAGAATATCCTTGATTGGAATGTCGAGTTCACGCTGCGGTCTGGATGAACCAATGTACGAGCCCATGCTACCGCTCGCTTTTGTGGACGACACGCCGGATTTGCTTGGCCTGCTGCTCTTAGTAGCCGGGCGGACGTCGCTGGGCTCGGGGAGAGCAGGACGGTCACGGTCTTGCTGCGGTACCTCCGTGGCTTCAGATGCATCCGCCGACTTGCGCAGCTTCTCATCCTCTTCTGTAGGAAGGGCAGGTAGCTCATCATCACCACGGCGGGGAACGATGTCAATCTCTTTATCCTCAGCCGTTGGCGGTGTGGGTTTAGCGGACGAAGACTTGGCAGCCTTATCCGACCTGGGCGAAGTCTTGCCAGAGGAAGGCTTTGAGGGAACCTCCTCGGCGGCCCTTTTGTCGGTGCCGGTGGGGCCGACGGCAGATGCAACCTTGTCGGTGACGGCCTTTCGGGGGGACGCTTCTTTGTCGGCCGACATATCCAGTTTGTCATCCGTCTTCTTTTCCGGCTTATTCTCTGCGTTGGGGACCACCTCAGTCTCGGTCGTAGCCGCAACCAATTCACCTTCTGCAGTTTTCGTCACCTTGGCATCATCCACCCTCTTGGCATCATCTTCAGTGCCTTTGACCTTATCTTCAGCACTCTTCTCGTCCTTCTTCGTCTCAGACTCAGGTAAAATCCCTGCCTTCTCTTTCTTGTCACTTGCAGCTTCAGCGGTGACGTTTTCTTCCTTAGAGATTTCCATCTTGGCTGCGTCCTGCTTCAGCAGCTCTGCGGTGTCGACCTTTGGCTTGTCTGCATCAACTGGCTTAGCTGAATCTGTTGCCTTTGCAGAAGGCGCGGATGCGCCAGAGGTCGTCGATGCTGCAGCTGCGGGTGGCTGTACCTGAGGCTCGCGGTAGACAAAGGCACTCTGGCGAATGACACCGGACCCCAGTTTATTCCACGCAAGCACGCGGATTACCACTGATCTTCCATGGAAACCCTTTAGGGTCTCAATAGGCAGTAGATGCTCGCATTCCAGGCCATCATAGATGGTCTCAAACTCCCGCTCCAAGGTTAGGCGTCTCTGCGGTTGGCCAGGCTTCTGTCCTGGCTGGGTAGTCATGGTCGGCTGCTTCTTGGACGGCGTTGCAATACCATACTGCACTGTGTACTTTGTGACGGCCGTACCACCATTGTTTCGAGGAGCCTGCCACTTGATCTTTATACAGGCACCTTTTCCTCCCGCAGTGTCTTCGAACTTGGAGAGTTCCAAGTTCTCCGGAGGACCAGGCACAGATGTTCGCGGCAACCTGACAGCGACAGGGTCGCTGAACTCCCCCTGACCACAGAATGAGATACCAGCCAGTCGAACACGGTAGGCGCAGCAGGGTATAAGTTTCGCATACGCCACGCCCTCGTTAGCCCGTGCGTTGGAGTCTTGACTGGTACCGACAGATGCCATAGGACGCAGGGGATCTTCAACGGTCGGACGACCTGGCGTCTGCGGTGCAGAGGCGCCTCGAGAGGGTCCTGCGGACGCAGTGTTACTTTTTCCTTCGTTCTTTGCACTGGTGTCCTGGAAAGCGTTGATGATACAGCTGGCAGACCGAACAAAGCCAATCTCGTACCACACAGGACGATAGTGTGCGGTCTTAGCCGGCGGTAAAATGGCCGACTCATCAATGTGCTTGTCTTTGCCGGCAAGCTTTTGTTGCGCCTTGAGCAGCTTTCCCTTTTGCAGTTGCTGAGCAATGTCGTCCTCGATTTGAATCTGGAGCCGGTAGCTTTCAGCGACTGGGGTGGGATCCCACTTCAATTCGATCTGACCAGGCATGGCCCGTATAAGCCGCAGGTTCGTGGGCTTTGCCGGCAACGAGGCCTCCAGGGCCCACAGATCATTGTGAAATGTGGCCACTTGGGACTCTCCGACGACCCGTGGTTGACTTTTGCTGCTGATGTCCCGTCCCGACCAAATGTACATCGATGTGCCCACACAGGCTACGCAGTGCCCCACTCGGGCTTTCGGACTTGCCTCCAATACTCGGTGTTGGTTTGAAGAGCTATTGGCCTGCTGGACCGGCGGTGTCTTTTGCCATCGTTCCCAGCGCAACGTGCGCATATCCACAACTTCGGTGGTTGCACTCATCGTCGGCGAACCTCTGTCGACTCCCGGGGCGGCATTCTTGCCAGTTGAATTGCCTCCCGCCCAGCCGCCGACCACAAAGAGCTTCACGCCGAGCAAGCACATTGTGTGTTGCGTACGCGGGATGGGAGTGCCAGTGGTACGTGGCCTCGACCAGGTCCATGTCGTTGTGTCCAGGACATAGAGGTCGTTCAAGCGTTTCGTTCCATTGGACCCACCAAAGATAATCAACTTATTTCCCATTGCCACTGCTGCATGTGATTCTCGTGGCGATGGAGGTGACATGCCCTGCGCATTGTGTTTCACCTTTGTCCAATGGTACGTCGCCAAGTCTAGGCAATACGTGTCGTTAAGGTGTACAAGGTTTGCGTTGCCTTCAATATCCGGGTTCGCTCCTCCTGTCTTCTTGGCCAACGACACCCCGCCAAACACAATGAGGTACCCTTTAACAAAAGTAAAAGTATGCGCCATTCGCGGAGTGGGGGCCTGTCCCGAAACCCTTGGCTTTTTCCATTCCCAGTCGAGAACCTTCAGCTCCCACAAGTCACCCTGTAGCTGTCCGTTATCGTTTAAACCACCGTGAACATAACATCGGTGCCTGCGATCGCTGTCAAAGCCGCAGGCCGCCAACGCAGGCGGACTGTCCCCCTGAACCTCGGGTAACAACCACTCGTTTCGCCGAGTGTCAAAAATGTGCAGGCCACCCAGCACTCCGACGGACGGAATCCCTCCTCCGAACACAAATATCAAATGCCGAATTGCCGCGGCTTTGTGACCGTGTCGTGGGCGTGGGATAAGTGCAGTGGAAGAAACTGCAATCCGTTTCCAGTTCGTGCCCGTGGTTGCATCCGGGATCACATTTTGTCCAGACGCCTTCTGTGCTTGCTGCTGTTGTTGCATTTTTAGTGCCTGTTGCTGTGCCAAGAGGCGCCTTTGTTGCTGAATGGTCATGATCTGTTTCTGTTTGGCTGTGATTCCCCCGGTGCCGCTCGGCGAAGGACTGTTTCCACTACTTCCTAAAAGCTTCGTTAGTGGATCGTTCTCCACACTTCCCAACCCAAGTCCTCCCAAATTTCCCAGGCTACCAAGAGATCCAATCGTTGTCGTCATCATGTTCCCGTCATTTTTCACTCCACCGCTGTTTACTCCGAAAAGACTAGAGAGACTGGTCGAGCTGGAACCGCCAATATCTGCCATTGCCGATGTTGTCGCACGACGGGCTGGCATGCTAGACGAAGCCGTAGCATTGCTTAATTCCTGCTTTAGCTCGTCCAGCGAGCTGAGGTTGAAGTTGTTTGCCATAATTCACGTGGCTGTTCCCTTCACAGAGCAGTCGCTGATTCTTTACGTCATCTTTGAGTTTCCTGAGCTCGTGAACATTACGATTTGTTCCGTCCTCAATGATCTGACGAGGGATAATTCATTGTACGTGTTATTCTTCCAATGAAGACTGTACAAACTCGACGCTCTATTAGACGTTTCTTTCGTCCCATTTAAACTACCTTCGTAGGACCGGTGGCAGGTCTCCCACTCCTTCGCCACCAGAGCCCCCCCCCCTTTCGCGCGGCCACGAAAAGTGGCCCACAGTGGCGGCGGGGCCCGGGGCCAGAAAGGCATGTGCTCTGGGGGCCTAATTCTTTGGCGGGAAGCGGGGGGTTGGTCCGATGCGCAGGACCGAGGAAGCCCGGCCGTCAGGTACCGCCGACGGGTGCGCGGTTCTTGCGCTGCTCTGTAACAAATGAAGCACCGTTATGGTTGGTATTGCATAGCATCATGTAGAACTTTGTTAAGAAGAATGATTGGTGAAGAGTGACAAATATCTTTCTGGCATGATGGGTGATGATATGGCTGCTTTATAAAATTATGGGGGACAGACGAAATGATCCCAGAGATTATCGTGTGCTTGTAACAGCTTGAAGCGGTTACATGTTGAAAATGATGAGTTAGTGTTAAGAATCCAGAACAAACTAGAGAGTTGAGTGGTAAAGACTAGCTTTGACGTTTGCTACTTGATCGTTTTAGTTAAGAGGGACATGGGAGAACAGATAGCTTACACTCTCACCATTGTGGGTACGCCGGATTGCCTCGGCGAGGATGGGTGCAATATCAATGACCTCGAGCTTAGGGCAGATCTCTTTGTTGTCCCGGTGAGGGATGGTGTTGGTACAGATCACCTTATGGATGCGAGACTTGTTGATACGATCCAGGGCAGGCCCAGAGAAAATACCGTGAGTGATAATGGCGTACACTGAAGTAGCACCACCTTCGATCAGCTTATCGGCAGCGTGGCACAATGTACCACAAGTATCCGCCATGTCATCAACTAGAATGGCAACCCGGTCCTCAACGGAACCGACCAAAACCATGCGGTCAACTTCGTTGGCTTTCTTGCGCTCCTTATGGATCAGTGCAAAGTCTACGTTCAGGCGATCGGCGATGGAAGTAACCCGCTTGGCACCACCGGCGTCGGGAGACACAACGACACAGTTTTCCCATTCAGGAATAGTCTCCTTAATATACTTGAGGACTGCAGGCTCGGCGTACAGGTTGTCCACTGGCACGTCAAAGAAACCTTGGATCTGGCTCGCATGCAAGTCCATTGTGATAATATGGTCGGCACCGGCAACGCTGAGCATATTGGCAACCAGCTTGGCGGTGATCGGTGCACGACTCTTGTCCTTTTTATCTTGTCTAGCGTAGGGGAACAGAGGAATGACTGCAGTGACACGACGAGCACTGGCAATCTTGCAGGCGTTGACCATGATAAGCAGTTCCATTAAGTGGTCATTGATCTCACCGCACCCGGACTGGATGCAAAATACATCTTCGCCACGCACAGACTCAGCAACCTCAACGCAGGTTTCCTTGTTCTTGAACTTGTCCACTTTCACGTCACACAGACGCAAGCCAAGACGCTTGCAGATTTTGAGTGCAAGGTCGGGGTGGCTGTTTCCAGTAAGAATGCGAATGCCCGTCATCTCTCTAGTGCTTTGTTGACAACTTCTGCAGACTTCTGTTGACTGCACTCCGTGGTCTAGAATTTCTTCTTCGCTGTTGGGCTGTGAAAGAAGTGCAATGTTCAGCTGAGAAGGGTTCCCGTACTCTCGTTCTTCTCCAGATGGTTCTGTCACCACGTATGTTTCTTTACCTTCTTTGAAAGTGGAGTAGACTTGTTGCGGCATCTGGGCCGAGGACACTTCACCGAGGCGAGGAATTTTGAATAGTGTTGAAAACGTGAACCCAAAGAGCAGGTTCGACTCTGTCACCCAGGGGGGGTTGCAGTCACGCTGAATGTCCGAGTTTAGTATTTGCATTGGCGCTGCATGTCCTTGATCCCCAGGACCAACCAAGTACCTGCAAGAGCGATGCGTGAAATAATACCAGTCCCTCGTTTCCAACACCGCAAATTAGTGTGTCTGGGGCGCCGCAGCCATTCAAACTATCAGGCCTTTTGTCGAACCGTAAATGAGAAAAGGGTCACCAGTAACTAGCCAACAGCCGACACGTTCCTAGTATATGCACAGGGTCCTCCTCCCCAGACGTATCGTTACTATCTGTGTACCCACACGCCTACTGCACACCCTCTGCACAGCCCAGGTGTGGGGAGGTGGCTCCCAGGTGGGTCAGTCGCCAACAGGTATGACTGGCCAAAAAGGCGGCAAAACAGTCCCGCCCTCGAGAAGTTCCCCAACCGTAGAACACCACACACACACATACACACACACACACACACACACACACACACACACACGCGCACACACACGCACACACACAGCGCCCAACGCTTCGCGCAAAAAAGAACCTGAGAGGGAGGGGCTAATGGCGGCAAGCCGCGACACCTTTGCGCGGAGCTCATTCGCCAGGGAATATGAGACACACACCTATGCCACAGCCCTCAAATGCGACCAACGTGTAGACGGTGCTGGATCAGGCAGGTTGATGTGCATCAGCGCGCGAGTACTGGAATAGGAAAGCGTTATGTGTATGTGTCTGTATCGGCATTGATACTGAGGGGGGGTCAAAGAACGAAAACACATGTGGTCACCTACACCAACCATTACAGTACCATCCCCAGGCTTTTATTACTAAATGTCATGACCCATTTTTGTTGACAGAGTCACACACACGCGTACATGAAGACATGGGAGGAACGGTGAAACTGTTCGGACCATGTGTGTGTGCTTGCTCGTATCGCTGTGTGTGAGTATAGCTCCATTATGTTGTTTCTTCGAACCGTAAGCGTGGAACGGTTGAGAGAACAATGAAGTCATGCTGAAGCGAATGAACGCTGTGGAGGACGGGAATTGGCGGTCGACTGTTCTCCTGTGAAACAGGTGTGCTACAAGGTTATATTGAGGAGACTGTTCTCAAGTGTCCATGACAATAAGGATGATCCTGATCACTGTGAGTCGTTAACCTTTGAATATGCCTAATTCATGTAAGTAGAAAAAGTCATGATCTACCGAGCACCCCCTCCCCCTTGCACCTCCAAGTATCTGTGTTGTCTACGTCGAGTGTGTGAATGAAATGAGAGTGTGTGAATTCAGGAAGTGGTGCTTTTGCCGTAAACTCTCGCTAGCTGACCGGTCCCATTTATTCCCTCCGACTTTCAACCTGGGCAGTTGGAGGGGGCCACGCGGTTGACCGGGTCCGCTGTATCTCATCCTTCTCTGTTGCAATGCTTTGCCCTTGTATGGGCAAATTTTGTACTTTCAGTACCAGTGGTACCGCCGAAAAGTCTTTCGAGGGATTAAAGTATTCGGATGAATACGATAGACTTCCCCTGTGGAATGCCCCCCCCGGGGGGGGGGCCCGGAAAAAGGAAATATTGAAGCGGGGACTGCGCAGGAAGGGGAAGTCCGCAGAAAATGCCCGTCATCGTCCACCATGTACCACAAACCTGCCTGTGAGTTTCAACGGTTGGTCGATCTCATGGCCCGGTTGCAGAGTTGGTTGATGACGACGTGCTACAGCGACAGATGAGACAGCAATCGCCGGTAGAGCGGAACCGGTGACAAAAGGATTAAATCCCGACCCGGCTCTGCGATTACCTCCCCATCCATCACTTCCAGCAGTGTGCAGATTTTACCTGCCGTCGTTGCCATTGTTCCCCTTCCTACTCCGTCGAATCCCTGCCATCGACATCGTAGTGAATAAATGCAGAGGGATCTTCTGGACTTGGAGCTCAGAGCCATGTCATCATCATGGGGATAAAGCACGGACCCCTACCACTTCGATGTGTCTATATCCAAAGAAGGATACGATCTACCGCCATGCAACTCCAATCATGCACAAACCCGCCCAGACAACGACTTGGAGTTGGGATATTAAAGCCAAAACCACACCATAGGGGACCGGGATCGGAAAGTACGCAATCGAAGTTGTGTGGACCCGCGGTTCTGTAGAGATTGATTTCGCTCCCAGCGATCCCGGCCGGGTTCTGGGTGCACTGCATCGTCGCTCAAGCACCACCTCCCCCCCCCCGTTTTGAGGGACTCACTGCCTGTTTTCCTTCTCTTGTTCGGGTCCTGGTCTTTTCCTTTTATTTCGCGCACAAATATTAGGACCCCTCCCCCTCGCGCCACAAAATATAACTGAACACCTAGTAGCCTTCGGTTAATTCAAATTTATGACATGTGGTGGCAAAAGGTCTTGCGAAGTGAATGTACTGGGGTGGTGTCAGGTCCCGGGTCCATCCATTTTACACACTCTTGAGGTACTAAACCCCCCACCCAAAGCGAAATCCTTTCAAACCCCAGCAGTATTTAATTTTCCTGTGGACAACTGCCAAAAACAATTTGAAAAGCTCGGTGCATTCACTATTCAGGCCGGCTGACTCCACCACCCGCGCCACCCACCCACCCAC
>PDIP01000257.1:24185-89523 GCA_002811645.1 Corallochytrium limacisporum
AAAAAAAAAAAAAAAAAAAAAAAAAAAAAAAAAAAAAAAAAAGGGGGGGGGGGGGGGGGGGGGAAGGCAGGCAGGCAGAGAGAGAGAGAGTGTGTGTGTGTGTGTGGTGGAGTGGACCCGCCTCCGAAGGCTGTGCAAAACGACGGCACACACACCGGGGGAAAAAATTGAGTTCAAAGGCCCAAAAATAAAAAAAAAAACGTGAAATCGCGAAAGGGGGAAAAAAAGGCGGCCGACAAACCCCCCCTCCCCGGGGGGGGGGTGGGTCTTTGAAGCAGGGATTGGGTAGTGAGTCAGTGTCTCTGTGTGCCTGTGTGTGTGTGTGTGTGGGTGGGTGGGTGTGCGGGTGATGACGGCAGGTGAGAGCTTTGTATCTGCGCCCTTCCTGGAACCCCTTTTTTTTTTATCTCCCTTTTTTTTTTTTTTTTTTGGGTCAGAGTGTATGTGGCTGCGCCTCATTCGTCGGGCTCCGCGGCCCGTCCCAACGATCCCGTGAAACTTAGGCACTGGTAGTGGGCGAGGGCCCACTCGGAGGCGCGGTGATCACACCCTAGAACGCACGACGGCGAGCGGCGGCCATTTCTAAGGGGCTGCTTCGTTGTTCCTTTCCTTTTGCGATGTGCCTGTATTATATCTTGGTGTCCTGCACAGTGCAAGGTACTCAGGATCAATGTTTTGAAACTATTTCGTGTTGCGCACCCATTGGTGAAGGGATATGGCTGCGAGCCGGCACAGTTCTATTTTGCTCTTCACTAGGAACTTGACGCTAGGAGTGTAGTTGGGCAAGGCAATGTAAGACTCTAGGGGACAAATAACTCAGCTATACACTCAGAAGGAAACAGTGGCAATCATGTCAGACTCCGAGGTGGAGAAAATGCGGGAGCACGTCCGGCAAAAGCTGGAAGAGTTCCGAACCAAGGTGAACTTGCTGGCAAAGGAGGCAACCGAGCAATCACCAATTAAGGAGCAGAGGATATGCAACGACAAACGCAGGACGCTGTACTGCGAAATGGAGTTGTTGCGTCTGGACTATATTGAATTGTTGCCAGAGGATGTTCGTACCAGTCTGAAAGAGCTCGAAAAGGACGAGGTTAACGGTCTGATCAAGGCAGAGCAAGGCAAACTCCAGCTGCTGGCACAGCGGAGAAACTTTGTCCTGCACCGCATCCTGCATTCACTAAACTTTTTGCTAATTGCCATGGTTTTCATGCCCTTCATGATGATAACGTCACCGACCCGTTACTTACGCCGGAGATGGTGCTCTCTCACCGGGTTCACCCGGTCTCTCACGAGCTACATTGAGATTATAATCGCTCGGATGTATCTGTTTGCGGCAGGAGTTGAGTTAGACGTCGAGGGCGAGGTTAAAGAACGGAGCATGCTAATGTTCAGCCACGCCAGCAATATAGATCCCTTTGCAATGACCGCCGGGTCACGTGGCCCGGGATCTGAAGGCATCTTCCTCGGCAAGAAAGATCTTCTGTTTGTCCCTATGGTGGGCATTGCGATGTACATTGCAGGTCATGTCTTCATCGATCGTGGCAACCTCGAAAAGGCCAAGAAAAGCTTAGACAAAGCTAGGAATTATTGCGAAAAGCATGGATTGAGCTTGGGCATTAGTCCAGAAGGTACTCGTTCGAAAACCGGACAGATGCTGGAGTTCAAGAAAGGACCTTTCCACACACAAAGAGCCATGCAACTGTCTATCACTCCCGTTGCTATCCTCGGGGCGTTCGAACTGTGTCCACCAAAGACTGCGGGATCTCGACCAGGGGTGGTGACAGTGCGGTACCTGGACCCGATCGCGTATAGTGAGAAGGACAGCGTGTTCGATGTACAGGTAAAGGTAAAGCGGGCATTGCTAAAGAGCATGATGGTTCCTCCAAAGCGGAACGAGATGTCGCCGATTACAACACTGCGCAGGCAACGTCAGCCATATCTGGTGTTTGCAGCATGCCTGGTTGTCATTCTTTTGTACCATGAGTACTTTGGTATCCTCACCCCAATGATCTGGTTCTACCAAACTCTTCTCGAGCTTATTGGATTCTGAACGGTTTGCTCAAGTGAAGGGTGACTTCCGTCGGCATCATCAGCAAACGTGATGTACAGACATGAATCACATAAACAGTAAAGCCTTACAAGTACATCAATCTACACCATCTCGAGGATGGAAATGCAAAGAATTGTCTCTATGCCCCGAACCGCTTCTCCAGGACACGGCCGCCCCACACACCGTGCCCTCCCCCCGCCTTGCGCTCTCCCTTCCACGGAGGCTTGTTGGTTCTTATAGCCCACGGAAACACCCCTGGACTGTTATCTTTTGGCGCTCTCTCCGATCATTGCCTTAGTGGCGGGTCGTGCTGTGCGTATTTCAAAGCGAAACAGCGGCGCATCACAATGTGGCTGAAGCAACTGTACCTAGCAACATAGATGTGTGACATAGATTGGAAAAAACGGAAAGAAACAAGGATACAGGTTCGAATCCTCCATAGCAGAGATATATGTCACCTTTGGGACTCTTGGGTCGGGTGAGTCTCTCCTGGGGAGGAAAGAAAGAATCTGTATTCCGTACGGTACCACTAAGTAAAGTTCATTGGCACATTGGAAGAGCAAGCATCATGTCAAGCACCGCGGGAAAGCGAACTAAACCAGGTGATCCCGCTGTGATCGAGATCCTCTCCTCCGACGGCAGCGAGGTAGAAGAGATACTGCCGCCACTGGCCAAGAAAGCAAGATCGGAATCGAATAAGGCACTGGACGCCAAAGAGCGTGCTCGCACAGAAGGTGGCTTCTTTCTGACAAAGGTTCAGCCCCTGAGCCCGCACCACAATCGACACAGTTTAGGGATCCGCGATCTCACCGGCCTCGAGGGACCCCAAAATGCGATCACCAAGACCTGGCAGTTCGACTACATGTTCGATCCGGAATGGCTTTGGGAACAGTTCCCACACAATGCCCGAGACAAGGCACAGTTTGTGTACATTCACGGTGAGCGGCACAAGGATCAGTTGGTTGAATTTGCCAACAGATTTGAGAAGGGGAAGATCACAATTGTCAACCCGGATCTGCCCTTGCCGTACGGTGTGCATCACACCAAGATGATGATCTTCCAGTACGAGGACGATGGCCTCCGGGTCGTAGTTCACACAGCAAATTTGATTCCCCGGGACTGGGCACTAAAGACGCAGGCCATCTACATTACTCCGAAGCTCAAACGCAAGCCTGCGGATGGCAAGCACAGCAAAGACAAGAGCGAGGGCTTCGGATCTGATCTGGCCAACTATCTACGCAAGTACAAACGAAAGCCAGTCATGGATCTTGCGGGACTGGTGGATGAGTACGACTTCTCCAGCGTGCCAGTGCGGTTGATTGGCAGCACTCCTGGCTACCACCAGGGTTACGAAGCAATGAAAGATCAGGGAATCTGCAAACTGCAAAGATTGTTGGCGCAGCACCAGAACGCCTCAGGCACAACCACCGATGGCCGAAAGTCTCAGCCTAAGACCGCATTTAGTGCATTGATGCAGAACCGCTCGGCGTTGTCGTCAGAGACTTCGACAAAGGAAGAGACCGAGAGTAAAACAGGCAACCGAGCCGACGGTACCCCGCAGAAGACTGCGCCCTACTACATAGGCCAATTTTCAAGCATCGGATCGCTTGGAAAGAACGCAGGGACATGGATTACGTCGCAGTTTCTGCGTGCACTGAAGGGTGAGAAACCGGTCATTGCAGTGAAGGGTGGGCAATCACCACCACAGTCCAGCCCTGGAGACGAATTGCGTTTTATCTTTCCCACCGTTGAGGAGGTACGCGAATCTCTCGAAGGCTGGGCCGCAGGTGGTTCCATTCCGTATAATTCGGGCACACGTGGCAAGCAGTTGTGGTTGGAGGCACAATTCTTCCACCGTTGGCGGGCCCGTGTGTCTGGACGGGAACATTGCATGCCGCACATTAAGACCTACGCACGAGTCAGGCCGCACACGGCGCCAACGTCGAACTCGTCCAGGGAAACTCAACCGCATGAAATTGACTGGTTTCTAGTCACGTCTGCAAACTTGAGCCAGGCGGCGTGGGGCACGTACCAAAAGCAAGGAACACAACTCATGGTGCGGCACTACGAACTTGGCGTTCTTGTGCATCCCAAGGCTTACCCCACGAACGTGACTCTTCGTAACCTGTACAGCACAGACTACGAGGCTCAGACAGACATGGATATGGTTGGCGTCCCCATTCCATACGATCTGCCACCACAGCGGTACTCAACCGGAGACGAAGCCTGGACCGTGGACACTGTACGACACAGTCCGGACAGGCACAGTCTAACCTGGGGATGATGTTAGTTTATTTCCGTTTGACCCTGTAAAGAATTCAAAGCAGGTTTAGTGTTTTTGCTTAAATACATCTTATATCGTTCCATGGCCCAATAAGAATGATTAACTGCCAACGCTACGGGGCGCCAGGCTCCTACGTACCTCCTCGATGAGGAGCTGACTGTAGGTTTCGAGCATGTCACGGGGCACCGCTGGCTCAGCTGCGTGCAGTACGGTCGCTTCACCAGCGGTCGCCGGTGATACCAGGAATGCACGCTCCTGCAGCGTCCGAGGTAAAGACGCTTGCAGCTCCTTCTGTGTCCGATGAATCACCCCCACTATCTCTGCCTGCGTATCAGCCGGCACATGCGCCGCGCCCAGAGCCAGCACGGATGAGAGCTCTTTAGAGGCCGCTTTGTAGGCCGCTAGTGCGTCCCTGATCGTCGACTCAGGCTTTACGGACGGGCGTGTGCGTTTCTCCGACTCCATGAGATCGATGGTTTTCGCGGCTGCACTACAGTCGTTGATTGTTGAGTTCTTCGTCTCTCCAATTGTCTCCAGCGAAGACGGTGGTGGTGGGCGTTCTGCTGGCCGAGCAGCATCCACAACCCTCGTTGACCCATGGCGGTCCTTCGTCGAAGTGATCAGGCCAAGCTTTTCCAGACGTTCCCGTGTCCGAGCAATTTCCTCTGCGGCGCGTTCACGCCGCTCCCGCAGTCGTTGCGCATCCCTCTCAGCTTGCACTGCTGAAGCAGCCGCGATTGACGATAGCGCGGCCTGACTGGCACTCCGCTGCAGGTGTATGCTGTTATCATCGCTGTTGGGGATGGGGTTAGCGCTTTTAGCTCCGGACGGGATAGAAAACTTGCTGGACTCGGGCACGCTGGCGCGGTGTATGCCCACTGTTTCCTCGCCGACGATTTCAGTGCCGGAAGAAGCTGCCAGAACAGAGTCCACCCGTGGCTCCTCTACCCCAGTATGCCCTTCCATTGCTGCTAGCAAATCGACGCCTGCAGACGCGGGCTCCTTGTTGATTACTGAAGAATAGTACCGTGCGCTGGCACTTGGTTGGGCAGTGCTGGTCACAATTCCCGTGGTGATTCCCGTGTTCACACTGACGCCGCCAGCAGCACAGGCGGTCTTTTCATCCATTTCACTTTTCGTTGTCTTATGGACATTGCCGGCGACAACAACCGCCTCTGCTGCAGCCGCGGCTGTATCTGCGCCCTCCATTGTCGTCTCCGCACAACCACTAATTAGTTCGTCAGCGGTGACGTTATGCTTGCGGATTCCAGCTTCTGTGCCCATCTCGTCCGTAATGTCCTCCTCTACAGGTGCCTCACCATGCTGCTGTAGCATCGCAGCCATGTCCTCTTCGTTGAGCGTCACTTCGAAGTGGCCTCCGTCTTCTGGAGTTCCGGATGGGGGTGAAGCCTGCTCTGTTGAGTCGGGCACAGTCGCTGCCAAAGGAGCTGCCGTGACAGTGCCCAAGTCTTCGATTTCGTCAGGGACGAGGACGATGTCAACGTGAGTTCGTTCGAGGTCGGACGATTTGAACCGGATCCGCTCCTGGACACGTTCAGCCCATCGTCCGCGGACGCCAGGGGATTTCGGACGATTCTGCAACGCGAGAGCCAGGGCCTGGCCGTCACCGAAGTCTTCCGTTTGGCCGGTGGTTTCAAGGCGGGAGGTTGCCGGGCGCTTTTGAGGAGTGCTGCTTGATTGTGTCACGGGAGGTGCAACGGAGCCACTTTCGTCGTCAACTGCACGCTTGGCCCAGGCTGGCAGATTAGACGTCGTCAGATTCAGCTCACCAGCTGGAGGTGGAGGCCTTGTTGGTCGCATTGACGATTTTGTGATGTCATCCGGTGGTGACCGAGAAGGGAGCTCCTGCAGTGGGTTCTTCGACGAGGGCTGATGATCCACCGCTGGTTTCACGGACGCCTGGCTCTGCTGATTGTCCTGAGGAACGGTCTGGTCCGATACCACGGCATGCGTAGTGGCAACCTCGGGATCGTAACCTAGTGCAGTTAGCATTTGATTCTCCAGCTCGGCCATGCGATCCAGAATGGTAGCTGTGAAGGTCTCTGGTAGGCGCCAGACAAGGATGACGCCATCAGCAGACGCAGTAATCAGACGGAGACAGTCCGGCGTAAACTTCATGGCGGTGAGCAGGTCAGAGTGGCCCCGCAGGCAGTCAATTTCAGTGCCGGAGTAAAAGTCGTAAATTCGCACGAACCGATCGCTACCAGCGACAGCAACGTAAATGCCGGCGGTGTCCATTTCGACGCGGTGCAGTGCTGAGCTGCTCTGCTTCGTATCATCCTTTCCGATGCTATCTTGGTTCTGTTGTTGCCAAGAAGAGTTGCAGTTAAGCGCATCGTTGATCCCCTGGAACCGATCTTCACTCGCTCTGTTCAGTGAGGTGTCCTGCACCTCTACCAAACTGGCAGCGTAAGAACGTACATTTCGGGCACTTGCAACGTTGTAGACTTTGATATATGGATCAGCGCCAACAGCGGCCGCATACTTGCCAGTAGCGTCCACACTCAGACCGTAGACACTACCCTTCCATGGTAGCGTGCTCTGTGAGTCGAGGTCAACGCGGTCGACCCGGGTGGTGCCTGTTTTACTGTCCTTTTTGACAGTGGCACTGAGAAGGCTAAAGTTCAGGGTATGGTCCTGCGATCCAGCGATGACGCGAATCGTCTGTGAATGGCTAGCTATGTTCTCATTGCTGGACCCCGTGATTGGCTGCTCGCCCAGCCATAGGTCTGTGATTGAGCCCTGGAAGCCATCAAGCGTAATTTGCAATGCAGAATTCGTGCTTTGCAGTGCCGCGTCCCAGACATGCACTAGTCGATCTCTACCACCGGACACCAACAGTGACTCCAGGTCGCGGCCAAAGCTGGACTGCAAGCCGAGGTGACTGCCCCTGCTCTCCATGAAAGACAGAGTCAGTACGTCGTGTTCGTGAGCGTGGATGACGGAGTAACGCGCCTCATGATGATGGTCAATAGCCATGGTGGCCGATTGCATGTTCGTCGCTGCCTCCATCACCTCAGTCAATGAACCAACAGACAGCACATTATTCTCGTTGATTTCGGTGGAATCGAATACATGGACACAACCCTTGCGATCCCCAAAGGCCAAGCGTTTGCCTCCTGCTGCGTACACACAGCACCTGGCAGTGTTGGACGATCCCATGTACAGCTTCTGCAGGACCCGCGGAGGATTGAGTGCCTTTTCGAGCATTCCGTCACCCCAGCGACTGTAGTCAGAGCTCAGCCGCACCATGTCTAGAAGAAGACCATTTCCAACAGATTTGAGAGCCTGTGTAGTTCCTGGAGCCATTGTCGTTGAACCTCGCGAGCCCCCGCCGCCGAGGTGCTGTCCAATATTCCAGAAGCGGACAGTGTCGTCCGCACCGCATGTCATCAAAGTCCCCTCTGTGAACGGCGTCTCCCCTCCCAATTGCCGGCCTGGAGTCAACGTCCCCTCTAGGGTCGCTGGATCGTTCAAAGGTAGTGGGCACACATCCATGTCCCAGACGCATTCACTGTGCCACAGATTGTACCTTAATCGCTGGGCTCTGTTGACATCTGTGACATCCCATACGTACAGACTGCGATCGCTGTAGACGACGTTCACCTTATTCGATGTCTGGCTCAGAGATATACAAAAGGCGTGTGGATAGACTGTGTTTTGGTTCCTTCTGTGAGTCTGGACGGCCTTACCGTGGATAATCGCAGATTCGGAGCCCAGTGCATGAGGCTTTGGTAAGGTTCCGACATATTTGAGCGTATCAGTCTCAAACAGTCTGATCACACCGTCGGTGAGCCCAACAGCAATGACCCTATCGTTCACATCAATGCTATACCCGCGCTTGGACTTCATGTCCACCCATTTATCTAACGAATGCTCCG
This sequence comes from Corallochytrium limacisporum, assembly GCA_002811645.1. Lineage (NCBI taxonomy): Eukaryota > Corallochytrium > Corallochytrium limacisporum. The sequence goes on from PDIP01000257.1 coordinate 32,422, forward strand.
GCCCAAAGCAGCATAGTAGTCCAGAGTTGGTAATCGCGTACGTATTGTGCTGATCCACTTTCCCCTTGCCGCACACAATGTCAACAAATATGGCCGTGCGGTGATTGCCTAGCAATCCTGACTTGGCTTCCAGGGTTGCCACGCGTCCTTTGTTTGCAGCTTCACGGAGGGAGGTCGGATTATCCAAGAGTTTCTTTAGCGACCAGAATCTCACATTCTGCGAACCCGACGTCACAATGGTCGATCCGTCGCGGCTGACTGACAGAGAAAGGATCCTAGTCGCAGCCTTGCCCATGGCGACTGGTAAGGGGCTCTCAGGATTGCTTTGGTACGGCGTCGGTGTCTGCATACCACTTCCGGCCATCCTTGCTGCTGTCCGCCAGTCCCAAAGCAGTACGGATCGATCCGTACCAACGCCAGTAGACACCAAAAATCTACTGTCTGGCCCGCAAAATGCTAAATGGTGGACACCATCCGGATGACTGAGTACCTCTGTTGATCCAGGCTGCAGCGACTGGGACACATTGCTAGCTGGAAAGTGTGACACTAGTGATCCAGAGTCCAGCTGCCAGACCATGATATGTGAACCCTTACCAACTTCACCAACGGCAAGGAACTTACCGTCCGGTGAGAAGCAGAGTGCGTGAAGGGGTTGCGGTACTCGACTCACCGGTGACGCACATGCTGTCGACCATCGACGGTGCAAGGACAACTCAGGAGGTACAACGTGCTGCTGTTTATCCCGTCGCGTATTATATAGGACAATGATCGCCCCTGCAGGATACGCAACGAGACCTGTGACTGAATTACAGGCGAATGATGCATTGGAGTCCGCACTACATCCAAGAACATACTCTATTTTGCATTTACTGGTTTCCTGTTGTCCCCACATTGAACCTTCGGGAAACATGGGTAGCGGAACAGGTTGCGACCGCAGCGTCGTCCCCGAAGGATTTGTAGATATTGACATCTCTCAGTCTTTGCACAATTCTTTGAGATATGAAATATTCCGCGTTCTCATGTGTATCATGATCCCTCTCCCTTGATCTAGTCTTTCATTCTAGCGAACCAGTCTTCAGATACTAAGCTGGATTGTCAGTTCATTAATCATAATACATACACCCAGAGCCATCAAATACCGTAACAAATCCATTGCCTGTCCATGCGAACAAATACATACATCAGATTACGGAGCCGTTCGGACGCTGCGCGTCGCCGCGACGGACCGTGTGGGTGAGGGACGGGTCTCAGATGCCCAAAAGGCCAGTTCCCGCCAACCCCGCCCCTACGCAAAACGGTCTCCCGCGCTTTACCCTCCTCGCCCCTTCGAAACAGCCATTCAACGAATGCGGGTCCGCCTTGCTCGTCTCTCTGGTGCTGCTCGGTACATTCACGATAGGTGTAGCTCCATCCGTGTTCCGGTACATTCACTATGATTATCGCAGTGTGCGCTCCACTTTTCACACATGTCCCAAAGGAAACAGCACTCGCTTATTGACCTCAGTTGAACTGGGGGCCTATTTATCCACCTCACTCCTGGTAGACACCGCGAAAAAGTGTTCCCGAAGAGGAAACCGTCGCACAGTGGATCCCTGCCCTCCCCCTTTTGCCCCCCCCCCCACCGAGGGAACGGGGTGGCGGTGACGCAATGTCCCCATACATTGGGCCCCAGGATGAGATTTTGTAGCAAGCAGGCCGAGCGAGAGCGAGGAAGCGTCTTAAGCTGGGTAGGAAGGGAAGGCGGGGTTTAACAGACACGGGGTGCCTCAGCTGCAAACAGCCAGTGCGAGGGAACTGAACAACTAAGAATAGACCCCCGAGGCGGTTTCAAACAACAAGAAAAGCCAGTCGAGCAGGCCGATGAATGATCGAGGTGTTGATGGTGATTGTGCACACTCGTGCCACCGGCGCGACGACATGTCACCGGTGGGTAAAGCCTGCTATGGGGAGTCACCGGGAGTCAGTACCAAGACTTTGGTCTGCTCTTGTTAAACTTCTTCCCTGGTTGTTTGTGAAAGTGTTGGGACGAGGAGGGTGCATTGCAGCCAATCAGAGTTTGTGAACAGTCCCACTCAGCGACACAAACCAGAGACAGACGTAAGGAATCGACATGGAGAGATGTCATCACGAACACTCTATATTCCAGTGAAGTTTGTCGAGGTCTGCTGGATGCATTATCTCTTTCCAGGCGGGGAGATTGGGTAGGGGAGTCCTATAGTGTTTAACGAAAACCAAACCCCTAAACCCCCATGTGAAGGCACGTGAAATGAGGCTTGAGCGTTTTCAAGTGCAACATTTGGTCCAATTCCGGTGCACACTTGCTGGTACATAAGCATTGACGTGGCATTTCATTTTCCCTATGATGCGCCCAAGGTTAGGTTCCATATCCTATGGCTACAGTAAGACAGTAATCACCATGGCTGACATCGAATACATCAAATCTCTCGTGGCTGCCATCCCCGACTTCCCCAAACCGGGTATTCTGTTCCGGGACATATTTCCTGTGTTCCACGACCCCGTAGCGGTGCAGAGCATTATCAATCACCTGGCTGCCCACATCCAGAAGACACACAAGGACGTGCACGCCATCGTTGGTCTCGATGCCCGTGGTTTCCTGATCGGTCCCCCACTGGCCATGGCCCTTGGGGCCAAGTTCGTGCCTGTGCGTAAGAAAGGCAAGCTTCCGGGTGAATGTGTGGACGTTGAGTACAAGCTGGAATATGGCAGTGACCATTTCGAGATGCAGAAGCGCAGCCTGAAGGAGGGCGAGAACGTCATCATTGTCGACGATCTGCTGGCCACTGGTGGCACCCTGAGCGCTGCCAACGAATTGTGCAAGCTGTTGGGAGCCACCGTCCTGCAAAACCTTGTCTTGATCGAACTCACTCCCCTCAAGGGCCGCAACAAGGTCAGTACCCCCGTCTACGCCATGATCCAGTACGACGACGAGTAAGTTTGTCAACAGACTACGCGTTACGAAATTGTGTACAATATAATGAACTACTGTTCCCCATTGGCACCGAAAGTGTAAAGATCTATTTAAAGTTTATGGTGAAAAGGACCCTCTTAGTTCCCTCCGCGAAGAGCAAGCACTAAATGCAGAACCGTTCCTCCCGAAATCTTGTAGTCCTCTGCTGTCTTTTCGTCGTTCCTGCATGAGCAAACATTTAAAAATAGATGACATACGTTAGCAAACATGTCCAGCAAAAAGGTGGTCGCAGGGACCTCTGCACGGATACTTACATTGCACGGCCACTGAAAATAAGACGTTGTTGGGCAGGAGGAATGCCTTCCTTCTCTTCAACACGTTCCTTGATGCGCTCAATCTTGTCAGTGGGCTCGATATCGATCTCGATCTGTCATCACACGAAAACAATTAAAATACATCCCGCTTGTTAGTAAACTCCATTCCCATGCACCCAATTCGTTAGCATTCCTCTACCTACTTCCTTGCCCGTTAGGGTCTTCACCTTGATCAACATCTTGGTCTTTGTTCTGTTCCGTCCCAAGCAACTATTTCATATAGACAGCGTATTCGGACAGAGGTCACAAAGTCTCAACGTCACCCACTCTCAAATAGACCGCTTGTCCAACAGTCATGGGAGAACAACACCATCAGAATACTTCACACACCTTCCCATTAATCACACGCCACACTGGCAATGAAGTGGTACTGCGCTAGGATGGAAATGATGCGCGTTTTCAGATCCCAAAGGTCTCGCTCCTGCCGGCCGCGTCGGTCTTTAGCCTGGGCACCACAGTGCCATTAGCCCGTTACCGCCCCCCTCCGCACCGTACCAACACCCCCCCCCCCCAAGGCCAAGCGAAAACACAGTGGCACCCACAGCCAAGGTGGCCACGCATTAGATTATTTGATTTTATAGTAAAATCAGATTGAATTCAATCAGATTCATTATTCCCGCCCCTTTTTGTGTCTGACGGGCGGGCGGGCCAGTGCTTCATATCCCCCGCTTCCGGTGCAGTTTTTTTGTCGTAAACTCTCTCCGTCCGCGTTTCGTGTTTCAGATCCTTCTCGTCGCGCGTATCATCAGTGCCTCTTTGTTTTGGTACTTGAAAGAACGACGTATTGTTGTACGAAGAGAAAACTAGAATTTCTTTTCCCAACGCCGCCGACATTCTTAGTTTATTTCAAATATGTCGCCAACGATTGTTGTTCATGTTGGAGTCCGACTATATATCCCAGTCTTGTGGGTTTCCGGTGGGCAGCCATCGACTCTCACCTCGCCCGGGGCTAACAGTTTCCCGGTTGTTCAGTTTTCTAAACATCTCCTCGCTGTTCGTCTCGTGACAGACCATACTGTGGCTCGCCAATACTTCGATCAGAACATCCCAAGTGTATGCAGCGCTGACGCTGGCTGAGCCCACTTTTGTCTCCTCCAACCAACATCCCAACTCAAACAAACATACCCATCTCCCCAATTCGTGGTTCCCTTGTCGATGAATGAAAGGCGGTAACGCCACCTACTCTCATCTACGATCTCCCCCCTCCAAGAGAGAGAGAGAGAGAGAGAGAGCATCACTCCTCCCATCCAGCGCCGCTTCGTGTTCGTGGTTCGCGTTTGACTCGATCCCCCACCGGACGCCCCTCTTTCCTGCCCGTTCGGCAGTAGTGTCTTCTTTCATTGGCTCCCCGTCCCGCATCTCCACAGAAGAAAGTACTTCCCCGCTTGCGTCATTGGCTTGTCGGGGGAGGCTGGAATGTAAAATGTCGTACGTTTAGTAGGGAAGCAGGAGCTATTCTTAGAATTCCCGCCGAAAAAGTTATGAAATCCGTTCCGGCTTTTAACGAATGACCAATACACACACGAAAAAGTCTTAGTTGTTGCCGAGAGGAGACAAATCCGTACATTTTGTATGGTAACACATAATCGATGGTTCGGGTGGGGAACGGTCACGCTTGAATGGGGATGAGATTGGCAGTGGTGACGGGGACCCGTGTAGCCCGATCATCGGACAGTCCTCAATATCCCTGGACCCCGGATCTCTCTTTACTTTGCAGTAAGCTGGCCGTCCTGACTGGATACAATGAGTTCAGATACATGAGTCGCACGAAACGGCACTAGACCAATTTCCGATGAAACCGTTAGAAAAGTCCCGTGCATCTGACCCGCATTCCCATCTCCGTCATCAACATCATCTTTTTGGTTTAGAGCATGACAAGTAGGTAGATATAGGAATGCCATAGTGTATCATTCATCTTTCATGATCCTCGTGTGAGCATGTTGCGAATGTCAACGCATGCACAGAGAGTTGGAACGAAAGAGACGGAGACGGATTGGGTGCAAGGGCGGACATACATTGGCCGCTCTAAGACCGGGGTCGTCAATCTCATTCGCTTATGTCTTCTTGACCAGGTTGGATTTTAAGACATGTACACATCATACAGAGGGGCATTGGGGCAGGGACAAGCCGCAGTAAGAGCGACAGAAAAGCACGTTAGCGATCAGCACCGCAGAGATCATTTGAGTGATATCCCAGTATCTTGCATCATCCACCTTGTCAGCTTCCCCAATGGTGGCAACAGCCGTGCAAGTTCACTTCTCTTCAGTATTGAGATCAGCAGCAATGAAAGGGAAACCAAACAGTGATCTCGCCAGCAGATGCTATGCATGTACCAACTTGTTTCCGTGCTTGGTCAGCAACGCCCTACTGAGCGCTAACGGTTCGCCGGATTTGGGTACCGCGTTGTTTGTCTTTCGGCAATCAAGCAACCAGCAGCTGGTCAACAGGGGCCAACCAAAGCCAGCCACCTTCAGTTTCACTACAAAACATAGGCGCTTTATTGGCTCCTTTGGGCTCCCCATTTGCAGTTTCCGGTTTTGCCGTGCTTCCCCCAGCCCCTAAAATTTTCGTCCCAGCGGTGCGCCGGGGCTTGCAGCTGACGACAGCGGATTCATACGTGAGTTTCAGATCAATAACCGGCCAAAGGCCGTGGGAGGCACTGTTTCGCGATGTGTGAATCGATGAACAATTTGAGGGTTCCCTGACTTGATGAACACCGCGAACAATCCTAGGAGCCATATTTGGGGGTAGATCAAGACATATGCCGCGTGTTCGGCAGTGCATGAACTCTTGTTGACTCGGACCATAGGTCCCCAGGTACACTAAACTTCTGATCGATGGATATCCGTTGCCATGTGTAGGCCATGGGACTCGGTTGAGACCAATAAATTAGATGTCATTGAACATTGTCTTTTATGCCATTTTAATGTTAATTATGTTACGCTAGGGAGGATGTCCCGGTAGAACAAGTAGCCACCCTTCTGTTCAAATGCTTTATACCCGAATCATTGGAAACCAATTAAACCAGCAAGGTAATAAATTTACTGGGTCTTCTTGGCGCCCTTGATGAGAGAAACAACAGTGGCGTACACGAAGTCAATGATCTCGAAGGGGCGCTGGACGATCAGGGTCCTGGCGGTGGTGCGGACATCCTGCTTGACAATCTTGTCCTCCTCAATGGCGTTCTTGCGGCCCTTGACGTCGGTGTAGCGCTCAACGGCGCAGACGAAGGTCTTCACAATACCAGTCTCCTTGTAGGTCTTGGTCAGGAACTCCTTCTCGACGTCAACGATCTCGTCAGCCTTCTGGGCCAGCTTGTGGGTGTCAGCATCGACCTTAACGTAGTTGGCGACCTTGGCCGCGTTGTTGGCGACGAAAGACTCGACCTGGGGAATGTACTTGGCAGCGAAGCTAGGCACGTATCCCTTGAGGGTGGTGTAGACGTTCTCAGCCATGGTCAGGCCGGTCTCGACGTAGTTGGTCTTCTGGGTGGCAGCCATTGTGAAGTGTAGTGTGTTATCAAGAATTGTACCTTTCTGATATTGATCAGATCAGACGCAGAGTCCTGTGGTCGATCACGAGGAGCGTCCTTTAAATAGGTTGCATGCACCACCAACAGTGCATTGACTCAGAGTCCCTGTTACCTTTCAGGAAAACCACGAGGACTTTCCTCTTCGTTCCTTTGTTTCTCAAACTCTTAGAGTGTCAGCTATCTCAACCTTGCTGCTGGTGCGTTTGGTGCCCCAGTCTCGGATTTCCCCCCTTTCTCGTCCTCGCTTTCTCTTCCGTTCCCTACGGATCCCCCCCCCCCCCCCTTCGTGGCTTCGGGACGGTACGCTCGGTATGGAAGGGTCTCCTCGTTTCTCGCAGTAGAATTCCTTTTTTTTCTTTCTTCCCATTGAAGAACTACAGGAAAATGCGTGGTTTTCTCCGTCACCGGGCAAAATTGGTGAAATTTTCTTGCGAACTGATGGAGGAACGTGAAGTGGTGATTACACACCCACCCAGACTTTCGCCTGCGCGGTCATTGAATTTTTTTTTCTTTTTTCCACAAGTTCTGCATTGGGAATCAAACCAATGAACGGATAGGGTCTCTTTCTACTGCGCCAACCCGTACCCGCTGCCCAACCCTCCTTCGGGCTGGGCCGAAGGTATGCTGGGATCTGCTGTCGATTTTTTCACAGGCGCACACCGTAGAGCTTTTCAGTTTAGCCACATGTCTTTAGTGTCTGCCTTATTCCTCCCTTCCCCTGGTGCGGGAGTGGCTTTGAAAACCCGCCAGTGACTATACATTCAGTCCGCCGCCCGCCTGGCTAACAGCAATATACTAAGAAGTATAGGTTTGCCAACGGGACGTGTATCAGATGATGACTTGTGTGTGTTGCTCCCTGGCTTTTTTTTCATATCAAATCTCTGGAACCCCTCCTCCCTTTCGCTCTCGCTCTGACTGCCCAAAAATAAACCAGCCTAGATCGTTTCATACTCTTCCAATTGGTTTTCCCTTTTTGCCGCACCAATTTCTTTCTTTCGACATTCCTTTTTGTTCTCTCTTCTCCCTTTCCTTGCGTTTTGTTTCCTAATCGGTTCCGTTTTATTTTTAGGGCTGCGGACCCAAAACCCGTCCTTTCTTTTTCTACTTTGAACCCTACTTAATCGGCGGCTTTCCCTTCTCTGTTTTCCTTATCACTCGTCCTTCTCTTGCGTTCGGTATTCACGCACTCAACCAGCCCTCGTTTTCCAACCCCGTGGAAAAAGCAGCGTCTCCTCTCTCCCCCCTTCCCCACCTCCGGCTTACCTTTCCTTGTTAATTTTGGGTTTTGACCTCTCCACTGGGTTCGCTACCATCTCTTTGCACCCACAATGCCTCCTCGCCAGTTTCGTTCCCTTCCTCTTCCCTCCCTAAACCCTCCCCCCCCCTCTCCCCGGTGCGGTCGGACCGGCCTTTAAAAAGAGAAAAAAATAACCACTGCCTCAGTACCACTTACCCAATGTTCGCGCTTTCTCAACGGTTTTCTTACCTCTCCCTGCGCAAATGGCCCAGTCTAAGTTTTTTTTCTCCCGGGCTCTCGTCCCCACCGTCTCTTCCGATGGAAGCGATTTCGTCCCCTCCTCACTTCTTTCAGGTGAGAGAGTCCCAGAGACTGTTTTTAAAAAAACTCCTCGGATCATGGAAACGGGAGAGCCCCGACACTGGGGGACTGGTGCATTGCGTAAGATGCATGCGAAGCATGATCGATCATGCTCTCTCAGTGTCTCTCTCACTCTCACTCTCGCTCTCTTTCTTTGTCTTTCGTCGTGCACTGCCGCCGGTTCTCCGGGGGGGCTACTTGTCGCGCTCTCGCCCCTGCGACCTCCGAGGCGGATCATTCGGCGGGTGTAGTACGCTGGCCCCGACACTGGAAACGGACAAGAAAAGAACCAACAAAAAGAACTGGCAGCGAGCGTGAGGGACCCTGCAGCACGACATTATTTTTTTCTGGGTCTTCCGCTCTGGCCCGAAGGGGGAGGGGGGGAAGCTGAATTACTCTTTGTCTGCAGGCCATGGACCACTAATCTTTTCTGGCCCATCCTTTTTTTTGTCGTGGCAATTTTTTCTTTTTGGTCCGTTTGAAATTGCGTGCTGCCTGCTGTCTTAGCAGGAAGAACATTGTAACAAAAATGTGAACTCCGGGAAAAGCCAGACACGCCCGTGACCGTACACCAGCACCCCAGGGCGATTCACGGGCAGAAAAAAAATATCCCCTCCGCGGGAGAGAGGGGAAGGCCCCCAAAGGAGCGGCCACCGTGGACCCCGTGCCTTAGCTCATCACCCCGCGCAATCCCCTCCCCCATTCCCCGTGGGGGGTGGGCTGCTACTAGACACTATCCGTCCCATCGATCACGTTTTTTTTTCTGGGTTTTTTTCTTGGTGGTGGAAACCCAACCAACGGAGATGGGGACGGGTTCGACCCGCTCGTCCGGCTTGCCTGTGGGCTCCCCCCCCCCCACCGCGGGGTATACATGCCTAGCCCGTCGTGCGTTTTGCCAATCGCATGGTCGGTCCAGTTCTGCGAGTCACGAAATATATATTGAATATATTGACAGCCGAAGTCCCAATAGCGTATCCATTGCATTATCGGTCAAGCGTGACAAAGTGCCGGAAGAGTTGGTGCAGCGAAATTGTTTGGTAGGTACCAGTTGGCAATGCTGAAAATCAATACATGCAATATACTAAAAGCCCGCATTAATGTTGACCACACCATGCGACAGTGCCACGTCTGCCGATGGCAACCCCTACTGAAAGTTCCGAGGAACTGTTCGGCCTTCGATGGCTTGTAAGGTCTTTCTCACTTAGAAAACCTAAGTGAATTAACGGTTGCAAAGACTCCGTGCGGACGGAGGCAGCAAAAATTTTGAAAGACTCTTCACTTTCAAACGAAACTGGGCCGCCCGTTGCCTGAAAGCTCGAATTTAATTGGGCACTGAAAATGTACTGAAATTCTCCGACGGAAGTTCTACCAGGGGGTCTGGCATTTGAGTGAAGTGTGCGGGTTCCGGAACAGGTGTCAGTTTTTGCAGGGCTCCACCAAAAAAAAAAGACACCTGTACCGGGTTCCATAGTCTGGATTGTATAGCTGAGGACAAAGTCTTCGAGTCGTTGAGTACTGACTGGGTCGCGACCAAGAATCTGAACTGATTCCTGGCCGTCAGTGGTGCATGGACATACGTGAGCGTGTGATGGCGATTGATAAAATGTCTCTATAATGAATGTATAGCTAATTTTCAAGGACTGATGAAGTGTGCGAACAGACGTTCCATTTGTCGGTGGAAAATCTTCTGCAGGACAAGACTGACCCGGGTGGGTGGGTGCCCCTAACCGACCGAGACAACTTCCAATTCACTGAGAGAGTATTAAAACCTTCCGTTTTTGTCTCCCCGCCATCACCGCCCTGGGCGTCCGTGTAGCAAGAAAAAGCAGAGAATCGCGTGATTTGGCCCTGGCCGCTTTCACACACCGCCGCCTCCGTTCCTCTGTAGTCAGATCAAGACCTGTTGACGCAACATCACCGTGCGTTCGACCAGTACACTCCCGAAACTCTTACCATGTTCCATGGATTCTCCCACCGCTGCAGCGAATGCTCATTGCGAAGAGATCGCAACCGCGGAAAGAAGGGTACCGAACCACTTTGGATCGTAATGGCTTTAGGGTGGATTAGCTGCCAAAGAGTCCAATCCACAGATGATCTGCCGCAGCATCCAAATAACGTACCCCATCCGAAAAGGACTATGTCGCTGCTGTTCACTCGGCATGTCCAGTGCCTAGCAATTAGGGTCCGCCGTTTCCGACCCTCGAAACACAGGGTAGGGCCCGGTACTGAGACCAATCACGGGTTGGCATCCGCACCGTAGAGGTAAAAAGGGGGGAGAGGCGGAACACCCCACAATGCCCCACATCCACCCAGCCACGCACCCAAAAAAAAAAACACGTGAAATTTCAGCCACAGCACCAGCACAGCATCACACTTGCCGTTTCTGCTGCATAAACCTTCCCGCTCTCGTGTGGTCCCTTTCCCCTTCCCCCCCCACCCCCGGGGGGGCTCCCCATGCCCTCCTACTCCATTGCCCTTTGCTTCACTACTGCTGCCCTATCGTCCTTGTCGTTGTCTATGGCTAATGTACCGAATATGTGAATCTCTCCGCCGCCGCTGCCGAGTTTCTGTTCCACGGTACACGGAAGTCAGTAGAGAGGACTGTAATTAGTAGGGGTCAAAACGACTGCTCACTCAGACCGTGTATTTTCATGCGCAAATCAAGAGGTGCACTCATGTCGAATGCTCTCAGGTTTCGTTCACCCAATCCCTGTTGACGGGCACACCTTCACATACCATGGGAGCACAGAGTGCAAATTAGAATTGCCTACGAAGCTTGGAGATCACGAATCGATGCTGGATAACAAAGAGCGAGTTTTGCCGGCCCGCAAACATTACCTTGAGGTGATGACAGTGCCTTGACTATGAAATCCGAAGATGCCAACACCAGAAACGCATCACGAAAGAGGATTCGGCAATGTTATGCAGCCCGATGACGGATCACGTCCGAATGCTACAATCGGGCCCCATATATCACATTGCAGCAACTGTTGCAGTTATGCAACGCAACGATAAACACAAACACTACCCCCGTTCTTCGCTTGATGAGGCCTGGGTTTTCTTGATCAACCCTCTTAGCTGGTCTGGTTTATCGGAAAGTGATGTGCTAGTCGCCTGCTTGATCACAAGTTTGCATGCCGGTGATGTGGTTCAGGGTGTCCGCTGGTGGATATCCATCGACTCTGCCATGACCCGTTCGGAGGTTCCACCGTTACCACTAGCAAACAGTGAAAGTTCAATGAAAGGTACGGATCCACCGCGACCACACAATTCAAAGGGATCAAGAGTCATTCACACACTATGAAAAAGGTGGTCAGGGGGGAAGAGACAGTGAGCCCTCAAATCCCGTGTTTCTCGGCAGTTCGTGTTTGTTGTGTCAGGTTGTGTAGGTTGCTCTATCGATGGTAATGCTGCATTCTTGATGAAAGGTTTCACGCGCACGGGTTTGATGTGTGGATGGGGATGCGTTTTGTATGGATGGGTTCGCTAGCGAAGGGAGATTGTCAATTTCATTGCTTGCCCAATTTTGTGGTCTGGATGATTGTTTGGCGCTTGCACAACTGGGCAGTCATCCATATGTTCACTGTGTATTGGATCGCCATCGTCTACATTTTCCTTAGGGAATCTGTTTGTTTGAAGGGGACCAGTGGCTATGGGCAGCAACGACATGCAGAAAGAAAGCCCACAAGAAACGTGAAATCATACGCATCCACCTAAGTTGTGCCAACCCCATTGTGCAGGTTTACCGATTTGTACCCTGTACAAAGAATGTACATTTTGCAAAGACCCACCTATACCGTTCTTGCTGGACGGAATATATTGATGCCTGGAAAGTGTGGGCGAAAGCGGCATCCGCTGTGTCAGGTCGGCACCCAGAGTGGGTATGGGTACGTCTGTGCATCGTGACACCCATCCAATTCATTTTCAATTGGGAGCATCATGTTTGTCAGGTTCGTATTGATCCTAGAGTTTAGATGACAGCTGGGCCCGTACGGGCCCAACTCCTCGGCGACCGAACCAATTGCTGAACGATCCGAATTCCCCTTGAACCCACCCTCGCTGCTTTTCGGCAACACTCTGATCACGTCAGATTTTTGGCCAGTGCCTTCAGCATCGAAATTAGCGACGGGAAGGGGCGCCAGTTGGAAAGGGAGCGTGCACTGGAGGAAACGGTGGGCGCAGCGGGCCGCCCCTCAGGACACCTGTGAATGGAATCCCCCTGAGGTCAAGAGATTGCAGGACGGGTCAACGACAATGGCTGGTTGGTATCTCTTTCCAGCTTGCCTTGAGATTGTCAATGTGCTCTTTTTTCGTACTGTGTTTGGATAGGCACCCGCACAAGAAACGAAAGTGTTGATTGATAAGGCACGCGAATCATGTGGAATGCAACCCTGATACCCGGCTTTAAGAACATTGGCCGGATGAGCATGTCAGCAGCATAAAGAATGCATGGCTTGCGATGTGGATGACAGCTGATGGGAAATGGACTTTTGAGTCACAACCACTAGCAAGGTGATCCAGCCCATGACGACCACCTACCAGGCAAGAATTGAAATCAATTTAGTGGATTGAGTTAGATTTGATTTTAGCTCTTGGCGAGGGAGGGGCGGAGGGTACTGACAGTTCGGTGGGTCTCACCGCTGGCCACCTTGCGGATTCGAACTTGTGTGCTCAGTTCCGCACTATTGCAACACACTAGAGTATTTGAAGAATACACCGTAATGAATCAGCACACTGACTATACATAGCTTGTGTTGACCGATTTCACAGAGAACTGGGATTTGAAGAGGTGATAAAGGAACCTTGCGAAGCCAATCTACGCATCGCCCTAGCACACCTGCTTTACACTATGTGAAGAACGCAGCACGCAGAGACACAACACAATGGCCCAATACAAGGATCTTGGTCCTTGGATTAAAAATGAAATGGGCAAACTTCTCGGCTTCGAGGATGATGCCTTGGTTCAGCATATCCTTTCGATGGAGAGTCCGGGAGATGTGCGGGAGTACACGACTGGACTGCTAGGGTCTGATTTGCGCGCGTCTCGATTCACAGACGATTTGATCAGCCGCATGGCCTTTAAAGACGAACCCAATAGCACTGTGTTTTCATCGTCAGGCGCATCGGGGTCATCGGCGAACGTTCAGGCGCAAGAAACTTCCTCGCCGCGGAAATCGAAGCCAACGAAGTACAAGGATTTGCGATCTGCTATGCAACCCCTCAAACAGGCAGATGAGGCTGCAGTGCTGGCGAAACAGAAGGCCGCAGATAAGAAGTCCCAACAGAAGAAGCAAGACAAAGCGAAAATCATCAAGGTTAGTTTGCAGAACTTCGAGCCCAGCGCTTTGGACAAGTACGTAAACATGGGTACGCGCGCATGCAATTGCGGTGCCACAAAGCATTCATTAGTGAACATTTGCCTAAACTGCGGTCGGATCGTCTGTGAACGGGAAGGTGCAGGACCTTGTATCACATGCGGGCAGGTGGTTCACACCAAGAAGGACGCGGACACCCTTGCCAAGGGCAGCAACCAGGCCGTGGCCCTGGCGAAGCAGCTTGAGAAACGATACGCTGCTGTACGCGAAAGGGACCTGCAGGAGGCGTCCAAGCTTCGGAAAGATGAGGAATACATGGCTGGAGCTGGTGGAGCTGGTGGAGCAAGTGCAGTGAAAGGGAACATCAGCATTGCTATCGGCAAGAAAGCAAATGATGCCGCGGAGCTAGCAGCAGAAGCGAAGGCACGTGAACACAAAGAGAAACTCCTAAAATTTGACCGCAGCAGCGCCAAACGCACGCGCGTTATAGATGATGAGAACGATTACTACGCCACTGATGGCAATGCATGGCTCAGTCCAGAGCAGCGGGCCGAGGCCGAGGCCCGGGAACGGAAAGCACGTGAGGAAAGATACGATCGCAGCAAGGATATCAAACTGAACATTAACGTCGAAGATCGGTCCCTGTCTGAGCACGTTCATGTGCCAAAGCACGATATGTATGACAACCCCGACGACATTGCCGAGGACGATCAGAATACGGGCCGTCCGTTGGGCATGCAAGTAACGTACAAGGCCATCGGGTCGGATGTTGCGGACGCCACGTATCAGTCCGCGATGCAACGCATGTTTGGGGCAGGTAATGACGTCCTAAACGACGACCAGGCGCGATATTTTGTTGCACAGGTACCTAACATTGAAGACACGGATGTGCCGTCGAATCTGCCACAGGCATCGGACTTGCGATACGTTCCCGCACCAAACGACGAGGACGGGGCAGAAGAAGGTAGGGACAAGGGCGCGAATGAAGACACCAGGTCCGTCCAACGAACAACCATGAGCCGTGTGCAGGACACCGGACTCCTTGAGATGCAGGATCGTGGCATGTGCATGTCCCTGCACCAACCTTGGGCCTCGCTTATGGTCTATGGCATCAAACGCGCAGAGGGCCGCGTGTGGTACACCAGCCATCGTGGACCTCTCTGGATTGCGTCGACTGTGCAAGATCCAGACGCCGATGAGATCGCCAGCATTGAACAGTTTTACCGCGATTTTTACGGAGACCAGGACATGAAATTTCCTCCTTACCCGAAGTCAAGCCTGCTTGGGTGTGTACGAGTAGTGGATGTCATGGAGCAGAGCGAATTCGCCGCGTGGGCCAAACCAGGCGCAAGTGGTGTTCTGGAGTCACAGCAGCCGTACGTCTTCGTATGCGATGATGCCCAAGTCCTGCCGCTCAAATTTCCCAACAAAGGCGCCCATAAGATTTACAAACTTGACCCAACCATTCACAAGGCGGCTCGCAGTCTGCTGTTCCAGGCGCGGCAAGCGGTTGGTGATGCTGACGGAACCGAGAAGGCATTTGCCGGATCTTCCCGAAACAAAGGTAGTAGGAAAGGAAAAGAAAAGGGAAAGAACTAGAATGTAAATGATGATTGAGATATATCTATGCTGGAGATCTAAATCTATTTAATTCTTTAACTCGGTGTACGTTAGGTAAGATTTACGACGGATGTGTTTTTCAAATGCCAATGTGCTTCTCCATCACATCCTGGTCCATGGAAGGCCCCAAGGGCCACTGGGGATGGTACATGATGCGATGTGGCGAGCCCTCTCTGGCCCTGCCTTCCTTGTAGTGCTCCCCAGCTGTCCAGGCAATCATCATGGCATTGTCCGTACACAGCTGTGGAGAAGGGAACACTACGGGCACCTGATACCGTGCACCGAGAGCACTCATGGTCCCACGGACGGCTTTGTTCGAGGCCACGCCCCCGGCGACCATCAGACCGTTCGGATGCCAGCCCTTGTGGTCACGGAGGTAAAGTAAGGCCCGTTCCGTCTTCTTGCGAAGCTGACGTGCCACCGCGGACTGTACAGAGGCCGCCAGGTCACGGTGCAGGTCGACTGGCAGTACAATGTGCTCCTCCGGATCTCGATTACCCCTCCTTTCCGACACTAGGTCACGCAGCACAAACTTTGCCTTGCTCTTCACTCCTGCAAAGGAAAAGGAACAGTCACGCTTCTTGGCATTACCGATGGGAATATCGAAGCGATACGGATCGGCGCCCGGCAGGCCGGCAAGCTGCTCGATGAAACGACCGTTCACTTGACCCAAGTTCGGCATCGACAGTGGATCTGTGTACCGTGCCATTTCCCGCGCAACCTTGTCTAAGCACTCCCCGGGGGCATCGTCCAGCGTCTCCCCCAGAACCGCGTAATGGCCCAGATTCTCTGCAGCAACCAGGAGAGAGTGGCCTCCTGAGATAAGCAATCCAAGAAAAGGGAACTGTAACCTTGTGGCCGGTGCAAAATGGGGCGCCGGCGTACTCTCTTCCATACGCGTAGCATTAATGGCGCTTGAGACATTGCTGTTGGCCATCTGGTCACCGTTATCTGGTTCTTCCGCCCCCCTTTGTAGATGTTTGGCTTCCAGCGCCTTCATCTGCTGTCTTTGCTGCATGACTGTCTGCCCATCGGTCAACTGTTCCATTCGTCCCGATAGAAGGTGGGCTTCCATATGGTTTACTGCTACCCAAGGAACACCCGGGATGCGATTGTGGAGATCATTGAGAACCTGTACCCCGACGGCCAGACACGGTGCCAAGCCAGGGCCCGTGGTCACACCGTAGCAGGTCACATCCCGCAGATTGATGCCCGCCTGCTCCAGGGCTCCGTTGATGGCTGGTCCCACATTTTCCTTGTGTAACTTGCCCGCAATCGGAGGGTAGACGCCACCCAAGGCCTTGTGTTCTGTGGATTGGGTGATAAGTACATTGGAAATGACCTCCCCTGAATCGATGTCTACCACTGCCGCACCAGTATCATCGAACGTGCATTCAACTCCCAGAGCCAGGCGCCTCGAAGAGACCATGAATCGATGCCCACTGAATGCTCTGCGCACAATTGTAGCCATTCTGTGCACACTTATGACAGATCCTGGCTGACGAGAATATGGAGAATACTCTTCGTGGGAAACACAAGTGGGAAGTGGGAAAATACAACTTTGGCCAGTTACCCTGAACGGCGCACCTAAATTGATATTCCACCGCTGAATCGAACTGTACTTTTTTCTTTATCTTCTAGAACGCACAGTTTTTGGCTACCATCGTGGACGTGATTATGCACAACAGCGATTGAAATACCCGCAGTGCCGTTGGGCGCCCCTGAGCTCTCAACATCCGCGTGGGTGGGGGGTACCCACTCTGTGCCCTGAGTACTGCCCAACAAACCGGGCAGCAGTAAGGTCCAGAAAGCAGAGGTGTTTCCGATTTGGGGCCTATTTTACGTGCCGAGGAGAAAGTGCCAAGGCCCCCCCCCCCCACCAAAGGTTCAAAGGAAGCCCAGGTGAAAGAGTTCGGATGGGGGCGGGTCCCCCGTGCAAGTCTCGGTCGCCAACCGAGGGGGTGGGCAATCGTGACGTTGAGCTTGGACAGACAAGGAGTGCAATGCAGTACATTCAGTACGCAAGCGAGATGGGAAAGGGCATGCGGCACAGTTTTAAATTCGGGGACAGGCGTTCATGTGTGCGCCCCAGGGCACCGGGCCCCAGGTTCACCCAAATTCCCCAGTTGGCATAGCTACTTCAAGAGGAACCCGGTTTCGGAGCCCTATCCCTTTCGTCTTCGTGCCTATCGCTCGGCCAACTGATCAAGCGCCCGGAAAATTCTTGGGTCCCTAAACATATACAGGCCCCCCCTTTCAATCAGCTGTGGTCCATGGGCAGCCGGAGAGGGGCGGCAGAAAGATTCGCTCGGGCAATCTCGTAGATCTCCTCCTCGGGAGCCAATGTCGAGTAGGTTTGATGAGCGCAACTGCGGGATTCGAATCGTATCCATAGGCCGTCTTGAAGATCATTTATGGTACTTTAATTATTGGATATTGTATGTTTAGAAGACAGACGTGGAATTTAAAGGCATTCATTTCTCTGCGTGTCTGCATGAACACGTGACGTTTTGCAACAGGTTCTGGACAAAGCAAAATGGACTAAAACATGCTTTGTATTCATACAATTACAAGGTATAACATTTAGTTAATAGTGCAGGAGGAACCATAGCATGAGCTCCCGCTACCAGGGAGGTCCACTCCGAAAGAATGGCTTCGAAATGCCTTTGCATCCGCGGCAGGTTTTGTCATGGATTATTCTTGTCGCGTGCTTTGTCCTTATCCTGGGTGCACTATCCCCGACATTAAAGAACGCTGGTATGAAAACTTTGGCAATCTTCACAGAGGTATACCTTTCGATTTTCCTGGCCCTGCATGTCATTGTCAACTGTACTGCAACAATAATCGATCCTGCGGATCGGCACATCTATGTCAAAGAAGAGGAAGATATCGGATACAATGACAACGAAGCGATTGCGGGCGATCGTGCAGTGGAAGAAGGCGAATTGGGCGAAAATCAGCGTGACTTGACCGTGATGTGCCAATGGTGCCGCAAAATGGTCGAAAAGAAATCCAAGCACTGCAGAACCTGCAACAAGTGTGTTGCTTCGTTTGATCACCATTGCATGTGGCTGAACAATTGTGTAGGAGAGCACAACTACACATATTTTGTCGGCACGCTAGCTACCGCGTTTGTGTTAGCAGGATATGCTTCAGGCCTGTCTCTGTACGTTTTGATCGAGGTTGCGCGGGATGCGAATGCATTCTTAGATGAGAGTACGGGGGTCCAGTGCACTTACTTCGGATCGGACCAGACAAGCGATTGTGACCGGGGGCTCTTGGCCATGGCGGCCGTAGTGGCGGTGCTATCGACGGTGGGAACTCTGTCAATGGCACAGTTGGGCATGTTCCACATTTACATTAGCTATCGGGGGATCACTACGTACGATTACATCCTCGAAGGTCGGGCGGCAGATCAGCGGAAACAAGACGAGAGACTTGCCAAGGAACAAGCTAAAGCGAAGGCCGTACTGGCTAGGGAGAGCCCCAGTGAACAAAACAAGACAGTGCCTACGGATTCTGTGGCATCGAATGGACAGGCAGTTATCAACGTTAAGAAGGCCTGGGATGAGAGTGATAACAATCCCATTCTGGAACCCGCATCGGGGGTGTTGGAGAATGACAGCAAGCCTCCCACTTCTGGCCCTCGTGACTCACACCCATTCGGTGCGTAGCTCAATGATTTACAGGGTCCCACAACCACCAAATCTCCTGTACATTACAAACGACCTCTTACTGCATGCATGTACAAAGTAAAAAACTAGGCATTCATTAGAACAGCATTGCACCAAATCAAATCATTCTTTCGTTGGTACTCAGCTGCCCCAGCAACATAATCAGATTTCCTTATTCCCAACCCAGAGCGACCGAGGCTGGGAAGCAAGCAAAAATTAGACTCCGCTTTTCCCAAACTTCGGAGATGTCCACCGGGGCTGGACCGGTAATTTACCGGGTCGGCGTATTAAGACCTTGCCCATCTGCGCACTTGGGGATAGCCAGGGGGGCCGGGGGGGGGGGGGACCATTGTTGATGAGAAGAAAAAGGGGGGAACGAACGCACGGATGCGAAAGCGAAAGAATTTTCGGTGAGTGTGCCGGTGACCGAAAAAGGGACCTCGCACGACGGTACACTTTTGGAGGACGATCGGACAGCCTTTGGTGCGGCCGTAGAATGACAGTCGCGGCGCAGGCGAATGCTCTCTGCCCCGAATATGGTTTAGGATTCTATGCTCTAGTGTTGTAGAGCGAGCTACTTACAGTTGACTGGGATCAAGTCTTTCTGGACACGAAATTGATTTCATTGTAGGAGGTCGGGTTAGGTTGTGGTTTCGTAGATCGGACCCTGGAAAGTACAATCATGGTTGTACCATGAGTTTAGTTATTACAATTTCGAGAATTCAATGTAAGCTATCGCAAAAATGTTTAAGCGCATGCCGAACCGATTGCTGACGGTGGTCCAGCTGATAGCAATTCTTTGTCTCGCCTACGTCGTCCTCTTCGAATGGTTTCATCAGAGTACGGGATATCAAGTCCGTGGGCGTGCCTTTGAATTGCACGCTACTTATCGCAAAGCCAATCCAAATGAGTTTGTGGTCACCCTGGCCACAGAATATTCTGCGGTCGTCACAATCCGAGCCATGGAGAAGCACACTGGGGGAATAATCGAAACCAATGAGATCACGAGTCCTCGTGACACACACAAGGCGTTCGCGATCAGCAACTTCGAGGACATCAAGCAGGTTGATCTGTATTTCACAGTGTCCAATCCTGGTGTAACGCTTTATTTCGATATTTACCGTGGTAGCAACATGCTTACTCACTACGCAGCAACGGTTCTCGCAGATCACGCCAAGTATCACATTGCATGGAACGACGACTTTGGAGACTGGGAAGTACACTTCTTTGACGACGACCACCTGCTGCAGAACCACGCTGTCAGGCCAGAATCTGTGCTACCATTCAATCAGTTCTCACAGCAATGTTATAACGCCGGCTTTAATCCGCTCTGGCGGATACGAACGCTCGATGACCCAAAGCAACGCTACATGATTTACACGTGCAAAGGCGGGCTGAGCAACAACCTCAGTGTCTTAGCTACCGCATTACTGGAGGCGTCGTGTTTAGGCAGGGTCTTGGTGATCATGCCCATGTGCAACAGCCACATCCATACATCTTTCGATGGCGGCGTGTTTGGTTACAGAGAGCTTGGTCCCATCCGTACGGTCCGCGAACCGTCGTCGCTCCGAGGTCGCTACGAGGAACGCGATGTCCAATTCGGCCTGACCCCGTGGCCCGTGAGCGTGGAGATTTCAGATCAGGCAAATCCACATAATGTCTGGCACAACTGGCCTAGTGCGTCACTGCAGGTGCTGCCGCCGCGTTTCCGGAAGCCCGTGCCAGTGCGGTGGACAGATTACTTTGATTTGGCGGATAAGGAGGAGATGCCTGTGACCATAGACTTTGTCGATTTTGTCAATGCTAACCGCGATTTCGATGGCCAAGTGATGTCGTGTTTGTACCATGAGAATCTCACCCGACTGAAACTCTCTAACTTTGTTGCTGATCATTGGAACGATAGTGTCATGTGCTTCATGGCCCCCTTCTTGCGCGAATTGAGCGGTAAGCTGAGCAACATACAAATGAACGAGCGCAGTCTAAACGGATGCAGCGCCGGTATGTCCTATATGACGCGACGGATGTCGATTGTCTCTCGTGGTAAGCTGCCTAAAGTCCCGAAGGGCATGAAATCTATGGTCAAGGAAATTGAAGATATTGTCGAGGACGACGGCACTGACCCCGTGCACACTCTACAGACCTTGGGACGAGGCGTAGTCAGCGTGCGCTGGCGTCAGGGTGACTTTGAGGGCTACTGTCAGAGCACAGTCCAGGAATCTAAGGATCTCGAACGGTGTGCCTGGAGCAAGGATTATCTCATCCAACGTCTTACCGACTTCATGGTTGAGCACAAGAACAGGTACCACACGATCATCATTGTATCGGAGACCACCCTCGACAAAAATTGGCTACATGATGTAAATGTTCGGATCCGCAAGCTGATCGGAAACCACGCCTTAGTCGTATCATTGCCAGCCGTTCGGCAAGCTCTCGGGAAAGTGCGCTTGGAGGGTACGTTCAGACTGCTTTCCTTGGCAGACATGACCATGTTTGAAAACCCGGATGAAGTGAAACAGCGCGAACAGGAAACACGCATTGCATGGCAGGATCGCCTGCTTCACGGTAAGGACGGTGAGGACGCCCGGGGCCTGGTTAACTACTTCGAACAGGTCCAGCAATGGGATGAAATTTTTGAGGACATTTGTCTGAGTGTGACATCAGAGGTTCACATTGGTAATCAATGGTCGAGCTTTGATGAGTTCCTAATTTCCGGACTGCGACGAGCAATCGGGAAAGAAACTAATCGATTGTAAACTAGTTGTCCGAAATCAATGCCAAATTGATAGCTCTGAATTTGTTTCCATATACTGTAATAGTGTTACCTTTGTTGCGTTTTTCTTTTTATTGGTTTAATACTCCTCGTGTAGTTCATCACCTCCTATGACGCCTTGAACGGCACCGTCAGTGGTGTTACCGTTGTGTTCATGTAAATGGTAGTATGATGAATGTCCCTGGACCACTTCAGTTACGGAATTGGTCTTAAACATCGCGGCCAGTTCGTCAGCAGGTTCGTCCTTCCATGAACTATTATGCAGCAGACCCGAGGCCAGCAGCATGGCATGTCCCCGCGAAATTTGCTGTGTGGATGGTGCTTCATTGCCAAAGCTGACGCGATGCCCGCTCGGACTCGGGCTGCGTGAAAGGGCCGAACGGAAAGTCGACGGTGCAGTATTATTCATGTCCGGGGACAGCGCACCACCTCGAGATGGCGACCTGAGGACGCCAGGTGGTAGAGATGTGTTTAGTACTGAGGCGCTTGCCGTCTGATGGTGAATGGGTAGTGCCTTCGGGGGAGAGGCAGGCCGCGGCACTGCCGCTGGCTCCGGTGCAGAGTGGTTCGTCGACTGCGATTGATTGAAGCGGCCACCTCCACCGTAGAGTGAGGCCATCGTCGTCTGCACATCCGTGTCCGCCCAACCGTGTCCGCTTGTCTCTGCGCGCATAAACAACTGAAGCTTGGTGCGAATCTCTCCGACATACTTGTCATTGGCCTCCTGCATAGCCTTGATCTCATTCGCCTGAAATTGTACCATGTCGCGGAGTTCTTCGATGGTCTCTTGTTGGCTGTCACTCGTTTCCTGTAGCAAAGCGATGGTACGCTCTTTCTCTTTGACTAACTCATCTGACTCAAGTGCTTTGACGGTCATAATTTCACGATCACGTACCTTCTCCTCTAGTTTGTTGCGCAAAGATTCTATCCTACTCTCTAAGGTCCTGATGTGATCAACTAGCTCCTCGTTTTCTCGTCGATGCCGAAAAATGTCGTCTTCCAACTTTGCCTTGGTATCCAGTGATTGCTCTGCCGCAATTAGTCGGTCCTGCATCTCCGTTAGAGACTTCATCGCGCGCGAAAGATGGGCCTGTGCTTCCTCATAGCGTGCGTGCAGCTTATCGTACTGTTCTCGCAGTTTCGTGTTCCGCTCCGTGAGTTTATCATTCTCCTTGCCAGTTTGGTTGGCGAGTTCCTGCATACCCAGGGCTTCTTTCCTCTTGTTTCCAGCCGCTAGCCGCAGTTTCGACTCCCGCGACCTCATTTCCGAGAGAAGGGATACGCATTGCTCTAGTTCGGCCTCTTTCTTGTTGTATGCCCTTCGCAACTCTCCTAATTTCTGTTCCATAGAGTGCGTAGTGGTCTTGGAAGAACGGAGAGTCCCCTGTGCCGCAGCATTGGTTCGCTGCAATTTCGCCAGCTCTGTCTGTAGCTGAGTCTCCCGCTCATGCAGAGTTGTATTTTCAGCAACGAGCTTCATGTTTGACCGGTGCAGCACGTCGCGTTGCTGCGTAATTTCTTCGAGTTGGATAGTGAGTCTCATGGTATCCATATGCATTTGGTCCTGCTCCGCTAAGGACCGGGCTGTCGCAGACAGAAACCCGTACCCGGCATGTGGATGTGAGGACTCGGTTATGTTGAAGCCTGTAGAGTTCGGCGACAGATTTTCATCAACCGCGGTTGGTCCTGTATCATCCAGCTTCCGCTGTGGCGAAGGTGACTGGCTGCCGGCTGAACTGTTAAGGAGTGACTCCAGAGTCCGCGGTTGAAGTCCTTCGTCACCCATGGAGCTGTCATTAAGAATGTTGTCGCTCATATTGAGGCCGACTTCACCAAGTAATCGACTAAGGTAAGTGTGCTTGCCACTGTTCCCGGTGGTATTGACCATACCCTACCCTCGTCAAAGATCCTAACCACACTCTGATGATGGTAATAATGGCGTCGTGGCGGCAGCCATGGTCCAAACCCCGACCCAAGCCGAATAGTTGATCCCTTCACCGTCGTTTCCCGCCTGTCTAGGAGTCACTGGCCTTGTTCAACTCCTGAATGGGTTGCCCAATTGAACGAACATACAAGCTTTGCATAGTATTGAACACCTGTGTTTCTCTGCAATCAAATACCCTGACATGGTTGAATCAACACTGGAAGACACGGGAAGAGAGTGAGCGTCGGATCCGCTTTGCGACCCACCCATCGCCCTCGCTCCCCCCTCCCGCTTCTGCCTGCGCTGCCGGGGCCTTTAAAAGCAGGCAGCGGTCCCTACTTTTCCCGCCGAATCTTCTCCTTTTGGGAGGGGCCCAATTCTTGAGGAGAAACCCCATGGAAGGCTGAACGGTTTTGGTTGTTGGGGCCAAAATTAGGCCCCTAATTTGTTTTGTTCGTTTCCAGACTGTGGATACCAACTATCGTAGTCGATCACAGACACATTCGTGGGGCTCTATTGATATTGGTTCTGGATTTACTCTCTTGCTTCACTCCTTCCTATTTCAATTTCCATCTAAATTGCATGACATGGCACTGTTTTATCATTTCATTACAGATCAAGGGAATGGGCGTATAATGTACTAATATGTGGTTCGATGCTGCGCACCTTGATATCCCGCAATGGGCTAAGCGCAATAAACGTATCGTGCGGTAAGATAGCGCTGCTGCACGCTGCAGTGGCCACGACAAGTATGAAATTAATTGACTGTCATTGTCATCTGAGCGACGATCATTTCACAGATGCGGTACTGGCAAAGAATATTTCTGAAGCAACCAATGCTTCTGTGCGGATCAACATTGGTGTCTCGGAGAACATAGAGACTGCAGAGAAACTATTAAGGGTAGTGAAGGACCATGATTCACGCGTACGGATCTGTCTCGGACTGCACCCAGTCCAAGCCGACAGGAATGAAGACCCCGAGGCTGAATTTGACACAATCGAGAGATCTGCAACTGTGGAGGAGGTAGACGAAATGATCAAGTTCATTAAAGACCACGCCAATAGTCTGGGAGAACGGCTGGTTGGGATCGGAGAGGCTGGTCTCGACTTCCAACCTCGCATAGCTGGCACCACGGACAAGAAGGACCAGCAGCGCGAGGTGCTACGGAAGCAGGCGACCTTGGCCAAAGAACTGGGACTGCCCCTTAATCTTCACAGCCGATCTGCTGGTGGGCCGACGATCCAACTACTGATTGAGGAAGGGTTCAACCAGCCTGACGCACCAAGGGTACTGTTGCACGCTTTTGATGGTGGCAAGAAGGCTGTCAAGCAAGGTGTGGCTGCAGGCTTTTACTTTAGCATCCCTCCATCCGTGCTAAGAGAAGGAAGATCTGTGGACAACCACTCCGTTCTTGCTCACTGTCCAATCGAACAACTCTGCCTCGAGACGGACGCGCCAGCGCTCGGACCTGAACCCGGTCTTCCGAACGAACTGAAGAATCTGAGGCATTTTAGCCTCAAGGCAGTGAGCCTCCGGCACAAGATTCCCGAGGAGGACGTCGCAGAAATTCTGCTGGAAAACACCCTCACAGTCTTTCCACGGTTGCGTTCGGCATTGTAATTTTGTTCCTTGACCCACAATAGCAAAGCATGATTAAAGAAAATGTCAAACATTGCTCACTCTAAATAGAGATTTCTCACTACTATCTACATTTGGCTTTTGAAAATAATTTCTTCACTTCTGTTCCTGAAGCTGTGCTCGGAGCTGTGTTGCAAAGTCATCGTCCATGGTGTCGTCTTCCCAGTCGTCCTCCCACAGTTTCTTATCCTCATCATCTTCTTCGTTCTCGTTCCATTCTTCTGCTGGGAACTCCTCAAACTCATCATCCTCCTCAAGCAATTCCTTCGGGGGCTCCTCCTTATCGGTGGCGGGTTGTGCCTTGGCCACTTCAGCCGCTGATGCGTCTCCTACATTTGACATTGTGCAATGTGTTACGATTTTCTCTCAGAAACAGTATCATTTGGGGACATCCTGCCTAAGCATTAGTGATATCTAGGATCCTTAATAGCAGAAACTCTTTCCTACGCTGCACTAGATCCGATAAAGCGTCAAGCATTATTGTAATGAAGACTTAGAAAACAAAGGCGAGGCCAGTGTCCTGCTTTAATTGTTCCGGACCGTTCGGACCGAGGGCTCCGAAAGCGCCATCTGGGAGCACAGCACCGCTGAGGAACCGAGGAGGCCTCAAGAGAAAACAGCCAAAACAGAGCCGGATCCGGGGCCTATTTTGGAACTTTGAATCTTTGGGCGGGAAGCGAAAGAGTCTGGCACGCAGTGATACCCCGCGGAAAGGGGGGGGGATCCGGGGCAAAACGCTACCCCTCCGTTGTCCGCCTAAGACCTCGGGGTATCCAGCGCAATAGAAATTTTTTTCTAACGGTTGATGAAGTCATTTTACGGTTGCTTACTCTGTCAACTCGTCGATGCGTTGGCAGGTCGTTTTTCGGCGCAATAGTCTTTTGGTGTGCTGTCAGTCATCTTTCATTGATGATGTGATGCCTGGTCTCGTATGGTAGAAGAATTGCCTACGTATGCATCTCCTACCGTATCTAGACGGGTTCCATGAGTTGCTCTGGGTGCACACAATAAAGAAGCTCATACAGGAAAAAACCCACAGGGCACACGCACATCCAATAACTATGGGCGAGCCAAACAACCAAATGGGTGGCATGGGTAACATGCAGCCACCGATGAACGGTGCCCAAACCGTGGAACAGGGTGACGTGTGGGTACAACTGCAGGACTTTGGCCGGCAACAGATGAACGACGTTAAACCCTGGTCGGAATTTGTTGATCGCTCAAAGATGTCGGCGCCTCGGTCGACCAGTGACCTCACAGATCGTATTCGTACTAATATTCGCCGCTTTCTGCCAAACTATATCCTAATCTCAGCGGGTCTCTTTGTTTACTGCATTGTGACGAGTCCAATGCTCCTCATTGGGCTGGCATTCGGGATCGGTGGCGCATACTACGTACAAACAAAGGCAAACCCCATCATGGTAGGCTCGATACAGATACAAGTGCATCATCAGTTTGCTCTTGTTGGTGTTGTTACCCTGATCCTGCTCTATCTTGCTTCTGCGGGTTCGGTCATATTTTGGATCATTGGAGCAAGCATCACCATCATTGCCATCCATGCTGCGTGCGTCACAACAGAGAACCTTGGAGACTGGAGTCAGACATCCCAGGGGCCCTGATGAATTACATTTCTTTTATCGATACTGCATTTGTAAAGGCTGTTACACCGCTTTAAGTGTCTCTAATTAGGATCGAAATAATGTTTGATTCTTTAAGGTGAAATGCGCCAAGGCCCTCGCTACCATCTGTGTGATAATCAATATCGTTCCATATCACATCAATGGTTCTCCGTAGTACGCGTGGTACCCATAACCAATGCCTGAGATCACAATCCAGGATCCTTGTAATATGGGGATGCAGGCCTCCATGAACATTACCGTGAATCCCCAAGGCGCCAATGCAGCGTGCTGATCACGGTGCCATTCGTCATTGTACGCAGCAAGGAGCAGCAGGGTTCCTGCCAACAGCAAATTGCATACCGGTGTATACACGGCCATGCCCACCGTGTTCAGGTTCAGAGGCACGCCATTGACCTTTTGCTTGAGGAGCCAGTAGCTGATCTCCCGGACTTCCTCGTCCTTCTTCGATGAGTCGTCGTCAGCTTCCTTGCTGGCGTTGGTACGTGTGGTTGAGGTTGTTGCACTGCTCGAGATTCTGCGTGGGTCACCAACCTTTCCTTGCATGACCATTGCAAAGTTCTCAGCGCCTGTCTCCAGGTATGTAGAGATAAGATACCGAGCGGCAAGGAAATGGAGAAATCCACAGGTCAAGGTCACAGCTGCCCGTGTGATCGACAGGGGTCCCGCAAGATTCGGATCCCGTGGATCAAAACCCAATGTGACTACTATAGAATCTCTCAGCGAGTCCACCCATAGCGCCAACATGAGCACGTCAGATACCTGTGCTGCACTGAGGATCGCGTACTGCAGTGAATTACCACCGCGCATGGCTGCTACTGTTAGCGAGCAAACCTGCAGCGCGGGCAGGAACATTCCCAGAATGACAACGGCCAGGAACAGGGAGAGTGCAAGGCCCACCGGAGGCCATGGTACATCCAACCAGAAATACAAAATGCCACTGATCGCCTTACGCAGCTTCTTGGCGTCCGCATCCGCAAAGGCCTTGAGGGCAGCCATACCTGTGGCCGTCTCAAAGTTAAATAAGCCAGAAGCCGCGTCCTTGGCACCAATCAGGCTTTCCGCCAACCGGACGCGAACGCCCTGTTCCCAAGTTTGAGTCCAGTCGTAGGACATGATCCACGTGGACGTAAAGGCCCAAATCATGACGAGCAGAACTAGCACGGCTGCGACCGTGGTGGCACCTTGTTTGAAGGCTGTGCGCGACATGATGTCAACGTTGAGCAAGAGGACATATGCAAGAGCAAATTGCACGGCAAAAAGTCCCATATGCCTGGTTGCTTCTTGCTCTTGCGGAGTGTGGAACAGCTGGTAGTCGATGCTCGTCAAGACAAAGGTGACTAGTGCTGCAAATGTGCACAGGATCATGTCCTCAAAGTGGCGAAAATTGGGAAAGGCAATCAATGCGCCGGCGTAGAGATCGTCTTTGTCAATACTAACCCATAAAGACGAAGGAAATGTGAGTTCCTGCTCCGGAACACTCATAATCTTGTTCTTCAGATTCGTTTGCGCATTGGTCCCGGTGGCCCCGCCGAGAGACTGCACATAGAGCCTTCTGATTCTACCTGACATCGGGGCTAAATAAACCTTACAGTCCGCAACCAAACGTCCAGGCAGCTCATGCACCCTTCGTAGCTGGTAAACTACAAAGAATACACAGACCAGGGCCGTCACTTGCATACCAAAGACGCTCGTCATGGTTGGTTCTACGGCGTGCTAAATTGGGACCAGCCTTGCCCACGCTGAGGTTCTTGGTAATTCCGTTTCGAACTATTTACGTATGGAGATCATCAAAAATATTTTCTACCCTGTCTGACCACTGAAGAAATCAATGGTGCGACAGAGTATTGCACGATCAACGGAGTGTTGCGAGACTTCGTGAGCCACCAGGATTGCGGGACCGCTTCGGTGTTTTCCGCACGGTGTGGAATATCTTGAGTTCCCCCCCCCCATCCGAAAGGTCAGATGCCGAGGCACTATCACCTTTCATCCTCGGTTGCCAATTCCCAGTAGCTACTTGTTAGTACTTACACTTTATCTTGAGGATAGTTAGAAACTGTGCTCATCAGTCTATGGCATCCTCGTCATCTTTGGGATCAGCTGCATATATTTTGACCATCGAGTGTCATCCGAATTGTTTCAGAAACAATGGAAAATGATCAAGCATAAATGCGATAGCAGGCGGATTTCAGTTTGCGGTTCTCTTGCTATGTGTCTGTTGCGGTTCTATCCCTGCAGCTCCAGAGTGACGGTATGTATGCCCAGAATCAGAGGGCAATTACTTGAAAAGTACAAGGAGAGCTCCTTTTCCTCAATTCGTTCGCTTCTCAGTCTGTCGGAGGCGGTGAGAGTAGGGGGAAAGGGAAGATTTCTCTCATCACTTTTCTCCTGCGCACGAGTGCTAAAATACCAATAGGCCGTACTCTGCACATTTGAGGTTACTGTCCAGCTCAGGAATCACCAACCACAACCCAGAAACGCAACACTGCAAGTGAAGGAGAGAGATTCCCAGCTTGAGAGAAGAATGGAAACCAAACTATTCTTCTGCGCCACGCTCGCTGTACTAAACTTCCTCCCTTATCCCAATTGGCAAGCGCGGCTTCCATTTTCAGTCAGAGAACCGATTGAAGAAAGAACAATATGCTCGGATGGACCGGTGAAGGAAAGGGTTTGCAGCAGGCACGCAAACGGGCATAGGACAGACGTTCAATGGAAGAGGGGAAAGAAAAAAAAGGGAGGGGTCCCTTCGCTATCCAATGATCGCTCATCTACGTCAAAGGGGACAGATTCAGTGGACGGGCGGGCACGTAGAAGCTTGGGCTGGAGATTACGGATGGCTGGCTGCTAGGTTGAACGTTCGTTTAGATGTTCAACACTTCCAAGAGTGGGTCTGTTCTGTCCCCAAAGCAAAGGGGCTCAGATGAGGAATCCCCCACTTGAGCGAGTGGCAAAAGATGCTCAAAGCCTGAGTGAAACGTGGAAGTTGCGGGGTGGGTGCGGTGGGGGAGGGATGCTCTTTTTCGCAGATTCCTAGCCGCAAACAGAGAGGCCGGGGTTTCGCCCTCGACCGGCGCTAAAAACCAATCAAAATACGGCGCGAATGCGGCACATAGATTCCCAAGCACTTCCACACTAAGAAGAATCTTGCTTCAGTCACTCATTTTTTCCGGGAGGCCCTCCGACACACTTCCCCTGGCCCCTTTTCCGGGCGTCTTACTGTGGCTCTTCCAATGAGCACAGAGATCGTGAAGAAGGGAAGGAAACAGGCATTCTTGCAGTGGGCCGTTTTTGGGAATGCGCGGTCTGAAAACAGCCACTTTCATATTGAATATATGACCAAGTCACCCAGATTCAAAGCTGCTGTCCCGTCTGCGCCGAAGAATGAATGCGCAGCTATGCTTGTTCGGGTGTGTGCGCGAGCGAGTAGATCAGTGCCCTGAATAATCACTCATAGCCCTGGCCTCCGCTCTATTCTATTAACCGTTCATCGGGCTTGCTCTCAATGTCGAAAGAACGCTATACCGAGAGTATTAAATACAGGTCGCCCACCTACTGCCGTGGGCCGTCATGATGATGGCCACTGTATCTTTGTGCGGACATGCGCCGCGTACTGTCACATCGCAAACCCTGCGAAACGTTTATTACGGCCACCCGCCGAATGTCCATCAGTGTGCGGTTCCTTTTAGAATTGATACTATGGAAAACAGACAAAGAATGCGCTACACATCAAATTCTCTATGTTGCTCCGTGGGTTCTGTTGACAGTGAATTGTGGTGTTTGTGATTTGCATCTCGTGTGGAGCTGGGTGCGCTGAGAGTGGGGGAAGGGGAGAAGGGGGAGGGGGGGAAAGGGGCGCACAACCAACACCACCGACCGAGAAATGGGAGGGCTAGAGAGCGGAGGACAAGAAACAGGGAAAAGAGGGAGAATTAGAATCTTGGGGGAGAAGGGGAGGGGGAAAGAGAAGAAAAATTTCTTGCTTGGTGTATTTGCCTGACCGCACGCACACGGTGTGGTCGGTCACAAAAAAACACAGAGATGGACCAGGCGGACAGAAGTGAGAAGGCCCCCCGGGCCCCGGGGGAGGGGGGGAGGAATGCGGCCGAAGGACCCCCGGAGGGGGGGGGGAGAGGAGAGGGGGGAGAGGGCAGTTTTAGGTGCGTGCGGGAATTGCCACAAATTAAAACCAAATGACTGTCAGCACCGCTTTCACCGAGCAGGCCATCCCATCCGCTCACAAAGAATCGTGACGAACCCGATGGTGCCTTTTCCCTTCCCCCCGCTTCTCCTCCGGGCGAGGAAATGAAGCCCAAGGGAGCCGGTGATGTGGTCTGTCGACGAAACTCTCGGAACTTTCCATAATATCTGTTCCGAGTCTTTTGTGGATTCGCCGCTTCAAGCAGCGGCCTACGAGTGAGCACATGAAGCGAGTCCTCTGAAAAACCGAGGAGTTCGGCCCCTCCCCCGGCCCTCCCAGGAAAAAATATGAACAAGATACATGGGTCGAGGGGTCCGCAAGTGTATTATACTCACGCGGGAGCGCACGGGTGTTACACAGTTCCGTGTACACGACACAGATTGAGAGAAGGAACCAGTTTGTTGTGCTCCAGGGGAAACCTATAGGCCATCCATTAGAATGTAATACTAGTAACAAAGTCTGGGATTCCACGACAACGTTTTATGATTGACAAAGAGCATAAACGTTGAAGGTATTGAAAGTAAAGTAACTGCGTAATTGTGATCATTGAGGTAACTTGATTGTGATATCTCGATTATCTGCGACCATATGGATATGTCGAACACTACGATCTATTCGGAACCTCAGCATAGTCAAACAAATAATGTCATAAATAAGGTAGCGTACAAATCTTCGGCACATACAGAAGACAAAAACATGGTGATCCCTGTGCCTGTTGGCGCAGCCAAACAGAAAGTATGGACCGAGTTCTTCCTGAAGTTTATGGAAAATGTAGCAGTCGCATCACGGAAAGAGCCTTTACCCACACGCCAGTACGTCGAGGACGTTTACAATTATTATGTTGACCAAGAACAAATTCTTTCAGATCTTGGATTCAAGGTTCTCTACCTGCTTTCTCGCAAACTCAACGAGGATCCTCTAGCCAAACTCAAACCGGATAAGCTTGCAGGACCTTGCATTGCAGATGTTCCTGAAAAGATGAAGATGACTTACAATGATTTTGGTAGCGGTCTGGACTTGCTCAGAACGTTCCTGCAGAACTATGCTCACCTTATTCCATCGAATATGAAAAAGCTGCGTGCTAACGCGGCAATCGTGCGCGCTGTGCGTGAAACTATCGGTTATGATGAATTGCAGGGCACTGTCCGCAGCCCACCGGAAGAAGAGCTTAACAAGGATGAGTTCATCATCTTTATTGAAAAGTTCTGCGAACTGGCAGATACTGAGTGTCCCCCGCGTCACACAATCTCTACCTGGTACGACTGTCGGGGAGACTGGAACCGCACTGACTCTTTATCCTTGGAGGCCGTGCGGCTTCTCGAGATTGTCAAGACTGCCATGCTTGACCGTCCCGGCGAGCATGTGAATTGGGGTCAGCTTTGGAAATACTATGGTGAGCGTCCCATGGAAGACTACAACTGCCGTCGTCACTGTCAGTTGCTTCGCAAGTTCCTGACAAAAGTGTCTAGACTGGTCCCCGAGAACACCAAGGCTGACCAGGTTACCAGCCTTATTGCAGATGCAATGCGATACGTGGCTTTCAACAACGTCCAACAGTATCATATGTCCGTCGGTGGATACTATCGTGGTGATGAGATGATGCATCAGAGCAAGATGCGCCGCACGAACACGCGCCGCAACAATCGCATGCCGGTTCCCCATGATGCTGATTCCAAGTCAACGATTGGCCCCGACAACCAGTCACCGCGCGAACTGGAGACATACCGCGAAAACATGCCAAGTGCCCCAGACTCTCGTAGCTATACCAGCCCTGCTGAAGGATACTACTACTATCAGAACTATCCCAATCAGCAGCACTACTACTCAGCGTCCGAGTGGCCAACTCCTCGTGGTGGACAACAAACCGCTCGCGGGGAAGCTCCCGGACCGCCGCCGCCGCCCGCTGGCCCTCCTCCCAGTGCTCCCATGCAGTACAGTGGCAGTCAGGGACAACAGCCACCTCCCAGTGGTGCTCGGCCTGCGTATGACATTGATTTTGAGCAGCAGTATGCGCACGCTCAGCAGGCCCGCACAGCCTCTGCTGGCACATCCGATCGACCCTACTACTTCCCGTCGTTCAAGCAGTACCAGGCAGGATCCGGAGAGCACTACAACGACCAAAGCACATCAAGATCCTACACACAGCAGGCACCTTTCCCTTCAGAGGAAGCTAGTGGCGGGTATATGGCGTCAACATCCACATCCACCACATCTGTTTCCTCTGTGGCGGGTATGAAACGGCCCGTGGAGAACGTTGAGGTAAGTCAGGCGAAAATGTCTCGCCACGCTCCAGTCCCAAAGGAACCTATGACTGCTCGGGATCCGCCCGCGGCAAAGCCGCCACCTCCTGCGGAAGATCGCCCTTCAACTGCACCAGAGAATGCCAAGGACACAAAGGACTCTGTCTCTTCCACTGGACAGTCCAAACAGGGGCTAAGTCTCCTCATGCAGGCCGTAGAGATGACCGAGACATGAATTGGCCCTGCACTGGGAGACTCCCTTGCCACCTTGCTTTTTAGTTTCCACATTTTTCCATGCTTACTTTTGGCATATGCAAACATTCTTGCTTCCACATTTTCCATAGAATCTCTATATTTTGCCATCACGTTCACGAACAACTTCTTTTTTTTTTTGCGAATTTTGTTTCCTTGTCCTTTCAGAATGGTTTCTGACGGGCCCACATCCACTTAGTCCAGCCGAGAAAACCGGGGATGGCCTGACCAAATAAAAAGGTCCGGATATTATATTTATTCCGAAATACGCGAAATATTGAATCAATATCTCTCCCGGGAGGCTTTCCCTAGTGAAAGTACTACAAGGGGGAGGCGGCACCCCTCTCCGAGGCTGCGGGGCACCGGGTGCGGGGGCCCGACAAGAGAGAGGGGCTAATGTTGCGACTGGTGAACCCCTTGAAAAAAAAGAGAACGGGGAGGGGGGGGGTTGCCGATAAGAGGAGGCTCTGGGTACCCAAAAAACCAGCAAAGCCCACACGACATAGAGCGCGCAAAGCGGTTGCGAAATTTTTCGCGCAGTTGGCAGTGTTGGGCACACTCCGCAGATCCTCCCCTCCCCGTTCGTTGGGTCAAACACGGTGATATGTTGCCAACTGCACCCCCCCCCCTGCACCGGCCTGTGCTGCTCTGTCGCTACTGACCGGCTGGGAAGTACAGTGCCGGGGAACAGTTCCATCAGCACAGGGAAGTTTGGCCCCCCCCCCTCCCCCCTCCTTTCCCGTCTTGGGCGGAGCGGGTCTCGATGAGGGGGCACCCTCTCCTGCACGGCCCCGGGCCGGCCGGTCCGAACGGGAGGACACCCTCAGGGAAGCTGAGCCTGCATTTCGTTGCCAGTTGAGGGCCACTGATTGGTGAACGCCATTTTAACTTTTGACAGGTTCAAGTTTTGTTCCCGTGTCTTTAGATTGCGAATCAGGTACTTGTGAACTAAGAGGCTAGACAGGCAACTACAATGGCACAAGCAGTCGAATAGCCAGGCGTATAGGCACGCAAAGCAGTGTAAGTCACATAGCAGCGCCATGGAACGGGACCGTCCATTTACAACATAAGCTAGTACATGTAGATACGAGGCCATGGATCTCGTAAATAGTGGGATACAGCGGGCCTTTTCGACTGTGGCCAACAAAGTCGCCAGTAACAAAGGTGAGGGTCGATATCAGTCGAAGTTTGAGCCACTTTTGGGTGGCTCTACCATTGACGATGAAGGAGATGCCTTCCTAGATGACAGTCCCGACGCTGAACACATGCCGGCGCCGAACATCATTCGGCTTGAATCACTGCAAGATGGAGACGACGGTGATGGCATGGAATGGCATAATGGACTCGGAAAACCAAAGCGGCTCCCGAGGAGCAACCAATGGGAAGCGGAAGACTCAGCACTAGATGGGCTGCTTACCAATGTATATAACTTCTACAAAGAGCGTGGGTTTCTGTCCATCATTCTAAACAGGTTGCTCAACTTGCTGACCATGGGCTTTGTTGTGGTCCTGACCATCGTATTGACGTCATGCATAGACTACAGTATTATGTTTGACGAACACGACTTCAGCCGGGCGTTTCGCTTCCGGCCCTTCGGGTCATCGGTCATTTTAGGTATGGTCGCTGTCATTTGTTCCGTTTTTTGGATAATGCAGGTTTTCCAGCTTTTGTTTTACCAGGTGAGCGAGGTGCGACAAATGGCAGATTTCTTTGACATGGTCTTGCAGATTGATGCTGCCACTCTTCCGAATCTGAAGTGGCATGAAGTCTGCCAGAGACTCGACGATAGCCTCCGCAGCGGCAAGCTAATAGTGAAGCGTACTTCAAACCTGTCGGGACAACAACGGCGTGGGATTAAGTCACTGAGCCCCATGACCATCGTCAATCGGATCATGCGGCAAGACAATTTCATGGTAGCTCTATTCAATCGCGAACTACTGAATTTCCGTTTCCGGTTGTTGAATATGGAGAGCAAGCCGCTGCTCCCATATTGGCTGGAGTGGAACATTCGCAAGTGTGTCTTTGACTATGTATTTGTTCAGGCAGACACGGTGCGGCCTGAGGTGATGAAAGCCGACCGCAACAATTCTGCAGCAGCACAGTTGAGCCGGAGGATGATGGTGTTTGGAATTCTTAACTTGCTGCTGGCCCCAGTGTTAATGCCTCTCATGTTGGTGTACTACTTCTTGCGCAGTGCGGAACAGATCAAAAGCCAGCCCAGTGAGCTTGGCAGTCGGCAGTGGACTTTCCGGGCCAAATGGCTCTTCAGGGAGTTCAATGAACTCCCCCATTTCTGTAATCAGCGGTTGACTCGGGCCTACCAACCAACCATGGAGTACATATCCAGCTTCCCAAGCGACACTACCAACCTCATTGCGAACTTTACGGTTTTCATTTCCGGTTCATTTGTGGCCCTGTTGACCATCGGAGGCATCTACGACGAGAATTTCCTGACCATGCACATTACTGAAGGCCGTACGGTGCTGTGGTACTTGGGTGTCTTCACCGTTATTCTTGCCGGTGCACGGGCACTCTTGCAGGATGAGAATATCATATTTGAACCGGAGAGCAAGATCACTAAGGTTATCTACCACACGCATTACTATCCGCAGTCTTGGCACGGTCGCGAGCACACACGAGAAATCCGTGCAGAAATGGCCGAACTTTTTGAGTACAAGGCTGTCCTCTTTGTCGAGGAACTGTTCTCTGTATTAATCACTGGTATGTTCATGATTCGGTACTCTTATCACAGCAAGGAACTGATCCAATTCTTTCATCGGTACACAACATGGAAAGAGGATGTTGGGCACGTCTGTACCTTCGCACAATTCGACTTTGAACGCCATGGAAATCAACTGTATGGTGCGGGTGTAGGTCTGACCGCGGCGGCCACTGAGGACCAAGGAAGTGACGTCGAGGCTGGCGCCGGGCCTTCGCACGTCACCGGTGCGCACCGACCAGGACTTGGACAGGTTCTGGACCCCACCCGGGACGGCAAGATGGAAAAGTCCTTCATCAACTTCACAAGCCAATACCCGACGTGGCGTCCGGACGATGAGCGTGGAAAACAATTCCTGTCCAACATCAACGACCTCAGTGGCACGTTCAAAGCCGATCTGGCGATGTCGGAGGATGGTTACATCAGCGAGGAGGAGATGACCTTCGGTGCTGGCAGTGCTGGCAACTCAGTC
This sequence comes from Corallochytrium limacisporum, assembly GCA_002811645.1. Lineage (NCBI taxonomy): Eukaryota > Corallochytrium > Corallochytrium limacisporum. The sequence continues at coordinate 69,314 of PDIP01000257.1, forward strand.
CAATCCAAACCCATGGTGCCACCACCGCCGCCGATGGTTGTCGATGAAGAGCCTGATCTCCCGCCACTGCAGTCGCCCGGCGATAACCCGCCCCCACCGCCGCCCTCGGCGTGGGCCACTGCGTCGGGTGCCTCTCAGCAACAGTCCCCGGGCCGGTCGCCGCAACAACAACAGCACCAGTCGGCGTCATCCCTACAGCACCCGCGGAACCGCTTGGCGCACCAGCGTCTGGCCCGGACGTTCCAGAGCCAGCGGCAACACCCACACCGTCGCCACGTGGACCTTGATAACTACGATGCGTTAGCCAGCAGCAGTCTTGTTCTCGACTACATGTACGATGTGACGCAGAGCGATGTAATGAACAATCCTAATCAGCAGCGGAGGGCTGGTGGTCCGAGTCCGGGGCAGCAGAGGCACTGAAGAAATCGCTAATCTTGGTGGTCCTCGGTCGTCCATGATTCTCATCACTGCGGCTGAGTTCACATGCAAAATGCCAGTCGGAGTGCTCCTGAACATTTCGAACACTAATCCACTGACGGCATAGTTCGCACTTGAACACTTCCGTGCCTTTTTCACTTGTATTGGAGCTCCCTTTTCCGGTCGGTGCAAAGAACGAATTCACGCCGTGCGTCTGCGCCAAACTTGGGCTACTCTCTCGCTTTCGGTCAACAGTAGCAGTGTCAGTCACATTCCCCTTTACGGGCTGGAAAAACGTATTGACCCGCCTTTGTTTGGCGACCGGTCCACGGTCCGTGTCAATTGCCGCCCCATTGGCCGTTTGCTCCGAGAACATGCGACTCAGCGGGCCTCGGGCTGGCGGGACTGGTTTATTCGGCTCCTCTTTCAGCTCTTTTATCGCCGTGAGTGGCCGTTTCTCAGTCTCAGCCTTGACTGGCTTATTCGAGGCGTCTTCTGCGGTCTTGGTCTCATCATCTTCCCTATGCGACCGCTTGCGCGCAAATGCAGCGGACAAGGTCTGACTCTGGCGAACTGGTCCGTCCTTGAAACCAGAAGCACCGAGTGCGATACGACTGCATGGCAGAGCATCTGGGCAGGTCTTAAACATAGCAAAGCACCGCTTGGCCAGTATGGACGCATCAAAACGGTTTGCGGGCATCGGACAGCTTCGGCTCTTGACGGCCTGACTGCTCAGGCTAACGTCACGTCCCCGGTAATAGAAGTGTAGTGTCTTTGGTATCCGACTGTTCTCTTCTTGGTCCTGTTTCATGCGATGCACTAGCTCATTCGCGAGCACCTGTATCCAGTACATAATGCCGTCATCGTTCTTAACTGGCGCGAAGGACTTTGCTGCCAGCATGCTCTTGCTCCGGGTCCTATCCACAACTTCGGAATCGTCGTGACCGCGAACGACATCGTGAATCCATACCGCATTGCCGCGCCCGAACTTGTGTGTCAGTTCCTCGACGGTGTACTGCCAGACTTCGCCGGCATTTTCCACGCCCAGGGTATCTATGATCTCTGCCCCTAACTTTCCACCCATATTGCGAATCTTGCGCAGGGGAAATTTCTCCATGAGGCCCAACACTCCACTGCCAAGTATAGTCGTCTGATTGTTTGGCTTGTTCATCGCCGATCCGAGCTTGCTAAGCATCTTGTTGTGGCTGATACCTGCACTTACACGGTAGTATAATGTGTCCCACAGCTTTTGACGGAGATCTCGAACTCGCCGGGACGCCAGCCAGAGCTTGACATCATGTTCCTTGAGTGCCTTAGAGGTGCGACTTCCATCCTTCGCATCCTCGGTGGCCATACCACCCTCACTGTTGGTGGCCAAGTGCAGACCAAGCAATCCTTCTTCATCATCCAGGTCTCCTTCCTGCTCAGTGATCTGAGCTCGTCCCTCCTTGTCAATGACCGTGTGCGATCCTTTCTTGTTCCTGCCATCACAGATCAGACCGAGGCCATCCCAGTCGAGCACGGTAGGTAGTTTGCCCTCTGCTTCCAGTGACTCGTACTCTTTTGTGATCTCTTCCGTCAAATCCATGAATGCCTCATCAACAGAAGCCTTCTCAAATCGTTTGCAGTGCTTCTTGAAGAACTCCATAATCTCCTTCGAGGCATCTCTGTACGGATCCAAACTGACTTTGTGGGTGCGGCGATCCGGCTTCTCATAATACTTCCAATGCGCATCACCCTCTCCAAACGTTGCCACATGCACCCATTTCAGGTCTGGCGCGAGCTTCTTCGCCTCATCAAGGTTGCAGTGCCTTCCGATTCCTACGGATTTGGCGGCGTAGTTGACGGCGATCAGTCCGTTCCACTGTACCACCGCGAAGGGTCCACGTTCCTTTCCGGTCTTTTTGTCCACCAAACCCAGCCGTCTTTCCTCCACTTGACAATAGAATGCATCCATGTCTAGATGTACAATAATCTTAGTCTTGTTAAGTACAGGATTACTGTCGTCATTGTGGTTGACCACGTATCCGTGGCTGCCAAAGACAGCCGCGTCTTCTGACATCTGAAGCCTGATCGTGCAACCCAAGCCCGGCTACATCTTTGTTCCGTATACATACTCTACCTAGTCCTAAAGCACGGCTCACTGGACTACATGATCCATCACATATGTCAACAAACGCGTCCGGCCGCGAGTTCTTGCCCCATTTCCCACTTCCCACCTGTGAGCTAAGTACCCGGTGCGTCACGGCCCGTCGAACCCTCTGGCACAGTGAGACCCGCAGAAGCGACGAGGCTTCCTATAGTTTCGCGCACAAAATTGCTGGCTCCACCTTTCCTAATATTGTAGATCAATAATATTGGCAAAACACATCTCTTTTTTTGGGTCTCGTTTTGGTTTTTCCTGTTTCCCTTTTGTTTCCCATTCTCGTTCACCCTCCCCGCGCGAAAGGTGCTGGGTGATACTGAAAGCGCCAGTCTTTTCGGCCCACAAAACGAAAGCCAATGGTAAAGGCGACAATGGAACGGACGCGTGTAGGGACGTCGCTTCATTTCATCGTCACACTTTCAATTTGGTCCTTACATGTTTGGTGGTTTCACAACCTTTATTTGAGGAATACGAAACGGTGAACTTCTTCATCTCTCTATGTACTAGTATACATCATGGATCCCCTGTAAGGTATGTACGTCAACCGACCCGTGTCGAAAGGACAAAACATATGTATCAGATTTCAGACCGATGCGCAATAGGATTACTGACGCGAGGCGGAATCTAATCATGTAAGCGGAGTGAACAAGAGAGGAAAGGGTAGTGAAGTACCATATCAGTCTGCGTAAAATTCTGCACTAAACGGCCATGGGGGCTAAGGAGAGGTCAGAAAAACAACAGAGCACCGCTGCGACCGGGTCTGCGAGGCGGAGGAGGAGCGTCGAGCGAGGCACCGGTTCATCTCGCAGTGCAAAACTTGCGGCATATTATCATGAGGTATACGAACTGATTCTTGACGACCAGCACCCCGTAACAGGTCTCATCCCGGAAGGCTCATTAGGAGAAGAGGGGCAGGATGGAAACCATGCGTGGGTGCGATTTAATCTGTATGCTATTCAGGCTGCCTGGGCTCTGGCCATTGCGCTGAGAAATGAGGCTAGTGAAGAAACCCGCGCACAAGAATATGAACTGAGGCAAAGAGTAGTGAAGATGATGCGAGGTCTACTATACAGCATGATGCGGCAGGTACATAAAGTGGAAGAGTTTAAAATGTCACGTTCCACTCAAGATGCCTTGCATGCAAAGTACGCAGTGACAGATGGTGCTCTCGCCTGTGGAGACTACGAATGGGGTCATCTTCAGATTGATGCTACCTCTCTCTTCCTTCTGACGCTGGCACAGATGACGGCAAGTGGATTGCAAGTCGTGGCATCTCTGGACGAGGTTGCGTTTGTTCAAAACTTGGTGTTTTACATCGAGAGAGCGTATCTCACCCCCGACTACGGTATCTGGGAACGTGGCGATAAGACAAATCACGGCGTCGTGGAGCTGAATGCGTCGAGTATTGGTATGGCAAAGGCCGCATTGGAAGCCATCAACGATCTAGACCTATTCGGGGCACGTGGATCTGCAGATTCAGTCATTCATGTTCTGCATGACGAGATTCGTCGCAACCATGCTATTTTTGAGAGCCTGTTACCTCGTGAATCGTCATCAAAAGAATGTGACAGTGCTTTACTGACAGTGGTAGGATATCCGGCCTTTGCAGCGGAAGATTCTCGTTTGGTGGATCAGACGACTCAACGTTGTATCAGGAAGTTGGAGGGACGGTACGGCATGAAGCGGTTTCTGAGGGATGGCTACATGACTTCCGAAGAGGACAAGAGTCGTTTGTACTACGAACCGTGGGAGCTGAAAAAGTTTGAAAACATTGAGTGTGAATGGCCAGTATTCTTCCTTCATATCATGCTGTCAGCATTGTTCCGCGGTGAGTTGGATCGGTATCACGCGTTCAAGGAAAAGCTCTCTCACTGCCTAATACCCTCCGGTGACTATGAATTGGTTCCTCAGATGTACATTGTGCCCAAGGACCTCATTGAGAAGGAAAAGGCCAATCCACACTCACAGAAACGGGTGGCAGGATATCGGCAACCATTAAAATGGGCACAGAGTCTTTGGATTGTGTGCCGCCTATTGGAGGAAGGGTACGTCAGCCCTGGTGAGCTAGACCCCATCAATAGGCGACAATACGATAAGGCCATAAAGGATGTGGCTGTACAGATTAGTATCATGGCAGAGAATGCCACGGTCCAAGGAAAGCTGCGAGCTCATGGGATCTTGAGCCAAACCCGAGAAGAACTGGCGCCGATCAAAATTTTGGCGTGGAAAGATTTAGAATCTGCCTACCGAAAGCTTGGTGTGTGCGATAAACTCAGCCTCAGTGGTCGACCAGCGTCATCAGTTGGACCACTGAGTACGTCAAAGGTGTACCGAGTAGGGGACCAACTGTATTTGTTCACACCACAGTTCATGGATTTGAGTAAGTACTATCTTACTTACGACACGGACTACCTCGTAGACTCCGTCCGCACGAACTTGGCCTTTGTGCGTAACAATTGGCGCATGATTGGTCGACCCACCATGTTAATCGTGATGACTCAAGATATGTTGGAGAGCGAAGGGGATCTCGCGAAGACCAGTTTGATGAGGCTCCTGCAAAGCTTTGTCAGCGGATTCTGCAACGGCGTTCGCATCCGAATGGGCCGACTGCAATATCATCTCAACACGTGCTGCTATGAGAATCTCAGCTTCATTGTGGACAAAGCGGATGCCTTCGACGCCGGCGAAGCCCTGAGTGCCGCGGTGGCCCCAATGCTTCCTTTGGACAAGAGTGCCACTCTTGCACAGCAGGACACTACGCAAGGAGATGCTGTCTCGGCTTTGACAAGAGCCAGTTCGGCGAAGGGCGCTGCCCGTTTCAGCGTATCGTCATCCGTTGAGCATATTGATCTAAAAATCTCCAGCAGTCAAGACCTCAGTGAGATAGAGAACGAGTACCCCGAGCGACTACGGACGTCGTTCCTGAGTAGTACTTCTGGCAATATGTACAAACAGGCCTTAGTACAGAGGTACGGAAGTGTATCAGCGTCGAATCTATTGGCGCAGCTCAAGGACACGACACTTTTGCAAGATCAGATTGATATTTTGCACTACCTGTATATGACTGAGGGCGAGCACTACGTTACCGGAGTAAACGAAGATGGTACGGAGGTGACGGTGCATCATTTGCTGGAGGAAGTGTACACTAAAGCGGGCAAGCTCAGGATTTGGGCACTAGTACGTCATACTGGTGGTATGCTGGGTAAGAAAGTTGATGATCTCGCCCAGGCCGTTACAGAACTGTTGGTCCATCAGAAGCAGATCACGTTCGGCTCGGCACCAGACGAAGTTGTAGTAACCACACCGCTGAAAGATGAAGAAATGCGGTCCCTGATTCGTAAATGCTGCGAAGGTGACATTACGGCAGCGTTACTTACTGAGGAAGTGTTCGTTTACTTGAGCATGTTCGTGAGATCCGAGCCCATGGTCTTTGCGGAGATGGTGCGCCTCCGAATCGGGCTCATTGTGCGTGTGATGAAGAGTGAACTTGCTCGCACCCATCGTTGCCTGCCAGATCAGGCGACGGAACATCTGTTGAACTTAAGTCCCTACCAGGTAAAAACTATTCTGCACCATATTGTCACCGGTAGCGAGGTGCAAAATACTATTGACCGGCAGGTTGACCATTCCTTCCGCAGAGGTGAAGATGTCATCCGTGAGGACAACATCCAGAAGCTTCAACAGGAGCTGTCACGAGAGGAGAGTCACCTCGAAGAGGTAGAGCCCTATCACGGCGGTGAGAACGGAGAAAAGGATGGTTCCGAACAAGGTCTGTGGAAACGTCGTCGGCAGCTGGATGGAGCCCTGAATCGTGTGCCCCTCAAGTTCTACCCCGGTGTCTGGCGCGTTCTAGAGCGATTTGGTGGTATCAGGATAGGTGGGTCAGCTTTGCCGCGTCACCCTACAGTCGATGAGATGACCGCGGGCGAATTTAAGTTTGCGATGAAGGTTGAGGGCTTGCTGAATAGTATTGAGACACCGGAGTGGCGGCAATTAGCCATCGAAGTCCTCATGTTGTTGTCATTGGCCACTGAAAAATTCTCACCGAAGACCATGGATGTCACCATTGACGTCGATGAGATTATTCGGGCGGCAGTCAGACTGTACCAAACGGAGGTTCTTGGTGAAGGGGAGGAATTGACCGAAGAAGAGCTTGTGCCTGTGTTCTTCGACTCGGCTCCATCTGGTAGCTATGGCACGATCACATACATCTCACGGGCATGTGTCACCTTCTTCCTCGACAATGCTGGGGCGCATCTCCACACAGCCGACGGTGCTGGATGTCCAGTCCAGTAGGCCAAAGTATCCATGATTGGGCAGCTTGCAGACACCCCTGGAGACGTAGGTCGCGGACAGCGGACCTCGTCGATTAGCAAACTTCAAACTATTTGTAAGCATAAGATAGAGTAGTATGATTGCCAGGACAATTAACGCGTTGACTGACGGATTGGTGGCTGAAACAAGCTAAAATGTGGAGTCTTCAACGCGTAGCCCCGCCTCCCTCCTTTTTGGATGAACCCCTACACCCTCCTCTGCCAGAGTTTTGGGCGCGGTTCTAATTTTAGACAGAGGCCTCAACTCTTCCCAACCCTAATGTTTCTTTCGAACTGTGGGGGCAGGTTTTCGTTCAGACGGACTGGACGGGTACGCACGAAATGTTTTGTGCAGGTTCGACATTACCCGGTTTTCAGTGCTACAAGAAAAGGTGAACCATAGTTATTCATATCACGACGAGATTTAGGTTTGTGTATTCAGAAAACCCATGCGAGACGAAGCGTCCGGCGAAATATGTACGCAAGTATATCATTGCCTTTGTAAACAGAAATCATGTCGGACTTTGCAGTGTTTTTAGACTATGACACGGACGTAGGCCGGCCCTATGTGTTTGAAGTCTTCGCTGCTGATGGTATGAGTGGCATGTTCAAGCCTGCCATTCAATACACTCTGGACGTCATTGCATCACGTTACCCCAGAGTGTTCCGAAAATTGGCAGACCACATTGATGAGTCTTATCTAGGGTTCTTATTGTTTCTCGAGCAGTACTATATTTGGCGCTATCATGGTACACTTTCAGAGAATTTTTACGGACTCAAGCGGATGGCCTCCAAAGATCCTGATCCAGAAGTACGTGGACCGGTGGAGCTGTCGTCGAGTATGAAGCTTAGAGCCCTGCTGGCAGTGGCAGTGGTACCGTACATAAGGGCGAAACTAGACAGAATGGCCTCACCACAGCAATCATCATCGAGCGCAGGAAGTGACAGGAATACGGAAGATGGAATGTTGGGAAAATTGCGGGCCCTGGTGCGGAAAGTCTGGCCGGTGGCCAAAAGCTTGTGGGATGTTGTCTGCTTCTTCTATGTGATTGCCTACATGTACGGCAAGAGTAAGTACCACCATCCTTTGCTCCACGTTATGGGAATGGAGATCCGTCGTTTGGACATGGCTGATGCACAACGGCTGGAAAAATACCAGAATCGACCATTCGATTGGCGGCGCTACAGTCCTGTTCATTCCAATCCGCTGCGGATCCTTGGCAGGCTTACAACCAACGGGCTCGAAACCTTGCGAGCAGCACTGCCGCTATCAATCTTCCTCCTCAAGTTTTTGGAATGGTACTATTCGAGTGGCAAAGACAAGGAGCAGGAGGGCCTTCCTGTCCCGCCACCGCCGCCAGCCCCGGAAACCCCAAAGTCAGCCATGATTCGGCCTCCGTCGGACAAGACGGACTGTCCGATCTGCCAACAGAAGCGCACTAACGATGCTGCACTGTCCACAACGGGGTACGTCTTCTGCTATCCATGCATCTTTCGCTACGTGCGGGATGAGAAGCACTGTCCCATCACGCTGGAACCAGCTGACACAGACGACATTATCAAGATCTATTCCGATGCCTTCTGAACCATCATCATCATTATCATATTCTGTAACATCGTGGCACATTGTCACACCATGGATCATATTACATACATAGGACATATGTCCACCCCCATTTTCGCCCTGTAAGTGTAGGCTTGATGACCGGTAAGGCACACCACCTTCTCGGTCTTGGCCTGAGCAACTTTCGTCGAAATATAATCAATAATATATAATCAATATATCGAAATGCCCTTGGGTTGCCCACACTGCGGTTCTTCTCGGTGGCCTCGTCGTCAGCAGCGCTGCTTAAAGTATGACCATCAGCACCTTCTTTTGTACCACAGTTCCGTTACGGAGGTTATATTAAGAAAACGCCTGCTCTTGACGACTGCTAACGCCACCAAACACCTCCCCCCTCCCCCCCCCCACCGGGGGTGAATATCGTTCCCGTCTCTCCGCGCGACGTAACCCAACAAACAATGGCCCTCCGGTCCCGGAACGGAACCGAACAGAAGAATGACTCTTACGTCCGGGTACTCCACCCAACGCGCCGCCGCCGTTTAGAACCCAAGGTTGGGGTACAAGGGCCCTGCCTGAGGATCTTTTCCAACCGTCAGCCCACTGAGGGAAGAGAGAGGGTGCCACGCACTCCTGGCTGGCATACGACCCCGGTGCCGAAGCATGTGACGGCTGCGAGGGAGCGATTTCTCGAAATGGAACAGACTGACGGAACGAGTTCAAAAATATAGATGTCGTGGTACCAGCATCACACATCCAATTCATTCAGTAGACGATCTCGTGTAATAGAAATGGAGAAAGGCTGTGTGCTTCAAGGGAAGTAGTCTCGATGGCGATGACGATGTGTGCCTCAGATCGATTACCTCCCGCCTGAAAATCTCAGTTCGCCATTGCCCTAGGCCATTAGGTATCGGAAGGTGTGACCTATCTTACACATCGTTCCTGCTCCGGAATCTGTCCGTCTCTTATTAAATTTGAATTGTTATCGCTCTGAGATATTGAGTGCACGGACTCGAAGTGTGTGAAACCGGTGCCGCTGTGGCTGAGCTGCAAAAAAAACCAACGAGCGCGGATTCTCAAGCAAAGTGCAACCACACTCATGCCACAGAACCCCCCCTGGAGTAAAGCGTTCCACCTTAGGTAGTGTTCGTACTGGACCTGCCGATGGATGCAGGAAGTGCCCATTGGCTAACACTTTCATCGGGCAGCCTGCTGGTAGGCTCGGGCTGGCTGGCTTGTTGTTCTTGTGACTTGGGCCTCCTTCCCCTCTCCCAGCAGCAGGAGTATAATCGCATCGCACACAAAAAGTCACACACACGCGTACTCACGATGGGCAGCGGCCTGCCCAAAAAAGAAATGAAACACGAAACGGAACCACTGCGACATCGTGGATTCCGGAGAGAGGGAGAGAGAGAGAGTCTCAACGGCGGCGAACGAACGGTAGCTTTCCTCTATTTTTGCCCCGCGCGCTTCGTTCTCTATATTCCCGGTACCACGGCGAACGTGTGGGAGCGTCGACGAGCCATTGAGTAATCACTGCTACTGCAAGGAAAAAGGACGAAGGACGAAGGGGGGGGAGGAGAGGGGGATCCGGAAGCATGGCCTCCCCCTTCCCGGTCCCTTTCTCCGTCCCTCCCCTCGTCTAACTCTCTTCCCCTCACTCCGTACTTTTTTTGTGTCTCGCTCTCGCACCCCCCCCCCCTCTCCCCCTTGGGCCGCCAGCAAAACATGATTTCAAATGCACGCTGGTTGCCTTTTCTTTTTCCGCTTTTATTGTATTTGTGTTTTTTTTGGGGCTGGTGGGGGATAAGGAGGGGAGGGGGGGGCTCGATGCCTTAATCGGGACAGCAGTTGGGCCGCCTCCCCTCCTTCCCTGGGTTGTATACCTCCCTACTTTTCCCGCTCACCCTAACTTTAGGCCCTTTTGCTTATGAATTTCGAAGGCGAAAAGGCAAAAGGGGGAGGGAGGGGAGAGGCAAGGCACACCGCTGTTTGTGGGTGAGACGGGGAAACACGGTGAGAGAGAGACCGGGGTGGGGGGGAGGGGTCCGGCTTTTCAGGAGGAGCACGAGGGCGGCCCATAAAACTCTCAGCCAAATTTTTGTGGTGGTCTGTGTTCGCCGCGGTGGAATGAAAAAGAAACAGACTGAGAGGGATTGAGCGCACTGTGTGTGTGTGTGCAGCAGCAGTCGTGTGTGTGTGTGTGCAGCGGTCATTTCTCACCCAGCCAGGAGACGTTTTCTGAATTTGTATTGTCTGGGCCTTTCCCATTTTTGGTGGATGCTAAATTTGGCGGTACCGTTGTAAAAATCATTTCTTTATTTTTTTGGGCCATCGGAGAGCATCACTAACTGCAATGTTTTGGTTTCTTAGGGCTGCGCAGAAAAGCGTACCGTAAATTGTACACATTCTACAAACAGAGTAGCAAAAATCATTGATCAAGCTATTAGAGGCCCCAGGTACTATTCTATGTAGTCGGACAAACTGATCACGGACAATCAGTGGTGCTGGCAGCGATTGGTTCTGCTTGTAGTACCAGCACATATTGTTAGTCACTGAGGGACAACGAACAAACAATTTACACTGCGACGCAGCTCAGGTCGAAAATGAGAGCGGAACGTTAGCAGGCTGACGTCGACGGTAGGAGTCATAAAGACACAAAGAAGTGACAGATAATGTTGGGAGACGGTTACGGGGAGTCGAGCTCTCCTGTGTATCAGGAACTCCAGCACATGCTGGCACATCTGACCAACATAGAAAAACTAGAAGCCATCGCTGGCTTGGTCCAACGACTTCCTGAACGACAAGCCTTTCTACTGTCGACCATGTTGCGCGCAGAGTATGGCGTATTCCAAAGCCCCAGCATTCAAGAAGCCAACGATGTTTCATCCGTGCAGGACGCGGGTAATGTGTTGACCATGCGCAGAGATCGGGCTTCACTCATTCAGGCTTTGCAGTGGCTGAACAAAGGCCTCCCCTTAATGGCTGACAATGCCAATGAGTCGCTGGCAAAGTGCTATTCAAACTTTATCCATTACGCGGCCGGCCGTGATATTTGTGGTAACATCGAGGAGACAGACCTTGTACTTATTCATGATCTTTGCAGAGTAGCGGCTATGCACCCTGCCTTTTCTTTGGACCAGCGGGAATCATTCACGCAGTTGAAGCAGTACCTGCAACGGGAGTACCCAAGCCTATCCCAAAGCACGCAGAGCAGCACTTCTTCGGCAGCTCTGGGTGGGCCTTTCCAAATGCGCAGCGGCTCAGTTGACTTCCATCGTGAAGTCTCAAACTACGGCCCAGCCACCATGGCGTCCCAAGGCAGCAACTACCGTAACACTGTCGCTGCACCTCGCTGGCAGACCAGCGGAGGACCCTCTACCCTTGCCCCTGGAGGGCCTCGCAGAGATACCGTTCCAAACATGGGACCGTTGTCAATGTTTGCAAACCCGGCAGGGGCCGGAGATGGCTCTCACTTTGGCAACTACGGCAGGGACGCTGGTGCGACCGGCGCCCTTCCGGAGGGCATCGACGAAGGCGAGGACTTGTTCCTTCAGCGCATGCAGCAGCGATACAATATGAGTTCTCTGGGGGTAGGCGCCACTGCTCCAGCAACAATTGGTGCCGGTAAGAGTGGCCAGAACGCAAGTGCGGACATTGGGGGTGCGTTCCGTGCCCCTGGGCTTGACACTGCCTTCGGACCGATTGGATCCCCCGGTGCAGGTCAATTCCGTGCCTATCGTGGCATGCAGAACAGTATGTCGATTAGCTCTCTGAATGAAGTTCGTTCGGGGGGTGCCACCGATATGGGTCGCAGACCTTCCTACACTCTCGATCCCCGGGCAAATAGGCAGCGCCGGCACACAGAATCGTTTGCCGAGGAAGTGGTCGAGGGGCCAGAGGCACCTGAGCAAGGAAGCTCTCTGTTTGCGCATCAGCCTCAGAACGAACAAGGGACCAGTAGAGAAAACATGGACCACACTGCCAAACTGGCATTGCAGGCAGCTGAGCTATCTCTGGAAGGTAGTAGTGTGCCCGAACTGAAGAATGCGGGACTCGCACCTGCGGCAGAAGAGGACACGGCAGCCAATCAGTCGGGCTCTGCAGCAGGGGATGCTGCCTCCGCGGGACCCACTGGTAGGGTTTCCAACCGCCCGGCCCCACTGAGCTACGCGGGTGTTGCGTCCAAGAAGGGATCCGTTGACCGCGGTCCTATACGCAGTATAAGTAACACATCTTCTCCCGGGGATGACCCGCACGGAGATCTGCGTCGGGACTATAGTTGGGATCCGAATATGAGCAACGGCAATCACGGTACCTGGCCTCGCGGTGGGACCTGGGGCGCTGATGGAAACGGTGATCTGCAGGATCAGTCCACCCCCATTCACGAGGACGCAAATGGTTTCGAAGGCAGTCTCTCCAAGGCGTCCCCCAATGGTAACGGGGAGAGCAGCACCAGAACCAGTGCCCAGTCTGGCTTCCCAGAGAATCCTGATATTCGCATGCAAGACATCCCCCACTGGTTGAAGTCATTGCGCCTGCACAAGTACATTGACACGTTCAAGGATATCTCCTTTGATGACATGCTGCAGCTCACAAACGAGGATCTCGAACAACGCGGTGTCACCGCCGCAGGTGCTCGCCGCAAGCTGCTGCTGAGCATTGAGAAGTTGCAAACCCGGGATACCATTTTACGGGACTGCCAGTCCTCTATAAGCGTAGATGAAACCTTTCATTCGACCATGGAAACCCTCAAACATGTCCTGAACTCTCCTGGCAAAACTGAAATATCTCGAAATGGCGTTGAGGACTTTGCAACCAAATTCATCAATGTGCTCAAAGCTGGCATGGACCACGTGACAGAACCACCGGTTCAGGAGCAAAAACTGGTGGCCATGCAGATGCTTGTCAACGATGCGACCCAGAGCTCATGCTTCTCTGGCCAGCAGCAGAGGCAAATGCGCCAGTGGCAGCAGGAACTGACCCAGATTTCCAGCAAATGGAACCGAAAGCGCAGCAAACGTGTGTCGCGTCCAGCACACCACAGCCTTGCCGGTAGCGAGACTGTAGCTCAGTGAGAAGAGTTCTCATTACCCATGTTGGTGTGCAACAAACCCTAAGCCGGAAAAATATACAAATCTTCACGTGATTTTAGAGTTTAGCTTTAACCAAGTTGATTTGGCGAATACCTGTCAAAAGCAATAGAACGTAACAGTGGCCTCATGGCCTACACTTGGATAGTTAAGTGATCGTTTAACACCATTTTAATGCACATCGCTGTGTCATGGAATGAGTTCAGTAACCGCCAGCCTGCGGTGGTTGGCCTTGCTGGCCAGCAGGGTCCGGGCCCGGTTCATCACCGCCTTGCTGTGGCTGGCTGCCATAGCCAGCAGGCATTTGCTGCGGACGCATACCACCCCCCTGTGGGGGCGGTGGTCCTCCAGGGTAAGCCTGGGGATCTACACCGTATGAGCCACCCGGCATGGGTTTAGGCGGCATGTTACCTCCAGGGTAGTGATGGGGAGATCCCCCACCGTATGGCTGCGGTGGCATCGGCTGCTGCGGGGAATAGCCAGGCATCTCACCGGGTCGACGATTGTAGCCATGCGGTTGAGGCGGCCCTCTCCACTGACCATTGTCTGGGTACGGCCGGCCTGGTTGGGGTTGCTGCTGTGATTGGTGCTGTGGCTGGCCCATCTGCTGCTGTGGCTGGGATCCCGGCGTCCCGCGGAATTGTTGCGGCTGCTGTTGCTGCTGCCAGGATCCTTGTGGTCCGCCAGGCGGCGGAGGCGCTGCTCCTGGATGAGGAGCATATCCTGTGCTGCCCGGGCGACGATCTCCAGCGGCTCCAGCAACCATATGTGGTGAGGCGGTACCAGGAGGTGGTCCACCAGCCCGGTGGCCATCATGTTCCCCTGACTGTTCGTCTTGTGCTGGTGGGGGTGCTCCGTAAGACTGCATCGGCTGCTGTCCTTGCTGTGGTGGATAGGGACCCTGACCAGGAGCTGGTCCCCGGGGACCTGGAGCTTCCTCTCTGCCCTGCATTGTCGGCGGCGGCGGTAAGGGTGGTCTCCCAGGTCCCCCCTGTGGGTGCTGCTGCATGGGCGCTCCAGGAGGCCCACGGTGTTGCATTTGCGGGGCCATGTAGCCACCATGAGGACCAGGTTGATGCATCTGTTGCTGAGGAGGTGGGGGCAGTGGATGTTGGCCACCATACGCATGTGCATATCCAGGGTGTTGAACAGCCCCGGGAGGTGGAGGGGCCGACATGCCCTCAACTGGGCGAGGCTGACCCATCATTTGATAAGATCCATCGGGTTGCATGGGTGGGGGAGGAGGACCCCCGGGGTGATGCGGTCCCATATCATGTGGCTGTTGAACATGTGGCATACCTGGAGGCATGGCGTAGGGCGCGTTTGGCCTGACTCCCATAGGGGGCATCGGGAGACCAGGCTGCTGGGCACCATGGAATCCTGGTGGCGGTGCATACTGGGGGTCCATTCCAGCTTGCACAGCTTCGTCTGGATGGCCAGGCCAGCGTTGTTGCATGGGAGCATTGGGAACCACGCGCCGGTGGCCGCTCCATCGTGCAGCTTCTTTCCGTGACCTTGGGCCCGGCTTCGCTGCCTTGGCTCGGGCACGGGGTCCTTTCGCTCCTCTGCGGCCGCTATTGTCATCACTGAGCAACTGCCTTGCATAGTCGTCGGTGATTGCCCAAAATGTTCCCTTTCCGGGCTCACTTTCCTGTCTTGGGATCTTGATAAATCCATGGTTCAGACTCAGGTTGTGTCTGACACTGTTCTGCCAATTGTTGTCTGCATGGCGGAAGAATGGGTAAGTGGTCATGATGTGTGTGTAGATGGAACTTAGGGTTGCTTTGCGGTCTGTAGAGGCAAGGATAGCCTTCGCAATCAATTTTGCATAGCTGAAAGGAGGTTTCACATTGGGGTCCGTGAAATACTCTGGGACTTCCTGCTTCGATCCTTTCTCCTGATCTTCTCCAGTTGCTTGCGTTTTTGTCGGATCATTTCCATCTTTCCCTGGGCCCATTGCAGTTACCGGGCTCGTTCGCTTCTCAGCCTTTGTCACAGCCGGAGGCGCCGGGTGAGTAGGAATGGGTTGTGAAGTTTCCGACCCCGAACCCGGTCTAACTTGTGTTCCGCCGCCAACACCTTGTGCTGGATGACCTGGTATATTTGGCCGCTCTGGTGGCACATCTCTGAAAACGGGACCCTGTGGCAACATAAAATGCAACCGAAGGTTACCAAACTCAACCACAGTTGCATTGCGCAAAGCAACTGGTGCATGACTTCGTGAGATGACATTGCCATTCACCTTGATACTGCGCTCGCCGTGAACTGTAAGCTCAAAGGTGTTTTGTCGGAAAATATAGTCAATGTGTACCTCAAAATTCTCGGTCGCGGGGATCACCCAA
The DNA here is from genome assembly GCA_002811645.1 of Corallochytrium limacisporum. Taxonomy (NCBI): domain Eukaryota; genus Corallochytrium; species Corallochytrium limacisporum. The sequence goes on from PDIP01000257.1 coordinate 85,186, forward strand.
GTTTCAGCAAGCCCCGCTGGTGGTTCCTGAGGTTTTCCGACGATAAGCGATAGTTTACGAACGTAAAATATGATACCATCATCGCCCACAAGTTTGGCATACGCTGGTTTATCAGCTTTCACAAGCTTCCCTTCCTTAACCAGCTGTTCAGCATGTTGTGGGTCTATCTCCTGTGGCAAGGTGCCCACCTGTTCATAGTAACTCATCGGAGGCCCCGAGCCTTCCGGCAATGAATTCATGGTGATTGTTTACCTACATACGCAGGTGACTTCTTTGAACTATGTGGTTTCACTATTCCACATCTCTTAAGACATATACTTCGCAATTGTATACTGATATGGTAGTGTGTATGACAAATTGGGTCTACCTACACTGCAACCAACGCTAGATCCATAAGGTTAGTTACATGAATACTTCGAAGTACCATGTTGATCTAAAAACAATACAGAGTCCTAAGAAGAACCAATTTAATGAAAGCTCACATCGCTACATCAATGAAGCAAGAGGGATGATCTCCATGGTGGAAGAAGGAAGACGAGGAAGATACGACGTGACAGTTTTGTTGCATTTCTCACCCTTTTCGCCACACCTCGCGCTCCCCTACCCCCCTCTCTCTCACCCCCTGCACTTCTTTACGTCTCGTCTGCGCCGTGTAGCAGTGGCGCTCCTCCTCCCTTACCTTCCCCCCCCCCTCCCCTCCCATCCTTCCTTTTTCATTTCTCTCTCCGTGTTGGTGTCTGCTTTCCCCCCCCCTTCCCCTCTCTCTCCCTTCCCATCCTGCCCTTCCGTTCCCCTCTCCCCTTTGACACTTCACCCCTCTCTCCCTCCCCCCTCTTCCTCCCATTCCCGTAGGGGGAAGAGGGGGCCGGCCCCAAAATCCCTGGGGGGTCTTATCCTGGTCTGTTGCGTTCGCGTTCCTTATTCTTCCGCAGCTCCCACCCGGTTCTCTGTACACTCCACTCTTGGATTCAATCTCGGAGAAACTATGCATCCCATACCAAATGGATAGAGAGTTAGCAGGATACAGGTGGTTTTCCTTTTAATTTGTGTGTGTTTCAATTTGTTTCATATTCGTGGGTCAATTTTAATGGGCGATGGAACTGCGTGGTTGTGGGATGGCAAGGACAAAACTAAGCAACTTTTTGTTTAACGAAAACGAGTGTGTGCCGTCTCTTTTATGCTGTGGAAAAGGATCGGGGAAGATAGTGAAGAAGCAAAATAAAAAGGGGAAAAGGGGGAGGACGTTCCTTGCCATTGGTCTTTATTTTTAACGAAAGATAAAATATTAAATGGGGACCTTGTGCACCATTGCGCTTTCCAGTGCAGTTGGCCCCTCCCCGACTCCCCCCCCCCCTTTTTCCCCAACTCCTCTTTTTTAACCTGTTGGTCGCGCAGGTCGAGTACATGGCAACAACAAGAAATCAAAGACCCAGGAAAAAAAAGAGGGGGAGGGGAGAAGGGGGAGGTCCGGAGAGTTCCGGTCCGCTTTCTTCTTTTGTATCGATATTTCTTTTTCTATTTTTTTTCTTTCTTTCTTTTGTTTTTGCAGGACGTGCAGCATGTGGGCTAGTGTTACTGCGGTTGGCCCACACTTCGCGTCCTTTTCCGCTTCTCTCACTCACCCTTTCGCCTTCCCCCCTCCCCACTTCCCCTTCTCCCCCCTCTCTCCCCCCCCCCTCCCTTGCACACCACTGCGTGGGGTGTGGTGGTGGTCGCAGTTGTTGTTGGACAATATTGTTCTGCAGTTGCTTGATGCCCGGGGTGCCCAGATTTCAAGATGATGCACTGCGCAACTGGAGTGATCAATTTTGTGCATGGCCTGCTCGCTGTACTGTTGCATGTTTTCGACTTCATGCCCGCGCGGTTGAGGATGCTCTGTGTACGACTATGTGGATGAACCTGTCGGTTGGTCCACAGTTCGTTATTGTGTGGTCACAGGGGGAATGTGTGAGTTCTCGATAAGAAAGACCACTATTCATATGTAATACGACGCTGTGGGTAAGCACAATACAACAAACCCCAAGCAAACATTCGTTTGCAACAACAAACAACAATAGTTTACCAAAACAAAGACGGTAAATAGCAAACTAAATGAACAACAAACGAAACGAAATAGTAATAACAAAAACACAGCAGACACACCTCGAGAAATCTTGGGGGAGGGGAACGCAAGAGCCTTGGCGCCTTGACCAACTCAAGTAGCCATGCCTTGTTCTTAGTACGGTCCTTCATGGTTATTTCTTGTCAAAGGCACAAACATAGTTGCTCCGTTATTTCATTCATTTTGTTTTACGACGACCATGTCCCAGCATGGTTTTAGCGAGAGAGGCTGCGGTTGCCTGATTTACCTTCATGATGAGAAATGCCCCTGGAATGTCAGTGGCAAAACCGAGCGACATGAGAGGGCGAGATTCGAAACAATAACATTTCCCAATTCCATCACAACAAGAGGTGTACCCAAATAAAAAAGATGCAAAGTCGTAGGCCACGCAACTGCAAATCAAAACAATAGCAAAATGTAAAATGTGTAAGTAAACAAACCGGACAAGAACTGATTATAAACATGGTCGCAGGACGCAAATTCAAAGATTTTTGTATACTGTCAAGTGTTTATGCCATCCTCAACAAGCTTTCGTTGTGGGTCGTCGAGAATATCCGTGGTACGTGTTAGAGGTATGCACCGAAGAAGAAAACACATTGCAAAAAAACACAACAACAATACACACACAAAAACTCCGTGGAACGGACACCGATGGACAAGAGCGTTGAGGTGCAAATAACTAGATTCTTTTACGGCTGACCCCCATGCATAGACAACGGCAAAGGGTATTAGAAAGGATCCAGAACGACCCCACAAGGAAACCTCATGAATAGCTCGGTGCAATTAGGGAATCGTTCAAGGGAGATCTCTTGATACATAATCGATAAGCCATCAGGGCTGCATCAAACATCCTTGGCGTACTGGACTCTCACCGGTGGACAACTCCTTCTGCATGCGCGAGGGCGTTTGTTTGCCCAATGACAGAGTCTTATTAAGGAACACACAGCCGACGGCTCCACAACGTCGAATAAAGATGAGGCAAACCGAAAACCCACACACGCAGGTCCCCCCGGATGGAGAGCGTCGCGGTGAGAGTGTTCTGTGCAGATCATCATCCTCGCTCGAACCCCATTTGTAATATACCTCCGTCCCACATGCACAGCCAGCACAAGAGCATGCGGCATATTCCAGATTCTCTGGCCGTGTTCCATATGTCCCACTCTTTTCGTCAGTATGATTTGATTCCTGTGGATTCCCTTTCTATTCTCGCTTGCTCAGCATATAATGGCCCTTATCCCCATACTTATTTCATGTTTTTCTGGGGTAGCCATATCGGAAATGGCAGTCTGATATCTCACAACAAGCACAACCTCTGAGACAATATCAATCCCATCTCAGCGTTCAGAGTGCTGAAGTCAATACGCATTATTCCGTTGGTTTTAGTCCAGCCAATAGCAAACAAATGGCGTCCGTTTCCGGTGCCAGCTGAGTCCACTTAGGGCCGATACGCCAAGTGTGGGTGGAAGCAAATATCTTGGGGGAAAGATCTGCACATGAAGGCTACTTTCTTGAAAACAACAACATTTGCGCTGTTGTTTGTTTTTTTCCTTAACTCTGTTCCATGTAGAATCCGTTGGAAGTGGAAGGGACCACCATTGGGTGGCCAATCTCGAGAGTGTGTTTGATTTCTTCAGAAAGTGGGTAAGGGACCCATGCTGAAGGTATGATAGTTGTGTAGGAATTGGGTATAATGGGCTTTGAATGTGGTTGATGGTGGATCTCCCCCCGGGGGGTAAAGAGGGGGGGAGGGGAGTTCAGGGAGGCAATTCACAAAACGAAAGTGTCCCAGACCCCTATGTGCCCTCTAACGAATTCTATCTCTTAATACATATTCGCCTTGTGCATCCATCGACCATATGGGGTATCATTAGTGATTGTGTACGCAGCTGCATCGGCCAGAGGGAAACACTGCACTCCGCGGGTGAATTCCAATAAACCTGTGTCCCTATTCTTTGGAGGTCTGAGGCCTTTTGTGGATGCCCAGAGATTAGTGACCAAACGAGTAGCTATGTCGCATGCGAGTTGTCTAAATTTACCTGATCGCCTTGTTAGTCTTGTTGTAAGGAAACCTCGCAGTGGCGCTGTGATATTGCCACAGTCGGCCAACAGCGCACCAAAGACAAGTGTGTGCAGTGTAGTGGGTAGTGCCACGGTCACCACTCCTTCCCGCCTATCTCTCTCTCGCTCTCTCGCTCTCTCTCTCTCTCGCTCTCTCTCTCTCTCTCTCTCTCTCTCTC
>PDIP01000258.1:0-17652 GCA_002811645.1 Corallochytrium limacisporum
ACACCGTTGAAGAGCAATGGTACTCCACATTCAGTTCGAGAAGCTGCCCGTATTCTGACGGAGCACAATCAGAGGATCGGCGGACCGCGCGTTACAAAGGATGACATCCAAAGATTGAAGGCAAGGGGAACCCTGGATGTGGTCAAGCAAAGGGAACGTCCTCACTTAGATCTTCGGGCCAGGATTCAAAGACTTCGTTTTGCGCGAAACTTGTTTGGATCGGACGGAAGATGTGAACCTTTAGATGACTGCATTCACATTGATGAGAAATGGTACATACCGGATGAAAAGAACGGGAAGATAATATACGTTGTTGGAACAGAGCCACAACGTCACCTTCCAGTCCGAAGAGATCTTCAGGGAACGATCAAAGCTCAACACATTGTCGCAGTAGCAAAACCTCGTGTTTGGATGAGTGGCAGGAGAAAGGAGACATTTGATGGCAAGCTGCTCTGCCACCCCTGCATACAAGAGAAAGTGGCAAAAAGAGATAGCAAGAATCGGCCAAAGGGAACCATTGAACAGGTTCAACAAAGCGTAAATGGCGACGTGTTTTTTGATGTACTCGTCAACAAGTTACTTCCTGCCATTGTGGAGAAATGGCCAAAGGACTGGGACCGGAACAGGCCCATTAGACTGTGGATGGACAATGCGGGGGTTCATAAGAGAGTGATGTTCGGAACCCTCTCTTCAAAATGGGAAAAGGCTGTGAAGACTTGGGAAGATCACACTGGCCTGCGCATTGTGTTCTTCCCACAGCCCGCATGGAGCCCTGATCTGAATATGCTAGACCTTGGCCTCTTCAGGTCCTTAGACAGAGCTAGAGTTAGGGAACACCGCCTCAGTACTTTGAATGATCTGGTGGACAACATTCGCAACGCTTATGATACATGGGATTCGGATGCAATCGCACGATGCTGGCGCACTCTCATGGACAACATGGTGGCAATCATGGAACATGACGGAGGCAACTTCTTTCAAACCCCACATAGTAAGAAGCAACTTGTGGCTGAACTAGACTATGGCGTGCCCTGTGTGGACACGGATTTTCTGGATCGAGTCATAGACACAGAAATGAAACTGCGGATGCTTGATACGAATAGTGCAGGTGCCATAGATGCGGGGAGGGCACCCAATTCGTCGGATACCAGTCATCCACCACCTGACACCATTCGACAAAATGGGCCAGAAATGCCATCAAACAATGTTTCTTCGCCATCAAACCTGACATGGATGTATTTTAGACATTGGTTTTCTTCACGGTAGTGATGGATGTGGACAAAAAATTTTTTTCTACGACTACGAGATCTTCGATGTCAAGTTAGTGTGAAAAGGATCAATTTTTTCAAGTACGCTTGAGTGTCTATGCAATCGGTGAACGAAATATTTGACAGTGATTCAATGTATAATAGGATTAAATGATAAATTTAGAAATCATAAAATGAGTTACTAAATCACGATTAAAAAGTGTGATCGGGGTTCTCGTTTTCGTGCGATTTGTCTCATACTTAGGAGACAGAGGGTGGTAAACGTACCGCAGAACCGCAAGTGACACTATTTTTAGCTAGGGGCTGTCGTGTTACGAGGAAGATTGGGTTCTCCGTGCGTATATCCAGCTGGGTACATCGATATTCTTTGTGCACTGATGCGTATTGTTCGCGTCCAGGACCGACGGTCGTGACCATGGGCTGATAGATTTTGGTTCCTTGCCCTGATCTGAGGGGCGGTGTGCTGTGCGCAGTGGAACCCAGAAATGGGGAGGCCCTGTTTGTGTGCAGATTTTCTGTAGAATGTGAATGAAAATCAGAAGCTATGTTACGTCCACTGTTTGGTTGGTAGTAGTGCTTCAATCAACAGACCGTAGAGTACTATAAATAGTGTTCCTGGGCCAGATTTAGCTCGAGCAGCTCATAATGTATTTGAGGACCACACTCTTGGGAATCCGTAATCTGGTAGTTTCTTCAGGTGTGATAGCGAGAATTCCCCACAACTTGGCCTACAGTCGTCGTACATTCTTTACGTCAGGACACCACCAGCAAAACATGACGCGTGCAATCGTAGTAAACGGTATCCTCTCCGGCCCACAGGAGATGCGGGTTTCCAATGATTGGAAGCTACGCGAAGTCGGAGACACCGACGTCGAGGTCGACATCAAAGCCATCGGTGCCAACTTCTTCGACATTCTCATGGTGCAGGGTAAATACCAGCACAAGCCCGATCCTCCTTACGTACCCGGAGCAGAGTACGCTGGTATTGTCACTAAGGTGGGCAACGGTGTGACCAAAGTGAAAGTTGGAGACCGCATCTTTGGTGGCACTTTGGAGGGCGCCTACTCCGATAAGATTGTTGTCAACGAAATGCAAGTTTTCCCTTTGCATGACCGTCTGTCCTTTGAACAAGGAGCCGGTATCTACGTGACCTATCCGACGTCCTGGGCGGCCCTGACTCTTCGCGCTAATGTACAACCTGGTGAAACTGTCCTTGTCCACGCCGCCGCTGGCGGTGTGGGCATCTGTGCTGTGCAGATCGCTAAACTGCTTGGAGCCAAGGTCATTGCCACTGCTGGAAGTGATGAGAAACTGAAAATTGTGAAGGAGAAGGTCGGAGCCGACTACACAATCAACTACCGGACCCAGGACTGGATCAAGGAAGTCAAGAAGATTACCGGTGGCAAGGGTGCTGATGTCGTGTATGATCCTGTAGGTCTGATTGAGGAGAGTCTGCGCTGCATCAATTGGAACGGTAGGATCCTGGTCATTGGCTTCGCTGCCGGTACCATTCCCAAGATTGCCGTGAACCGAATCCTGCTGAAGAACTGCTCTGTGGTGGGTCTGCACTGGGGTGCCTATACATACAACGAGCCAGAAGCTGTGCCTGGTGTCTGGGAAAAGCTCCTAACCAACTTCGCTTCTGGCAAGCTCACTCCGATTGTCTACGAACGAGTCTATGACGGGCTGGAGCAAGCTGGAGAAGCCCTCACGGCACTGGGCAATCGCCAAACCTACGGCAAGGTGATCGTGCGTCCCAACGGTCAAAGCGCTCGCATGTAAGAAGTCAACAAGCGGTCCTGAACATTCACCAGCAGTTCATTGAACTTTTTGTAGTACACCTCCTATTGTCAAGTAGACCAGTCAAGCGCCTATTCCGTCTTTGAAGGGGTGCCTTTCTTCCAAGCCAGTACAAACCCCTCCCCTTCGGTGACCCGGGCCTCCCCGTGGCCCGGTATTTTAATAGACCCCCAATAAATCTCTACAATAATCTCAAATCGGGGTGACCCGCAAGACCTCCACACAGCCCCCCCCCCCTTCCCCACCAGACGCAAACATTCTCCCTTCGGCTTGCTCCGCGTTTCGGGCAAAAAACAGCTGAAGGGGGGAGCTGCGGGGCCAGGGAAGGAAGCCCCGCAGCGGGGTGGGAATTCGTTGGTCCATGAGCAGCCGAAAAGGCTTTTGAGGACGAGTGCGTGTGCGTTTGGGGTCAGGCGGCACACACGGCGAACACTTCGGAAAAAGTCGGGATCGGGAATCGAACACACAAAGATTGACAGACAGGACTCTCGGGACAAAAAAAACAAAAGAAACGAGGAAGGAACACCGCATCCTTTACTAAATGAATGGGGAAATATACCAAATCCAACACCCGCCTGACTGACGTGCCGTCGAAACCGATGTTTCTCCTTTTGGGGACACGAAGCAAGGGGACCGGTACCCTTGTCCCTTCACAGCTTCCCAGCAATGGCAAGCCCAAAAAATACTGGAAAGAAGACATCCGGGACGGGCAAACCCGTTCGGCATTCGCGTGGGGTGGCAGCCCTAATGGTGATCGTCCTCCCTTCCGAGGACACATACAAACGAACCATCCATCCAACTGTTCACGTTCTGCGATCAGTGTGTGCAAGAGGAATACAAATAGAACACGCCAGCCAAAGACCCCCTCCTCCCTCATGTGAAAAAGCCCCGGAAAGAAAAGGGGAAGAAAGCTAATTGGAATGAAGACGGGACCGGAGGACGGGTGCTCTGAGGGACAACCAACAACTCCCCAACCGGGGTTCCCCCCACGAATTGCCCCAGACACGGCAGTGGCATACACCACGGCCATCGTCGCACACACGCGGAAACACGGGGCACCTGTAAACTCAGATGATGCTCTCGTTTGATGGCGCTACACAATCTTGTTCTTTATACCACCCGAGGTTTAATACTCAAGGAAAGTGTGCCGTGCGTGCAGCTAAATGTCGTATGCCTGTGTGCTATGTCGGCGCGCGTTTGGTGATGTTTATGGAATGCGGATGATGCACCGGTCTCCAAGTCCCCTCGTGGTAAATCCCCTGAAAAGCCCAAAACCGGATGTGTTAGTTGGAAGTTCCTCGACATCAACAGTGCTTACCAAAAGCTTCCGTTCCTTGTAACACTGGCTTGCTTTGGTGTTCCAGGCCACAGCCGACTCGCCATCACTGTGATGGTGATGATGATGACATTGAAGATTGACGCGATGAAGCCGATGTGTGAGCTGTCAGGTGCCAGAGAATACTTTCACAGGGGGTTCCGTTCCTAGATGGACATCCTCAGACATCCGTTAATACGATGGAAGAAGTGGATTTGGTAGTGGGTGTCTTTCGAGATCCAACTTCCGTGTCTTATCTATCACATTCTAGTGGTGGTTCTTCCCGCATCGCAATTTGTACAGACCTGGTGGTTTGGCTGGTCCCTTCATTGTTAGGGACGGTTCCAAGTGAAGAGCCCTGGGGATTGCTTTCTGTCCCGTCCGGATTGTGCCCGAGGATTTCGAACTCTTCATGCAGCACGGGCTCATATGTCCACGGACCGCGTGTGCGGTCTGATACTGGGGACCAGCTCTACTAGCCAAACGGTTTCTGTTTGGTTGGGTGTTAGTTTGTTAAAGTGACCAAGCTCTCCCGGTTCCAAATTCCTTCCTTCATACGTACAACGCGCCTACGGGCACGCCTCCTTCCCTAACCCTCGCCACCAACTCCCTCACCCGGCTTTTGAAGCACGAGCGAAAGGTTCCGCCCCCTGGTGTTTGTTTAAAAGCCTCTACCACACACACACACACACACGCGGAGCAATCTCCGGCCGAACAGTGTCGGATGTAAACACTTACCGCACTGTCCGGCCCCGTGCCCAATAAAAATCGCATCGTCACTCAGCCCCGCAAATCCTTCCTCCCTCCTTTCTCCCTTCCTCTTCTGCCTCTCTCTCACACTCTCCCTTCGTTTTCCCCAACCCCCCCTCCCTTCCCCCAAGGCCGATAGAGAAGGGCAGGAGGGGCGAGCGAACTTTTGAATGGCCCTGGCCGTGCTTTTGTATGGCCTCTGCGGTGTGAGAAAAATAAACGGCAAAGGATCGAAAATTTCTTCACCGCTCCTGCCGGTCCACGTTTTGTTTTGCCAGCGCAATTGTCATACTTTCACCATACACAACGTGGCTGGACAGTGGTTTCCGTCTCCCGTTTCCCGCCCCGTGCACAGCCACAGCTCACTCTTCTGTCCCTTGTGCGCCTGTCTCTGTGTCTCCGTGTCTCTCTCTCGCAAGCCGTGTCTGTCTGTCTGTCTCCTGCTGCGTTCTAACTCGGCCGCCTTCTCTCCGTGCCGTTTTGGTTGGGACTGGTGTGTGGTGGGTGCTAGCGGGAGTATTGGCGACAAGACAACATGCAACGGTGGTAGTGGCCTTCTTGCCATATGAGCACGCGACTTTACTGCAAGGAGGGCAATGGGATAGCCTCCGTCTACCGTGGATGTGACTGAGATTCTGTTTTTGGGATTAAATGACTGTGCAGAGCTCGGTAGCGCATTGCCACCAGGATATCGTTTGATCTCAAATATACTTATCAGTGAGCATCGCCGTAATGACGATTGTCTGTGACTACTACATTGTATGCTTCTGAATCATGTGGATGGTGCTGACGATGTCCATGAATATACCTATGCATGCTTACTGGCAAGCTAATGACCAGATGCCAGATCTGCGGCCTGGATGCCAGACGTCCGGTTCCCGAAACCATTCGCCGTCACTTCAGGGGGGCTCCGGGAAGTGGGGTGGTGGTAGGTAGCAGTGAGGTGCACATGGAGGGTCCTGGGATCGGTCTACACGGGAGATACACACACACACACTGCAATTTCAAGGGAAACCGAAGCCATTATCGCACACGGCTACTGCGTGTGTCCCGATTGTTGCAGTTGCATTATTTTTTTTTCTCCTCCTGGCCTTGGGTATACACTGTCCTTCTCGCCCAGCCAGCACCCGTCGTCCGTCCCGGTCGCTTTAGGAGGCAGAACCGACCAGAGTGGCTTCTGTTGCTCTTGTGCTTCGCTCGACCCTGGACGGGCGAAGCACCGACCCAAACCCCCCCCCCCTTCTCCAGCGCTTCCGCCTTCTCTCTGTTTTGCCCCCCCCCCCCGGGGGGAGGGGGCTTTCTTCGAAACCTTTCTCGATTGAAGGGGGTTGTGGGGGGGTTTGGTTGTGCCCAAGTTTCATAGTTTACTATGGGGAGAGCAGGGAATCGGGAAGGGACTCAGGTCTGTCCATTATTTTGTTGGCCCGTGGGGGGGGGCCAGGGAGCAAGTGTTCATTCTCTCTCCTTTCTGTGGTTCTCCCAGTCCTTTTTTTTTTCTCAGTTTTCTTATTTTGTATTTTTTTCAGCGGAAGAAGGCGGGGTGGAGTAGCGGTTGGACAGGGGTTTTGGCAAGGAATGCCAGTTTTTTAATTTTGGTTTAGTTTGGTTGGAACGAGGAGGGGGTGCCGGTCGAAAGTTTTAGGGAGGAAGAATTGTTTAAGAGGCGAAAGCGAGAAGAAAAGGGAACGCACCAGAGCAGGTTCCAAGGCACAAGGGCCAGACGGGACAGACGGGACAGACCTAAAGCGCGAGAGAGAGAGAGAGAGAGAGAGAGAGAGAGAGAGACAAAGACAGAGAAGCCGCCCCTTTTGCCCGTTGGCCCTTCGTAGCGCCCGCGCCCGGTTCCTCGCTCTGTCTCCCTGTCTCGTCCTCGCCGCCAGGCAGGAAGGGGGGGGGGCCACTCGGGTCCCATTTCTGAGTGTTGCCTTCCTCGGGTGCGATAGGCAGATGCTAGGATTTTCGAAAATCCAATATTCACGGTCCGTGTCGGATCTTCCGTGCTCCTGAAGAAAATTTTACCTTTTGGAAACTTTACGATTGGAACCAGTGGGACATGGAGAGGGCAAACGGAGCAACAGGTAGCGTTGGCCTCGTTTGCATTTGAGAAAGTTGGACCACAGGACGAATACAGGCATGGGTGTTGGTGTGTGTGTGTGTGTGTGTGCGTGTCTCTTTTGCAAAGAAGGGAGTGGGTTGTTTATGGGGGTATTTGTGATCCGGATCTAGTCAGTCAAGACGCTTTTGCTTAAACACTGTTGATTATCTCTTCATCTATTTCCCCGTGACGGAGTAGAATCGGTTCTTTGAAGGGAGTTCCCTAGGGTTTCTTTAAATTAGAGACGGGTAATAGTTTCTTTGGCAAGCCATAGCGAACAGCAAACTAACGGTGCTGCAAATCCACTACGATAAGCGGTTCCTAACACAAACGTTCACCGGGCTAGAAACGTCGAACAGATAAATAAGCAAGGAACGTCAACGAAGCATGAAGTTTGGTCGCGTTCTGGCCGAGGCCAGTGACAATGAGTGGAAGTTCCACTACGTGTCCTATTCCGAACTCAAGGCTTTCCTCAAGTCTCGTAGTACCGGCAAGGACGGACAGAGCGATCGCTCCATGTGGAGCGAGGATGACGAGGCCGAGTTCATCCAACTGCTCGACAAAAATTTGGAGCGCGTGTCGGCCTGGTGTCGGGCCAAGCAGGATGAGTTCAATCGCAAGCTGGACTACCTCCAGAAGGAAGCAGAAAAGGTCACTGAGGCCATGATCCAGGCTCAGGGTGCTCCCTTCCAGAATCTGCGCAACCAACTCGACGAACTCGCCGAAGAGGTCGCTCTCCTCAGCAAGTATGCTGCCGTGAACTACACTGCGTTCATGAAGATCCTCAAGAAGCACGACAAGGTCACTCCGTTCAGCCTGAAGCCGAGCTTTAGCGTGCGCATCGACCGTAAGCCGTTTTACCGCATGGACTTTAGTCCATTGATTCTGGGGGTCAGTCGCCTGTACAGTCGTTGGAACCTGCAGCCAACCAGCCCTGTCTTCTCAAATCTTGGGGATGTCATTTTCAACGAATCTTCGGAGCGCTCTAGCACGTACTGGGTGCGCAAGGAGGATGCCACCGACGTCAAGCTGATGATTACCAAGCACCTGCCCGTGTTGGTGTTCAAGCGCCAGGACGACGATACCTCCAGCGCCTTCCTGTCCACGCTCTACTTTGATGACGACAACCTGAACATTTACCACTCTCGCATGAATCAGAACGAGAAGAGTCATACTCTGTCCATCAATTGGTATGGTGAGGACTCCAAGCCCGACCTGGTCTGGATCGAGCGCCGCATTCGCGAGAACAGCTACCATGGCAACGTTCTGCAGTCCGAGAAGGTCATTCTGAAGGGCAAGATGGTCATGGATTTCATTACGGGTCGGATTGACCCAGCGTCTCTGAGGGAAAAGTTCGGCGACCTGACTGGCAAGTCCGGTGCCGAGCTCGATGACGCCGTGAACAACGCCCGGAGTGTGCAGAACGAGATCCTGGAGAAGGGACTGAAACCCTTAGTCCGTGTTGTATGCAAGCGCACCACCTTCCAGGGCGCCAACCCCGGGTCCGGTCCGCGCATCATCATGAACAGCGAGGCTGTCATTCTGCGGGAACGTCTACCTGGTCAGGATCTGGGCACCAAGGAGTGGTGCCGCCAGGACGCCAAGGCCTACCCATACTCTAACATTCCCGCTGCAGAGATTGACCATCTCTCCAACGACGTCGTGGACGTGCGCATCAGTGAGGCTGACAAAGAAAATCAGAATAACATCACCTGGCTGCGCCGCCTGACCTCAAGCCGCTGGCTCACCGAGGTTCCTCGCTTTTCCTTCTTTGCCCACGGCTGTGCCGTGTTTAACGAGAAGCAAATCAACCTGCTGCCCTTCTGGTTCCACAAAGAGGACGTGGAGCGTCCTGCGGTGGACGAAATTGATGGCGGCGGCCTAAACGGTGCACATAAGGGAAGCGCACGCGGGTCAGCACGGGGTGGCAATGACCTGGCCAAGGCTATGGAGCCCAACAATGAGGATGAAGCCAACGAAAAGACACCGCTGCTGTCAGCGGCACCGCGTAAGGGACAACGCGTCGGTGGTGCGAGTGGCGGTGCAAGCTCGCCGCCCCAGATCAATGTGACTATCCCTTCGGAACCGCCGAAGAAGCGCATACAGGTCCCGGTCCGTGTTGAGCCCAAGGTCTTCTTCGCCAACGAACGTACCTTCCTGAACTGGCTTCACACAGCTATTTACATTTCCACCATCGGTGTTGCACTGCTGAACTTTGGCGATCGCACTGCCATGATTGCCGGTATCATCCTCGTACCGTTGGCCATGGTGTTTATCTTCTACTCCCTAGTCATCTACTTCTGGCGTGCAAAGATGATCAACGAACGCAGTGCCGGACCATACGATGACCGCATCGGTCCCATCATGTTGGTCAGCGGTCTGGTTCTGGCCATGCTGATCAACTACATCATCCGTCTCGTAGACCATGCCTAAGAAAGAACATGCAATGCTCAGTATGCAGGAAACAAAACGAAGGAAAATCGCAGCATTTGGTTCACCATCACCGTGATCCGTGTCGGAGACGTTTTAGTGTGTGAACCCTTTCGAAGATGAATCCTCGCCATTTAATCATATCTCACCACCGCAGCTCCTGCATACACATGCACCCAATTATGTGAGAACATAAAGCCAATCTCACTACAGCACGTCAGAACAAAAACGCAGTTTTCCGCTCGTTGTCAGAAGACTATTGAGAATATACAAATTTAAAAGCTGTTGTAGAACTTAAGAATCAGTCTCTCGTCCACGCCATGCCACACTACTACTTAGCACGACGCTTGGATTTGGCATGGTCCTCTTTTGCCTTGCGCTTGCTCTCGGGTCCTGTGCCTCGCAAGCGAAAAAGGTGCACAAGTTGATCATCAACGAGCTCCAGCAGCGGATCGTCGCCCTTACAGTGCTGATGCAGCACACGGTTCAAAGTTTGAGACGGCGTCGGCGCATTTGACGGAATAAAGACACCGTGCTTGCGGATCTCTGCCATGATCTCTTCACATCGGAGCAGCTTGCCGCGGTTCTCTGGCATTTCCAGCACAAGTTTCACCGCGTCGATGAATTTGTGGCTGCGGCGTCCGATAAAATTATAGGACAGATATTGCGTGTGGTACTCATCGCAAAAGGCAAAGTGCAGCGTTGTGTCCTCCCAGTGCACGTCGGAGAGTCGGACTCCACGCTTCTTCAAGCGGAATTTGGTGTTCTTGACCACTCGGAAGAGATGGTGGAAGCCACCGTCGAGACCCCGGGTCTTCTTCACACGCGCCAGCTGGCCTATCGTGACTTCAGTGATCCAATTCTCAGTGTTCTCCGCTCCCAGGAAGACAAAGTAGTTGCCATTCCAGCATTGAATACGGGCCGCATTTGGGTCTGAGGACAGGGGCATGCCGAGCTCACAGCCGGAGCATGTTAGGACCTGTGGTTGCTCATCGTGGGGCAGGAGTGTGATAATCATGCGTGTATCGGCACCTTCTCGACCTGCAGCACCTGGAGGCATGGCTTCGACCACGATACCACGCTCGCGGCACTCCGGTCCGTTGATCTGTCCATGGACGTTTGGATACGCTGCGTACGATGGCAGGAGACGTGCGTAGGAACACCATGAAAAGTCATAGGACTTGTCAACGATCTCCTTGCCGTAGTCCTTCCAGAAATGAACGGAAGTATGTGTTCCACTTACCAGGATAAGGGTGTGATTAAATGTCACTTGGACCGACAGCTCACCGTCTGGACCCCAGTCACTGGGCAGTTGCAGAAACGTCGTTGGAAGGATCCATTGCTCCTTCATATTCATGCGAAAGAAAGTGAGACGTAACTCGGCCGGGTCCACCAGCGCAAACACTTCAACATCTTGCGCATGCAAGCTGTCCCGAGTATCCAAGTTGACGACTACCTTGCACGTCCCACTATGGACAAAATCAGATACGAACCAGTCTTTAGGCTTCACTTCACTCATGAATGACATGACGTCTTTCTGGGACATGTCCCTCAACTTCTTGGGCCAGGCGACGGCAGCGATACGATGCTTCATGTCGTTGATCAGCAGCAGACCACTGCCAAAAGTATGACCTTGCCAACGGTCCGCTGAATCGTGTGTCAGCGGCATGTCGATCACCACACTATTCCCGGACTGATACCGTGGATATAAACGCATGCTACCATCCTCTCCATCCTGCCAAACCAAGCGTAAGTTACAGTGACGAAGTGGAAGGTTCATGAATCGTCGGGGTTGTTCCGTTCCGTCGTACATGTGATCCTTGGTCTGAACAAAGCGTCCATTTTCCACGGCTTCCGTAAAGCGACAGAAGCGTAGGTATTCCTGAATCCCGTTGGTGGGCGGATCACCTTTGTACTGGCTCGTGCAGAGCTCCTCTTGATTATCTTCCGAAAGTCCGTTCATGTGCCGACCCATGCACGTTTGGCACCTTCCCCAGTCAGCCCGCCAGATCGAAAACCCTTCATCAAGCACTGTCTTATCCCAAAGCCGTTGGCCCAGCAGAATCTTGCGAAATCTACGGCACACATGGCTGCAAGTGACAAGATCCTTGCCATCCAAATTTCCAAAGATCTGCAAAAGGAGCTCATCCGGCAAGTTGAGGTACACCTCCATTTGTCCTTCCTTGTGACCAACCTCGTCATAGGTTTGCATGCGCATGACAGCCTTCTGGGCCGCTCGTCTACTAGGCCGTTGCGAAGCCATGTTGTTTGTCATGTCCTTGATCGGCATTGTGTACAGACTCCGTTGAACAAAAGGGAGACCACCTTCTTCTTCACATCCCTCTCAAGACACACTGGGCCGTTGGTGCCCAGACTTAAGTAAGAAATGTCTTGGCTGCAGCCAGTGACTGGACATATAGTGTAGCCAGAAAGCATATATGTATCACACCGTTCCCATGTTCAGGTACCTTCAGATGTTCCGAAAAGCTCACCACCCGCGTGCAGCGCAAGTGAAGGTCTCAATGAGGCTCCCCAGGCCCGGAGACTCCTTGGCTCGTCGCCCGTTTTCTTTCGCGCCGAAAAAGTGGGGGCCAATTGTGCTCCCCCTCAGCCCCAACCTCCCCTATCCAGCCCCCTTAGTGATACTATCGTAGTTTTTTAAGTCGTAAAAAACTAATACCTCATGGGGGCCTATTTATCTTTCGTATCGCAGGAAAGGGTGCCAGGCTCCATTTGCTCGGTCTTGGCTGGTGCAGGAGGATGAGAGCACGGACCAGGACTGCCGCCCCACGCAGTGCCAAGCGGAGGCACACCGCCCATCTGCGTGTGGCAAAAGGCGGGTTAGATCGGGTGGGACTGCACAAGTACACCTGTTCTTAGCAGAATGTCGCACTGATTGTCTTGGTTCTTTGACCATAAAAAGCGCTCTATGGGCGCAAAGCTTTGGGTCTACTGCCAGAAAACTTGCTCAAGGATTTGGTTGGTCATCGGGCGACCGCTGAGGTACATGAGAATAAATATCCTTCTGTATGTGTTGTAAGATCGACCGGATCTGTACAATGAAAATTACTACATAGTATATACCTTGCCAAAGTACTCATCATGAGTGGCTCGGAGTATATTGAAAAGGTGGGAGACTGCACCTGGCGGATCAAGAAGGGATTCGTACCGAACATGCGGGTAGAAGGTCGCTTCTATGTCGATGAGGAGCTCGAGAAGCTGGTCTTTGGTGAGCTCACTGCCAGTCGCATGGGACAGAAGGTCGGTGGATTCATCCCTGCCGTCCAACAGATTGCCAACGTCGCAGCCCTGCCCGGAATCGTGGGACATTCCGTGGGACTGCCGGATGTGCATTCGGGATACGGATTTGCGATTGGCAACACAGCCGCGTTCGACATGGCAGATCCGGAAGCGGTAGTCAGTCCTGGAGGCGTAGGCTTTGATATAAATTGTGGTGTGCGCCTGTTGCGTACCAATCTATTCGAGAAGGATGTCCGGCCAGTTCAGGATAAGCTTGCACAGGAATTATTCAATCAGATTCCGGTCGGTGTGGGATCCCGTGGCGTGATCCCTATGAAAGCAAAGGACCTGGACGATGCGCTTGAGATGGGAATGGACTGGAGTCTGCGCCAGGGTTACGCGTGGGCTGAGGACAAGGAGCATTGTGAAGAATACGGACGGATGCTGCAAGCCGACCCAGACAAGGTCAGCGCCCGTGCAAAGAAGCGTGGTGTACCACAGTTGGGCACCCTGGGCGCCGGCAACCACTACGCAGAGGTGCAGATTGTGGACAAGATCTACAACAAGAGCCATGCCAGTGCTATGGGATTGGAAGAAGAAGGTCAGGTGGTGGTCATGATTCACTCTGGATCCCGCGGATTGGGTCATCAAGTTGCCACAGACGCTTTGCAGACCATGGAGTCAGTCATGAAGCGCGACAACATCCAGGTCAACGACCGACAACTTGCCTGTGCGCGCATCCACAGCCAGGAAGGTCAGGACTACCTCGCTGGTATGGCCGCTGCCGCCAACTTTGCTTGGGTAAACCGCAGCACCATGACATTTCTGGCCCGCCGTGCCTTCACCAAAGCCTTCGGTGCAGACAGTGCGGATGACCTGGACATGCAAGTAATTTACGACGTCAGTCACAACATTGCAAAGATTGAGGAGCACATGGTGGACGGCAAGCCCAAGACGCTCCTGGTCCATCGGAAGGGTTCGACGCGTGCCTTCCCACCTCATCATCCACTAATTCCTGTAGATTACCAACTCTCCGGCCAGCCTGTGCTGGTCGGCGGCACCATGGGTACTGCATCGTACGTCCTTATGGGCACGGACAAGGGCATGCTAAACTCCTTCGGCAGCACCTGCCACGGTGCTGGACGCGCTCAATCGCGTGCCAAGACGCGAAAGAATCTAGGTTATGAGGATGTCTTGAACGCCCTCAAACAGAAGAATATTTCAATCCGCGTTGCCAGTCCTAAGCTGGTTATGGAAGAGGCACCCGAGGCATACAAGGATGTTGATAGTGTGGTGGAGACGTGCCATCGCACAGGCATTAGTTCGAAGGCAGTCCGTTTACGCCCAGTGGCTGTGATAAAGGGATAATTCGCGCTCACTCTGTATCAGTAGTTAAGTTGTAGAGCTGACCATAGATTCTTCGTTATGGATTGTTTATATGCCAGGTAAATGATCCTGGTTGAATGTATTTGACAATAGTATTAGCATTTCATTCCATGATGAGTATATGTGTGTGCCATGCGTTGAAACTTTTTTAGTTCATAGGATCTTGATTTTCCTTTCCTTAACGGTCACCTGAATCTCCCCCATGGTCGTCACCGTCCCCTCCGTTAGGATCCGGTCGAATGCCATTGCCGCTGTCCCGACCAATGCCGTAGGCGTACTTCAAGTATTCTGCATCCTCAGACGCTGCCGGTATGGCAGCCCAGAGCAAGGGCTTCTGTGATGCATCGTCCACATAGCGATCAACGGCGTAAATGTAGTCAGCATGGAACATCCAGAAATGGCCATTGTTGCAGCTCTCTAGGCACTTGCCGCACGGCCGGGTGACATGATACCCGACAGCATTACCACAACACAGGCAAGCGACATCGCGGATTTTGCACATACAATTGTTGGTCATGTAATCACTGTCCACCAGAGAGACCGTCTGTACTGGTGGGAGATCCGTGGAGTACAGCTCGACGTGTGTATCTGCCAAAAGAACAGCCCGCATTCCACGGCAGCACACGACATGATCGCAGTACCGACAGTAGAGCCGTGCCACGACCTTTTGGCTAAACTCACGACTAGCTGTCTGTTGAGGGCTCATGTCTTCTTCGTCGTCTGTAAAGTCAGAATCCTCACCGTTGGCCCAGTCCTCGTCCGAATCCGGTGCTGAAGACTCCCTCGAAACCTGGCGGCTTGTTCGCCGCTGTGGTCCACGGGGTGCCATTTTGGGGGTTTCAAGTGTTGCACCTGACTGTACTTTGTTGCCTTAACTCGCTTATTTATCGTTACCGGCCCAGTTCTGTCCAGCGACAAATGAAACTTCAAATTGAATCACGACTCCATGGTTCTCGTTGTTGCACTCACTGTTCGCCTTTTCCTCTATCCGCTTCATTTCACTGTACTTGTAGAACGTCTGACCTACTGCAACGGTAAGCCTGACATGAAAGATCCTTAAATAACAGGGAAAGAGTGGCCATTTTCACGTCCACTTAATAATTAAAGCCACTACGAGTGTGTACTGCCCTGCCTGCCAGTGCGGACTCCTCTCTGACCTCCTCGCAAGCGTTTGTTGTCAGCCCCCCCCCATCTGTCCGCTGCAGAATTTTGTTCTCGACTTCAAAGGGCCCCGATTCCATCAGAAGTTTTTCTTTCCTCTTCTGCGTGTCTCCCCTGCCTGGTGAGTGCGGTAAGCGTGTGTGTGTGTGTGGGGGGGGGGGGGGCGGTTTGCAATCCAAAAGAACGGGTGTGTCTTTGGTGCAGGTGTGTTTGGGGAGTGTGAACGCTGGTACCTCGTAGGGACCGAAAGCCTTTGGCTGGTCGAGAGTGCGGAAGAGACAAAGCCGACCCCGACATCATCCAGAAACACACACACACACGTAGATCATCTTATGTATGGACATGTAGTTGATACTTTCCCAAGCCCGTATATCCGCCCGGGTTCTCAAATCATCATCATGCATGTTACACAGAGCCACAGGAAACTTTTCGGGCGATGTTAGCGATGCCGTGTGATGTGTGATGGAGCAATCGGACCCTAAATGTGGAGGCCAAGCGGGTCACGGGGGAGGCTTCCGTACCTTATAGGCCCAGAACCCAAGCAAGAATTGGCCAACTGGCAGAGAGCGTAGGGTGCCTAATGGGTGGAGAATTTTGATTTTGTGGCGGACCTGGTCCTCCGCCCCGAGGTGGACGGGTTGGTTGGGAAAGAAACACGAAGATTTACCCGCTAACCTTGCCGTACCTGCAGTATGGCGCAGTTGACGCCCCGGGGGGGGGGCTCACGATCGTGGTGCGTGAAGGGTATTACGGAGCCCACCGGGAAAGGAAAAAGTTGATGAGTGCCCGAGAATTCCGCTCGGTACTTAATGTACTGGCAAACCAAGGAGGTGATAAGAGCAAGGAAGCCAGGAGCCTGAAACCCTCACCGTTGGTGGCAGCAGGACGAGGAAAAGTCTTTGGCACCGACCGAGGTAGTAGAAGAAGACGATGGGAACCGTAAGGGAGGGGGGAGGGGGTTCGTTCTTTCTGCTGGTCCACCTCCCCCACTGAAATAAAAAAATGTTGAAACGTTTAGGGGCCGGGGAAAACCAGGTGGCCCGTTTCGACGTCCCTTGTGTTGCGGTGGTAGTGGGCCACTAGGTCAGGGTCAGTACGGCAACTCGCCCACCTTGCCCCTGCAAACCCCATTTTTTTAAAAAAAAGGAAAAGAAAATCTTTCCCGTTTCTTCTCCGTTTCCCCGAGCAAAATTCAAAGAAACGAGCAGCCCACATCCCCGGGGCCCGGGGTAAAAAAAGGACTGGATTAAATAGATCCCCAATTATAGATTCGAGTATTGGAAATATTTCTCGACCGATAATGTTCGGGCCGGTGACCCCACCCAGCCCTTCGGTTCCCAGGTTCTGCGGTCTGCCTACACCCCCCCCCCACCCTGCCATTTTCATATTTTTATTTTGTGCGACGGTGTTGTTATATTCGACTCCCAATGCCAGTTCTACGTCTATGGATTACTTTTTTTTCTCTGGTTTTTATTTTAATCCATTATTTATTTTTGGTTCGAAAAGTGAAACCGCCGCTCTCCCAGTTCATTCTCACACTCGTCCTCAGCCACCAGGAAATACCCTTAGGAAATCCAACGCCGCGCGAGATGCGGCAAGAAAAGCGTTCCCCCCCCCTCCCGGGGAAGGGGGGAGGGGGGCTGGTTCCGGTCCATTCGTTCGCTCTTGGCCGTTTCATCCATAGTGCCAGGCCAGTTTGACCAGAAAACCTGGGTCATGAAGATATATACGATGCTGTTCCACGATCAGTATCGTGCGCACTGAAGCTTTCATACTGAATGTACTATGATGTCTTGGCCGTTTATGAATTTTCCGCATTCTTCTGCAGAACAAAAAACTGTGCCCAACATTAATTGGTCACAGACATCATGAATGTTCGCTACTTAGTAATTCGGTGCCCACTATGTACCACTTACGACCTCAGCGGGCGCCGAACAGGGCAATGGTAGATGTGTGCTCGAATGCCAATGGTAGGTGATTTCCTTAGAATACCGGAATGCGGCATCACCAATAAAACAGGGTGTTTAACCCACACAGAAAAAATCGGTACCCGGGTATTTTTGGCAGACCCTCTTCGGGCTCTGGGCCTGTCCCTGACCACCACTACCTGCCCATTCGTCCCTTTTTCTTTTTGTATTTGGGCTCTTTCCCTGATTCCCCTACCCCCCCCCCCCGGGGAGGCCTCCCTTGTTCCACGCCTGCACCGC
>PDIP01000258.1:17729-48771 GCA_002811645.1 Corallochytrium limacisporum
TTTGGGCTCTTTCCCTGATTCCCCTCCCCCCCCCCCCCGGGGGGGGCCTCCCTTGTTCCACGCCTGCACCGCCCCTCCACTCCCTTGCAACACACAGCAGCGAGATCCAAGCACGGGTTTGGTGGTTCGCGGCACGAGCCAATTGAAATAGGAACACATGAACGAATGGACCAGTAGTATTGATAGCGAGAGTTGGCAGGCAGCAGCTCAGCCACACGGACACAGTTCGCCGTAGTATACACTCATATACACACGCGACAAAGAATGTGATGAAATGGGTGGGCTGCGGCCAGGGCCAGCAAAATTTGCAATGTGGATCCCAGACCAAGAAAATGATCGGCCGAGTGCACGCAAAGAATTTCTATATCCTCGCAGCTCATTGGACCCCCTCCAGCGCGGGTCTGGGCCGTTTTGGAAACTAACGGCGAGCTCAAATCATCCCCCCCCCCCTGCCGGCGGGGTCCCCGGTTTTTTGGTCCCCACCCCACCCCTTCTTCACCCCCCCAGTCAAAATCAACTACAAATACGGAAAAGATGGAACATCGCGCGAGCCCCAAGTGCAAAAGCAAGAAAAAAGTGAAAGGACAAAATAGACGGGAACAAACAGTATGCAGCGAACGAAGTGGGATACTTAGGATGCCAACTGCGGAAGCAAGCGCGGTGGTAGGTCCCTGCGTGCCCAGGAACTTCCTTCTCCCACCTGCCATGGGTGTGGATGCAGCAACTACTACTGATGCTCCGGTGATTGTAGGGCCTTGGAAATGGGTTTCAAACGAACTACAAAACAAAAGCACCGGAAAGAAAAAGAAGGGGGGGGGAGGAGAAGACTGCAGTGACACACCACCAAACAACATAAAAACTCACACACGGACCATAGAGCACACGGTTTTGTAATATTCTGGGTACAAATCAACATGAGAAAACAATGGTTGGGGCTACCACCCGAATTTCCCAAAGCGCAACCGTAAAATAACGACGACAGGATGATCGCGTGGGGAAAAGGAGGAGCGTTAAAAACCATCTTGTACAACAACCATCAGTACATTACTTATACCCAAGGGCCAGCCGTTGGAACAATAAGACGCAAAAAGTAAATGGGCGGGGTGAGAAAGATGTGAACAAGATGAGCGGGAAGGCGAATGAACGGCGGGACTGGCTTGGTACATTTTTTCCTAACGAAATACAGAAAAAATGGGGAAAAAGGGGGAAAAAGCCAAAGGAGGTAGGGGCGGTAGCACGATCGAAAGTGAACTTTATCTGGCCGGACCTCTACATGTTTTACCTGTATTACTCTATTTCGCCTTCTGACGTGTTTCCTATGTCTGTCATACTTTTTTGTGACTGCGTGGTGGTGCTGGGAAGTGTTTCCGATCGTTTTCCCGCTCTCTGCTCCTTTCAACCCAGCACTCCCCTCTCTCCCCCCCGGGGGGGGGGGGGGAGGTGATGCCGGCTCCCGCTCTGATCATCACATGCACCTCAACTTTGTGTGTTGTCGATGTGGTTGCGTTATTTGCATAACATATTTCAACTACTCACGCGTGACTCCGAGGTTTACCATGGCAGCCTTGAAAAAGGGGACCAGATAGCCTCGGGTTCGCTCTTCCGTCCGTTCGTGAATATCTGGAAAGGGCGCCGTGGACACAATGGCAGATAAGCGTAGCAAGAGCGAAACAAGGAAGAGTGATGGTAGTGTACCCAAACAAGAATTTTCTTGTTCCCAATAATGAAGTGGGACATATCTTTTATTTTCATTTTTTATGCTGTGTATATTCTCTTAGCCTGAGGGGCTTCTTCATCGTCGCGAATTCCCTCCCCCCCCCTTTTTTCGTCTTCCCCTCCAATTTCTTCGACTTCGGTTAGGCGTGTGTGTTATTCTTTTCGATTACGTCCATGTCATGTGTAATCTACTACCATGGTCCAAGGTTTAGTTTGAGGAATCTCAGCCTGATTGTACCGAACGCCGGTGCGCCAGCCGACACGGTCGTCTGTTCACCACCAAGATCACCAGGTGACACAGTTACGTGACGTCCCAGTGATGAAATTTCTAAACTTTTACTTGCCTTTTTTTCCCTTCGATCATTTGTACGATCTGCGGCGTCCTTGGTACAAAATGTACGGAACACCGTTGCCTCCCCGCTACGCTGTCCCCTGTTTCCTCCGGCCCTGGGGCCCCGCGGTGGGGGGGGTTGTCTCTCCCGCCTCTCCCGACGTCTCGCGCATTGCCACCCCTCTGTTCTATTGATCAATGACGGAATATCTATACAAAATGTACCGGTCTCAGGACGCGGCGGCAACCCTCCCCCCCCGGCCCTTTGCGCGTTGTCCCTTCCGTTACTTTTCTCTCCCGCCCACAAGCTGTTTTTCCATTGAGCCCTTTCGCTCTGCCGCCAGTTTCTCTGGTACTTCCGCCACCGGCGCTCCGCAGGGCTTCCTCCCCTCTCCAGTCTTTTCTCGGCCGTGGCTTTCGTTCTTTGCCACTTTCTTGCGGTTCCCTGATCCCTCTGCAGTTTGCAAAGGTAAACACAGGCTCACACTCCACGCACAAAATTTTCAGCCACCAGTCTCCACTCGCCCGAAACAGACGGGAGACCCGGAGGCAGCCAGCCAGCCAGCCATATCGCCCACCCACGCACGCAGCGCCGCCGATCCGTTAATCTCTGCGCCTGCCACCCCTTTAAGTTTTGAATCGCGGCCAGATTGGCTGGGTTTCCCCGTACACCCAGTATGGATCTCGACACCAACGGTTTCGAATTGCGCGAAACACAAAACAATAAGGAAGGGGGGGCGGAGAAAGTGGAGGGAGTGAGGGGAGAAAAGGGGAACGAAGCGGCCGCCGAGCCCGGCTTGGTAGGGGAGGGCGGCGCCTCCAACCTCTATGAAGGTGTGGATGGGACCAAGAGATCGGGTCCAAAGCTCGGGTGGCTGCTGCTTGGCTTTGGGTCGCGGACGGACGGCGCACCACCAACTTCTGTTTTTTTTTTCTATTTTTTCGGCGTTCGGTCACTATGAACCCGAACGTGCGGTCGAATGATGGATGGCTGACCCCCACCCGTGTGTGTGTGTGGCGAGGAGGCGAGAAAGAGGAGGTGGGGGTGGTGGCTGGACTTGTAGCTGTTGCTGTGCCATCTCGCAGATAACCGGGGCTCAAAGTTCGTAGAGTTTGCTACGGCAAGAAGGAAGACCTCTGAAGATGAAATGCCCCCGGCCGTCTCCTGTTTGTGCGCTCATCCCATTCAATTTTATTTTGATGGAGAATGGAGCAAATGGTTGGCGATTGACAGGCAAAAGTAGACACTATCAATAAAATGATGGTTTTGGTAGCTTCGAGTATTACCCGGCCAATACAGAATCACTCGCGAGTCTATTTCAGGATAGACAGTTACACTGATCGTGTCACTTAAAGTTGACCAAATTCCCTATATGTTCAATTTCAATTTGGTACCTTAGAAATTTCCGGGTTGCAGAGACACTGACCGGGAGTCGCCTTTTATTAGTTTCGAATTACATCATACGAGACACAAGAACCGAATCGGTGTGACGCCTTGATACAGCTGTGTTCCAAACGAAGAAGAGGACTCAAAGAATTTCATTGCTCTAGATCGGATCTTACAGAATCTTCCAGAGAGACATGGTATAGATTGTAAAGTAGGTTTCAAAAAATCTTACAAAAAAACCTTAAAAATTTAAATAAGAGTGTAGCGGTCCAGAACAATGTCGCAAACACAGGAAAGAAACTCCACGTTTGCGCGTTCTGAGGCGATCGCTACGGCTGCAGCGTATCGGGTGGTTGATGAGGAGGAGCACGAGGAGGGAAGCTTCTACATGCCCCAATTCAGCAGCAACCTAACGGGATCTGGTGAGCAAAACAACAGCACAGTGGAAGGTAATTGGAATCCGTTCCCTAGGTTTGCAGGAACGCTGTCGTTGAACGAGGGCGGAAAGTTGCCGAACAATATTCCACCTGCTGCTGCATATGAGCAGCAGCGCCCGCAGACCTACCGCGAAGGAGGCCAGTGGCCCCAAGCCTACAGTCAGCAGGCTGCTCCGGTAGGTAAATTGAGTGGAAGCCTCAGAAACCTCAACGACTCTTCTGCTCCTCAAAGTCCCGGTGGTGCATCCTTCCATCAAGACCTGCATCACAAGATGGGAAATCTGCAGAATTACGATGATATTGCGGTGCGTATCCGGTCTAGTTCAGACTTCCAGGTCCAGCACCAGAGACCATTGACCGAGCGAGGACAACGCCGTTCCACCTCGTTCGGCATGGATGGGGCCCCTCCTCTGATGAACACTAGCAATGCTTCCATGATGAGCCAAAGCACTATGTCCATGAACGATAGCGCGTCCATGATGGGAAGCATGTCTTCGTCAAAACTTTCCATGAATGCACCTGGCCAAGGCAGACGCCGTCAGTGGAGTGTTGGTGAAGAGGCGCTTACAGAGTACCGTGGTCCTCCACAGCCGCATCACGCTACTCCGTACGACATGACTCCATCCGAACCGTTACCCTTGGGCACCATGCGAGCCCATGCGGCAAGTGTCGATGAGTCGAGCCAAAGCTCACTCCTTTATGGATCGGAGCCCAGCAGCGCTGGTTCAACCTCCATGCACCAGAGCATGCCCAACATGGCTCCAATGGGGGTCTCCCTGCCGTCCCGTGTCGTACCCGGTGCAGGCATGCAGACATCGGCCCCTGGAAGCATGCCGAAGAACAAGGTGCAGTTGTGCCGTTTCTATCAACAGGGCCACTGCAAACACGGTGACCGCTGCCAGTACTTGCACGAAGTGCCCGGCATCATGCCCACCATGCATGGACAGATGCCCATGATGGCCATGCCCACCGGAGGCGTCTACGCCATGGCATCTCAGTCGAGTATGGCCACCAAGAGTACCTCGTCGATGTCCGTGGCCAGCACTCTTCCGTCTGCGAGCATGGGCACTCTTCCGTCTGCGAGCATGGGCAGTCTTCCGTCCGCCAGTATGGGCAGCCTTCCGTCCGCCAGTATGGGCAGTCTGGCAGGCTCTACTCCGGACTTTGTCGGCGTTAACCTGTATGACATGAAGGGTAATATATATGCCGCTGCCCAAGATCAGCAGGGCTGCCGCTTCTTGCAAAGGAAGCTAGATGAAGGTGACCCAGAGAACTTCCGTCTGATCTACGCAGAGGTCAAGGACCACCTGCCCCAGCTTATGGTGGATCCATTCGGCAACTATCTGTGCCAGCGCCTGCTGGACCATTCCAACACCAAGGAGCGTGCTGAGATTGTGCACGCCATCCGCCACGAAATTGTGCCGATGAGCCTCAACATGCACGGCACGCGTGCCCTGCAGAAATTGATCGAGCAAATCGATCTCTGCGATACTGAGAGTCGTAAGGTGCTCATCGATGAGCTCAAGACTGATGTTGTCAAGCTGGTGATCAATCCCAGCGGCAACCATGTCATCCAGCGCTGCCTCCAGGCGCTGACTCCAGAAGAGGCACAGTTCATCTTCGACGCTGTGGCTAACAAATGCCGTGAAGTGGCCACCCACCGCCATGGATGCTGCGTTTTGCAGCGTTGCATCGATCGTGCGAGCCCCGCTCAGCGCCAGGCTATGATTGATGTGATCAGTGACAATGCACTGCCTTTGATCCAAGATGCATATGGCAACTACGTCTTGCAGTATGTACTCAATTTGAACGAACCCCGGCACACTCGTGCCGTAATTCAGCGCCTCCTTGGATCCATTTGTCTGCTAAGTATTCAAAAGTACAGCAGCAATGCTGTTGAGAAATGTTTCGAGGTTGCGTCCAAGGACCAGAGGACCGCCATGATCAATGAATTGATTGACCCTCAGTGGTTGCGGCGTCTTGTGACAGATCCTTTCGCGAATTATGTGATCCAAAAGGCTTTGAAGCACTGCCAGCCTCATGAGCGGGAGACACTGGTCAATGCCATTCGCCGCCATGAGGATGTGCTTTGCGCAACCCCATATGGCCGCAAGCTACAGCTCAAGATCAACAAGGAGTACGCTCCTCCGTCTGCCGCCGGCACAGTGCAGCAGTCCGCTCACTCGAACACGGGTAGTGGACAAAACCATCCCAACTTGCAGGCCCAGGAATCCTAGAGTTTCTTGTATCCCCATTGCATCACACTCACTCACACACCCACACACACAAGAACGCGGGGGACCTGCATGATAATGGCATGTCTGTCAGTGCAAACTGCCTTTGCCTGGCCGTAGTCGTCGCTCCTAATCTAGCTTTGACCCGTTGTCAACTGCGGAGGTGACGCTTTAAGTTCACGCAAATTCTTCGTCTTTGCTCGTTTTGTTCTCCCTTAATTTTGTATCATTCCCTCTTCCCATGTATCCTTTGCAAGCCGTTGCAGAGCACTAGTAGTAATATCTGTAATCCGTGTGAGGCCCTCAAATATCGTAACGGAATTCGAAATTCACCGTCATAGTCTATCCGATATCCTTGATCAGTTGGTGTCAACGGGTTGTCCTAGAACGATATGGGGCGTTGTATCCTATCTTGCACCATGTAATTTTGTTCAAAATTCAAGTATTCTAATTTTGTAATACAATCTTTTTACAATAACATCCTTCATCCTGGCATGATCACCACGCCATCATTCTTTACGCACGATATTCAAGAAACTACCGAGTGTTCTTGACCTGCTCCATGAAGCCAGCCTCCTGCTTTTCTATCTTATTCTGCATCTGAGCGATGGAGACCACTTCACTAATCTTTGTCTCGAGCACTAACCCACCCATAATTACTTCGTTGAGAATATACATAACCTTGTCGACGTGGAAGATCAGATCAAGTTCACAGACGTTTTCAAAGGCACGGTCCAGAGCTTCCACGAACACCTGAATCAAATCCAGGATTCCCAACTCCGACTCGGCTGAGTCTGCCACAAAAACAAAGTACAGAGTGGCGTAGTGTCGATAAATGATCAGTCCGTCTTCGACATCCAGCTCTCCTGCTGCCTCCAGGAAATTACAGGCAGTGTCTGGCCGCTTGACTACCATTGAATAAGTGTCCGCAAGCATCTTCTGTTGTTTAGCCTCTGTTAATTTTGTATAAAATTTGGTCAGACGGGCTTTCCCCGAGTTGTTGAAGACCATGACGGCGTGAATCATGGTTGCCGGTTCACTGTGTAAACACAAAACTGGATACTTTCTTGCCTATCACTCCCGTCTTCCTTGGTTCTTGTTGCCGTTGTGTGTATTGTTGGGCGGACTCGAATATGGGGACGGGGTGTTACTACGTTGCGGATTAGTTCAGCCAGTGGGACAAGTTTGTTCGCACTCTGGATCACCTAAAGTAACCAAGTTGTACACTGGTGCTCAATTTTTTTTCAATAACTAGCTCAAAAAGACGCCAAATCCCAACATTCTATGGATTCCAGGACTGCGTAATCGTACAGTGGTCAGTCGAACGCAGCGCGACATCTTCCCCCCCCCTCATCGCGGTCCTTCCTGGTTCTCCTGGGCCGGCAAGAACTGGGAGAGAATTCACAGCAGGAGAGGCCCTGGGCTGTTTCAACCCTCCCTCCCGCACTCTTCCCCTCCACTACCCCCCCCCGGGGGGGGGGGCCGGGGGGAGGGACCCATATTTCACGCGGGTCTCACCGCATGCGCAAGGTATCTGCACTGTCCCCACTTTTCCACACATGCAACACAGTTATTTTAGAGACTTCGGCTCATACAAACAGATCCTGTGCGCAATTACATAATTCGCCGGGTTCCTTTACTATGTGAATGTGATCTGGAAAGAGGACAGACGATGTGATAGCACGCATGGGAGAACTTCACAATCGAACCTAGAATCATGGGCAAGAAGCGAAAGGCTGGTTCAGGCTCAGCAGATGCTGGATACCAGGTTAGAACTGGCGCTAGTTCTGCCATTCTTGACGATCATTTCTTTCCAGAAGGTGCAAATGGTGGAGGAAATGGTAGCAATGCGTTAGTTATTGATCCGGCAGTTGTAGAAGCGGAGCGCGAGAAGCGGAAGGCTGCTGTACCTGAGCCCCAAGCAATCCCACTGTCCAAGAAGAAGCGCAAGAAACTGCAAAAGATCCTGGATCGTAAACGGAAGAAAATCGACCGTGAACGTTTGATTAACGAAATGCAGGGAAAGTTTGTGACTCCAGAGCAGCAGGCGCTGCTTCTCAAAACAAGTGAAATCGGTAAGGGCAAGTCCACGCGGCGAGAACAGGCGCAGCGCATTCATCAGCTCCGGACGGCCGGCATTGACCCTGAAATGGAGGACTTGCGGGCGGTATACAGTAAAGGCTCACAGGTCATAGCGTCACAGCTAAAGAAAGAGCCCAAGAAACCCCAAGCACGTGGATCGCAGCATCGACAAATGGAATTCGACGGCTTTGACTCGGACAGTGATGACTCCGATCACGACTCATCGGATGAGGGAGACGAAGCTAGTGAGAACAAAGAGACGTCAGAAGAGTCGAATAGAGAATCGAAGACGAGTGACAAAGTACTTGGAGACGTCGGACATGGTGCAGAAGATTTGGCCCCTGTGCCGGTACAGTCGAAGAAGCCCGCAGAGTTTATTCCGCGTGGGCCGGATCCGGAGGACATCGTACCTGCACCTGTAATTACCGATGACGACAAACAGCAGGCGATCTTTGTGATACCTGACCGAACCCAAGCCGTGCAGGATGCTCGCAGCAATCTTCCAATCATCGGCGAAGAGCATGTCATTATGGAAAAGATACGTGCCAACGACGTTGTAATCATCTGTGGTGAGACAGGTTCGGGAAAGAGTACGCAGGTTCCGCAGTTCCTCTACGAAGGAGGCTACAGCCACCCGGGCTGTGATAGTGCTACTGGTATGATTGGCATGACTGAACCCCGGCGGGTTGCTGCCATAGCCATGGCCGCGCGGATTGGTTATGAAATGAACCTAGGGGCACCCCGTGTAGCGTACCAGATCCGTCACGAAGGTAATGCCAGTGAACGCACACAGATTAAGATAATGACCGACGGTATCCTCATGCGAGAGGTCTCAGATGACTTTATGCTCTCCAAGTACAGTGCATTGATTCTTGATGAGGCTCATGAGCGATCGATGCATACCGATATTCTCATAGGCCTGCTAAGTCGTATTGTACCATTGCGGCGGAAAAAATGGGAGGAATGGAAGAAGAACAAGCAGCAACAGTCGAAGGACACTGATTGCAAAGAGGATAGTGAGAGCCCCCCGGTGCCGGGACCCTTGAAATTGGTTATCATGTCCGCAACTTTGCGCGTGGAGGATTTTGTAGCCAATCGCAAACTGTTTCCAGAACCACCACCGGTGGTGAACATCAAGGCCCGACAGCATCCCGTGACTGTGCGCTTTAGCAAGCGCACGCCGGAGTTCTACATGGAAGAAGCGTTCCGGATTTGCAAGAAGATCCATCGTAAGCTGCCTGATGGCGCCATTCTCGTGTTTGTAACAGGCCAGAGCGAAGTTAAAGGTCTGGTACGCAAGCTGCGTGAGGGACTTGGAGAACGTGAGATCCGCACAAACGCCAAGAAGAAATTGGAAAGGAAGCGCACTGGTGCCCTGTCTAAGGAGAGTGACCAAAGCAAAGTTTTTGTTGATCTGGACTCGTACAGAGTGGATGAGAACGATAACGCCCATGCCCTCGAAGCCGGTGAGGAACCTGAACTTGGCTCAGATGATGAAGAAGTCAAGTTCAGGGACACAGACGATGCCGATGATGATGATGATGATTATGACTGGGATAATGATTTCGAGACAATGGGGGACGAGGATGATGAGGCTCTGAATGAAGTCCTGGATGCGGAATCCAAGATGTCCCGCAAGGAGTCCAAGATTGATGTCTTGCCTTTCTTCAGTCTCTTATCGTCTGATGACCAACGGAAGGTCTTTGCTCCTTCACCTGAAGGCTACCGTCGCATTGTAGTCTCAACCAACGTTGCAGAGACGTCTTTGACCATTCCTAACATTCGCTATGTCATTGACTGCGGAAAGGCTAAAGAGCGCGTTTACCGAGGAAACACGGGCATGAGTGAATTCGTGGTGGACTGGATCTCTCGCGCGAGCGCACAACAGCGGGCTGGTCGCGCCGGTCGTACGGGTCCTGGTCGATGTTATCGTATGTATTCCACTGCACTCTACGCCAATGTCATGAATGACTTTGCTGAGCCAGAGATTACCCAGATGCCGATAGATGGCCTTGTCCTCCAGATGAAGGGTATGAACATTCACAACATTGTCAATTTTCCGTTCCCCTCAGCACCAAGCCACGCCTCGCTGGAGAATTCCTTGACAACCCTGAAAAGTTTAGGGGCCTTGAACGTGGACGATGAGATCACGCCCCTCGGGCAAATCATCGGCCGCTTCCCCATTAGCCCGCGGTACGGGAAGATGATCAGTGTTGGCTTGCAACGCTATGAGATCATAGAGTACATTATTGCTATCTGTGCGGCCATGTCGGTTCGTGAACTGTTCCACACTTTCAACCACTCGAGCTCTGAGGGTGACCGTAGAGAAGGCGAAGGCGCTGAGGATGACAAGAAACTGTCAGCACAAGTCGAGCGCAAAGTAAACAAAGCAGTGCATTTCTTTGCCGGGCGCTCTCCCCGTTCTGATCTCATTACACTCCTGCGTGCCATTGGCGCGTTCGAATACAGTCAGGGAAACGAGGCCTGGTGCCGAAGCCACGGCCTGCGACACAAAGGCATGCTCGAAGTGCGAAAGCTGCGGGCCCAACTGACTCGCACGGTCGCCGCCCTGCAGCTCAGTATGAAGGGGCGTACCACAAAGGATGGTAAGACCATCGATCTTACTCTAAATCCGAAGCTCAAGCCTCCCACGGATGCACAGGAGGATATCATCCGGCAGGTAATGCTCAGTGCGTTTGGTGATTGTGTCGCGCGCAAGAGTTCGTCACAGTCCAATGCCCGGTACACACTCTATGAGGCTTGCAATCCGAGCTTTGATGAACTTCTGGTGCTCCATCCAGACTCCGCACTCGTTAGCACACGCGAACCTTACCTGATCTACCACGAATTGCAACAGACACCAAAGGGCATGTATCTGCGTAAGGTCACTATCATTGAACCGCAGTGGCTGCCCGTCCTGGTCCGGACAGGCACTCATTTGGGCAAGGCCCTCGACACCCCAGTACCAACCTGGAACGAAACCAAGGGTTGCGTGGACGGTCTGGTGCCGTCATCTTTTGGCCCGAAGCGGTGGGATGTGCCTCCGGTCAAAATGAAACTTCCTGACGATGACGATGCAACTGTGCGCTGGTTCGCACGATTCCTGCTGGAGGGAACAGTGCTGCCCCGACTGGCTGCTTTCCGTGAGCACCTCATCTCTCAGCCTAACGTTGTTACCAAAGGATTCCCGCAGCCCAAGATCATGGCTCTGCTCCAACCTCTGCGGGATGAAGGAATCACTACCCGTTCGCAGCTTGTGGAGGTCATGTCCGCCCGACCGCGATTTCTTCTGGATGCCTTTTTGCAGTGGCTACCCAAGACCCTACACGCTGAGTGTGTGCGTTCATGGCCACCTCTGGAATGAAATTAGAAAGAGTTTCGGTTCCGTCTTATATACAGCTGGTTGTGTAGTCACTAAACACGTTATTGTACGCTTTACTATTGATTCAAGTTTCAGATGATAATGAGCATGACCAGGACTATACAGCACGGAACAATCAGCGAATCCACACCGTCTAACAGCAGTGTTTCAGGCACATTGGCCACTATTCCGACGACTGCCAGAGTCACCGCTACAGCATGTAGCTCTTGAGAGCGGAATAACAGCTCGTATTGGTGTCGAACCTCGGATATGGTCACATAGAAAGCAACTTGCAGGAGCACTGGAGTCGCGTACGTTGCCACCTCGTACAAGAAACCTGTAGATGAGTAGCTCGAGACACTAAAGATGGTACAGATGTGCGATGCAGCCTGCTGGATGACCATGAAGAGTACTGACGGATTCGCAGTCGCAAGACACGTCTGCCACTCCAACAGGCCACCCTTCTGCCGCGTGCATGGCAGCCAGAGCCCTTGACTTTCGATCATTGCTTGAGCAGCAAGGTGGCCGGCGGCAATGAGATCGCCGAGATGCCAGGTCGCGAGACTGAGTAGAGTACAGCGGCGTAGAGCGCTGAGACCGAAGGTTCCGCCCTTGCGGTGACGGATTGAAGGATACAGTACCGCCACCGTGAGCAGAAGCAGCGGCGTCATGAAGCTCAGTCCGAGAAGGACGTTCGCAGTCGCTAAGCCGACTATCGTCCACAGTCCCAGCATTTGGAGAGGCCACATGCCGCCGAGGACGTGCAATACCTCCAGTACATCGCCGATTATGGCCAGGATGCAGTAAAGGACCAGCGTCGCCCCTCCAGTTACCAGAAGTGTTGATGGCGGAGGTAGGGCTTGGTGGACGATGCTATTGCCTTCAGTGAGAGACCACAGGCTAGGCATCTGGCCAGCCACGATCGACACGCAAAGAGCCACTGCTGAGAGGCCCATAAGCACTCCACCAGGTCCCATTGGAACACCAGTGCGGACCGCAAATAACCCAACTGACAGCATGCGCAAACAGGACATGATCCATGGCCGTGCTAGATGCAGCTCCTGTAGCATACTCTCCCAGATATCGTGAGAGACTTCGACGTGAAGTGCAGACTCGGCATTGGTGACCAGGAGCAACGCAAGCTTGTGTCCAGTCTCAGCATTGATCACGCGCTCGCAGCTTTTCCACATGAGCTGAGACTGTGTGGTGCCATTGGGCACAGGTACGCGGTGGTACGCCCATTCGATTGCTGCACCACTCTTCTCTTCAGTTTCTGCTGAGTGCATGATCTGAAGACCACCGTGTGTGAAATTGCCGCTCACAGAAATTGTCACACAGTTTACGGCCAGGCCCAGCGGGCTCTCGTTCGCGCGGACAAGGCTCAATTCAAAAACGTGCCGGTCCCTGCTGAAGCTAAGCATAGTGTCACTGGAACCCTTCTTGCCAAACGGATCAAGTGTAAATATCTCGCTGGCAGAAGGCTCTGTCGCTAGCAGAACGTCATGAACACCGACTTCAATCAAAGCGGTCGCCCTGCTCGGCAGCTTGACTCCACCAGCAAGCTCTGTAATGCAAATCAGGGCCAGGCCAGAGGGATCCATTGCATTGGCAACAGGCAGCTGAAATAGCGTCTCCGGATCCACCATCGTGCGATGCGTCTCAATGTCTTCCTGGGCGTCATCTCCCGACCCTGTCCGCACCGTCACAGTCTTTTCTACTGCGATCCTATGCGGACACCGGTGCGTATTTAGAGTGATAATTTGGATGCCACCACCGTCGCTGTTTCTGACCCCCTCTAGGTCCCGCCACTCTGTGACATGTGTTCGGTGCAAGGAATGTCGACGCCAAGCCCGCTTGTTGACATCTGTGGCATCTGTGTCGTGTTCCGACGGTTCCTTGACCCAGTCACCCGTGTGTTTGTCTCTGTGTGCCAGTGGAAATGGTCCCATGATACCAGAGTGTTGAAATAGTGTGGTGCGGGCCCGCCGCACCATCTTATCAGTGTCATCGTATTCAGCTATAGATCGGAGATTAACGAGCAGTAAGGCCACCTTAACGACCAATTCTTTGCACCACATAAGGCACTGATGGTCGATACTGCGTTGGACGTCCCACACTCGGCTTGAAGTCGCCGTGACCGCAATGTTTGCAAGCTCATGGCCAGCCGCCGCAAACGGAGAAATTTGAAAGTCACGCAGTCCGCCCCTAAGTGCTACATGCAACGTTTTACCTCCTTCGTCATATTGCTGTGCGATGCATTCCAAGGCTGCGTCCTGGAGGGCCAACATGCGTGGATCGTTCTCCCACGGCAATAGATGCAATGGACTGGCCAGCGACAGTGCCATTACCGGTGCCGCAGCGGCAGAGAGATGGCAGGGCAGGGCGTGGACGGCGAGTCCACCCATCGAATGCCCTAGAAGCCACGGCCTGGGTACGGAAACGAGGCCGTGCTCTCTGTAGAATTCATTGATGCAGGCCAGGGCTGTAGACGTATGCTCCACAACGGTGGCCAGCAAAGACGGAGAGAAGGCCGTGAGTGCCTCGGATGTGTGCAGACTAAAGAATTCGAACGGATAACTTGGTACCTCCGCACTTTCGATGTCATCTACTGTCGGTGGTGTGTAGGGCAGGGTCTGGTCCTCAGACCATTGCAGGAAGTAGGTGGCGATCGAACGGATCTGCGCCGCACTGCCCGAACTGCCCGGAATAAAGAGCACTGGTTGGGCACCCTTTCGCAGCCGCAGATCTGAAAGCGACCGCTTCTCATGGGCCTCTGTGTAGAGCCTGAGCTCAAATGGTGTGGCCTTTATGAGGGCGGGGCATTCGATGGGCAGCATCCGGGGTCGGCTACGCATCCAGCTCATCCGGCACTGATTTTCTGGCATCTGCCAGGCCTGTTGAAAGAGCTGAACAACCTCGTCTGTTTCCATCAGGCCCCATGATGGCCTTACAGCCAACAGGTATAGAACCCATAGTGCTCGCCAGATCATTGCGTCAAGCCGTTTTGCTACATTGGCTACTACTCTCCCGACCAAGCGCATCCATCATTTCGGTCTCTCTCCGGTGGCACTCTATCACTCTTTGGAAAACCAAACACCACTTGACGTTGGATAAGATCCTTTTCTATCATTGCCACCTCTTACCATTAGACTCTAAAATACGAACGTCCGATAACAAAGCGAGCAAAACTGTGAGTTGCGCGCGAACGTCATCGTTTCCCGTGCGGACGGGCTGCTCTCCCAGTTGAGCGAGAGTGGAAAAAAAGGTGGCCCCCCCCCCGAGGGGGGGGGGGCGCCAGGGAGCCGCTTCCCTCCCCCCTCGGTGTGTCCTCTGCGCTTGGCCTCGGGGCCCGAGCAGCCCAGCTTTGGTTACGCAACCGCGCAAGGAAAGGGAGCGAGGCGGGGAAAGAAAGAGGGGGACAGTGAGCCAAAAATATCCCCCGCTACCACGCGTAGCAAGTATCATATGGTAGGATTAGATAAAGGATGGTGGTCCTGAGGTCGCCATCTCTGCTTCGACTTCGGCGAGAGATTTGCGTGGCAGTTCCGCAAGATGGGGCGGGCGGGTTGGTTGGCGTTGAGTCGCGTAGGTACGGAACGTTTTGCTGTGGACAATTGGTTTCGATAAACATCAACTGACAGTAGTCTGGTATTTGGAGAGTTTCCAATGATTGGTAAGTTATTTTAGATCCACAGTCTTCTCTAAGAGACGGATCTGCTTATGGATGATGGCAAATACCCATTGTCTGAGCATGATCGAATAGGGAACTGAGAGATCTTGAGTGAGCAACTGGTATCCATGAATGGACTACACGACAATGGTGGTCGATAGTCGAACAAAGGCTCTCCTGGCCACCGCGATACACTTCCTCGTGCTCGGGTCACATTACATGCTTGCACCCGTGCGGGATGAACAGGGGACAATCAGTGGTACGGATGTGCTGCCGTACCTCTTCTACGTGTCAATGTTCACAACGCTGGCCTTCAATCCGCTGCTGGCCGTGCTGCTAAAGAATTTGCCCCTGCAGCTGCTTGTACCAGGAATATACACGGGGTTGGCATTGATCTTGCTCGGGTTCAGTACCGTCTTTGCCGCTACGGATGTCGACGATCGGAGCGTGTACATGGCCTATGCATTTTACGTCTATTGCGGTTTCTACTCAGTGTGCGTCACGTCTTTGTTCTGGAGTGCAATGGGGGACTTGTTCAGTGAGGAGGAGTCCCTGACGTACTTCGGCATGGTTGCATTTGGGGGCACTTGTGGACAGGTAGCTGGTAGCTTCCTTACCGCAGAGCTCGTTACCTATAGCGGATTCAGCTCTGCGATACTGGCTGCTGCCGTGACCGTCATTCTTGCGGGATTTATCACTTTCTATCTAGAGACAGTCAAAGCACGGGAGTTGAAAGAACAGGAGCGCATTGAACGACAGAAGATACAGAAAGCAAGGAAGCAGCAACAACGGTCAGAGACTGCTGACGGCAGCAATAAGAGGGATAGCAGCGCGGGTGTACGCCTGGCAAATAGCCCAAGCAGCGTGAATCTGGCTGCGGACGATATGAAAGACGCGGGCGTCTGGGAAGGCATCTACCTGGTGCTAGACAGTCGGTTTCTGATTGACATTTGTCTGCATATGTTGCTGGCCTCGTGCATGTCATCATTCATGTACTTTGAGCTGCAAAATCTGTTCACTCATGTGATTGAGTCCAACAAGGAGCGAACAGCGGTTCGTGCGTGGATGAACACCGTTGGGGGTATTGCAACAGCCTCGTTCCAGATGCTTGGCACTTCAATCCTCCTCCGAACGTTTGGTGTGGGCGTTGGCTTATCCGTGGTGCCCTATCTTAGCATTCTGCAGTATTCATACATGACCCGAGAGGCGACCGAGTACTTCTCATCGGTAATTCCTACGGGCATGGACCGTGTGATTATCGCAGCAGGTCTGGAGATCGCTAGGCGCACACTGACCTATGGTCTGCTCAAACCCGCGCGGGAAAGTCTGTTCACCGTTGTCACGCGGAAAGAAAAGTACATTGCCAAGAATCTGGTTGACACTTTCATCCACCGGGCTGGTGACACTATGGCCGCCGGACTGTTCCAGATTACGCTGGCTTACGAAAGTGCACTTTTCCAGCACGGCATTGCCCTGATTGGTGGTATTTCGTGGATCTACACGAGCTACGAGCTCGGAGAGACGTATACTTTGAAGAAGGATCAGGTAGCTAAGGACAAAAAAGAGTGATTCCCACAATATACGGCTTCCCCTTCCAGGAGAGAAGTAGTTTATTAATCAAATTTTTACATATTCTGATTGTTTGTCATGCGAATGCGGCCGGTGGCATCGTAGTAGAAGATCCGATCGCTGTCTGCAAGCACACCCAGGGCCGCCATTGCGCCCCTGCGCAAAATTTGGCTGTTGAATTCCATCTCCATCCAGTTGCGAATCGTTCCGGTTAAAGTGTCAAAGTCCGTAAGATCAACATTCTTTTGGAAGCCTGCAAAGAGCAAGTCAGCTGCACTACGGAAGGCATTAAAGAGCGTCAAATTGTCCTGCTCGACCGTGGAGGTGGAGGTGTTTGATTCTTTGATCATCTTCAGTTGGCGCTGTTGGGCCAGGCTTGTCAGCTGCATCTGCTTGGCCTCGATCGCTCGCAGGGTCATCAGTTCTTCCATCATTTCGTTGACTTCCGCCTGCAGCTGTGAACGGCTTTTCTCCAGACTCTCAATGTGGGCAATGGTCTTGCCAATGATTGCCGTCTTGGACTGCTTCTGGTTGGGAATGCGCGTGTTGCAGGCAGGGATCAGCGCCTGCAGATCGTCGAAGCCGCTGCGAATATTATTCCGGCGCTTCTGTTCGGCAACAATGTGCGCCTGTCGCCGTGCTTCGTTCTTGGACAGGGACGTGTCCGTTTTGTCGGTAGTCTTCTCAGTCTTCGTAGTCATACTTTCTGTGCCCTTACCATCCTCGTCCATGGCTGAGTCAGTGGAATTAGCACTGTCCCTGCGATCAGTTGTCTGTTGCTGAGTCGCAGATGCTTGGCTGCTCTCGCTCGTCTGTCGGACCATCGAGGGCCGTTCGGGTGCGGGGGCGGTACTGAAAGGTGACGGTGGAACAATGTCCATGTCCGCCTGCTGGACTAAGCGTCGCAGTAGCTGGGGTGAGATCCCACTTCCGCCTCGGTGGCCCCTTGCCTTCAGGTCCTGGTTGCTGCCGCTTTCATCTTCATCCATTGCAGAGTTTGACGA
The DNA here is from genome assembly GCA_002811645.1 of Corallochytrium limacisporum. Classification (NCBI taxonomy): domain Eukaryota; genus Corallochytrium; species Corallochytrium limacisporum. Next base: position 35,521 of record PDIP01000258.1, read on the forward strand.
CCGGCGCATCCTTCCTAAGTGACCCTGCCAAGCTCGCCAAATTGCGTTATCGATACGACGCAATGCAGCTGCATTGTTGCTGATGTAGTCCGGTGCCACCTCCCGGTCAACTGGTGTCTTCAGTTTGTCCGATTTCAATTCAGTTGCATACTGTTTCTCCACAAGGTTGTATTCTTTGTCTACTGGTGATTTCAGAACGTATCCATTTCGGTAAGTTGCCCAGGATCGCCAGTGACTGTACGTCTGGCGATCTGGCATACCCTTGCCTTTAACGAATTCTCTCCATTTGGCGATGATATTCGCTTCGGTCTGATCTTGTTCTTTCACATATCTCTTCAACAGATCATTCAAGTCATTGGATATTTTCACATCCCCAGAGTGCCTTTTGTTATCACCCTCAGAGGCACGCCGTTGGCGAGATGGCGCTTCGTCAACATTCATGGCTTACCCTTTTAGTTAAAATTCCAATACTCCTACTGGCCCATTCTTTAAAATTCGCTTTCAACTTACGTGGAACTGAGTCACCCGAATTGACACTTACAAACTGCAAACTGGCATAAATACCCCTCGAACAACGATACCAACGATATGCACAAGGACCGCCGAGACGAAAAGAGTGTGAGACAACAATTATTCCTAATGCCCCAAAGCCTGCGCAAGGACCCGCTTGGCCAGATACCGCAATTGGCTCCAGGGGAAAACTTTCCCAGTCTTCGTCGCAGCCAACAAGCTCATGGGGTCTGTGTGATAAATAGGCCCCTGATTCCGGTACTGAATGGCCACGTACTTGGACGGTGGAAATTTCTATAGTGAATGTACTAAAGCATTCTGAAATGGCTCTTTTATGAATGAGCGTCTGGAAACGAGGAGGGGTCTATCTTCGGGGAGCGGGTCTCATCCAAAGAGAGCGGAAAATTAGAGCGCGTCGGACGCGGCATTGGCTTCTGGGATCGTGGAAGCGTAATTACTGTTGTATTTAAGACATCTCTGTGAGTAACGTACAAACATTCTATTACAACAAAAAATACGATTTCTGGATATAATATGCTAATAGAGGTCAAAGAGACTGAAAATAAGTTTTGAGGCAAGATCCTTCGGGAACCAAATAGAACCATGTCTACCACTGGGCCCGGTATTGCCAACGTGACTGTCACAGAAACCCAAGCAGAAACTGAAGAAAAGCGTATTCTGCGACTGAAACTTGAAGAGAAGAAGAAAACAAGAAAAAGTGTGGGCTTTGCGTCCGGTACGGTTGATAACGAGCACCTCGGTCGCAAGAAATCCAAGTGCTGTTGCATCTATGAGCGGCCAAAACGTTGGGACGAGTCAGACACTGAAAGTGACTCTGACGACGATTCCGACTGCTGTGGTACCTGCCGCTTTAAGAAGGGCCATGAGGGCTTAAAAAAGCAGCTGAAAGAGGAACGGGAACAGGCAGCCCACGCCAATGAACACGGAAGTGCTTGAACGGAGATTTTTACCTTATTCCCATGAGCATAATCCAATAGTAAGCCATGTCTCAGACTGCTTGTAATCATCAACTAGTTTCTTCTTCTTCATCGTCATCATCGTAATCATCGTCATCGTTATCATGTTCGCATAAATTATTACATCTATTTAGCATGCTTCCTCTGCGAGATCCAGTTGCTGACGGCTTTGCGTTGTGAGCCCATTCCTTCATGTCAGACTTGGAATTTGTTCTGCTACCACTGGTAAACGATAGTACTCAAAGGGGAGGGGGAATTCAGCGGGTGGGAGAGATGAAGGAGGGTTCACCTGCGAAGCGACGGCGCGAAAACTTTGGCTAGGACACAATTTGTCACCGTGGAGTCGGGTGATCCGCAGCTGCGTTAGTATTGGTCAGAGAGGCGTGGCCGGCCTTGTTGATGAGATCGAAAAGGTTCAAGAAGGGCATATCTTGTCCAAAATTAACAAGTTACCAAGGCGGCGCAACTTACCAGCTGCGTGGCGAGAAGTATCAGAACTCATGCACTGGGAACCATAGGATAAAATATGCTGGCTATCGGAATGACTGATAGAGACACACACAGAGATCGGCGTGTCCGCGATCGCGGGGTAGAAGGACGTCATGCACGTGGAAGAGCCTCTATACAGAAATGGGTGGCGGACCGCGTAGCGGAACGCCGGGCCGGACTCATGGCCTCCAAACGCACAGTACCTAGTGAAGCGGCAGATTTCACAGACGAGGAGTTTGACAGGATCGTCGCAGAGGAACTACAGCGGCTGAAGGAGTTCTATGGCGATGTGCCCTATACGGTAGATGATTTGCTTGCAGAGGCCCTTGAACTTGAAGATGAGAGCAACAGAATGGAACTGACACAGGAACCACCGCCAGAAATCACGGACCTAGACGCGTCATTCATGGAGGATATAGAGTATATTGAGAGTGCGGAATCGAAGATTATCTGTCCGAACTGCCAACATAACTACTTGAATCTCAGCGAAAAAGGTCGGTTATCTTGCGTCTGTGGTGTTGATTTGAGTACACCGCTGTCTCTGAGCGAAGTAAAGCAACGGATTGAACAGACAGTCGGTCACCACCACCAGTATTGCCACGCAGCATTCAAATTTACCTGGAATTCCCAAGGCTTCGTCATCTCTTGCACGGGTGACCATGAAGCACTAGCAATCTCACTGGAGAACAGTAGTCATCCATCATAGTAACAGACCATCTTGTATGCATAAAGAAACAGTACGATCCATTAGCCGTCCGCCGTTTGAGCATGTCCTTATCTGCCACCCCGCTTGGGGGCAACCCACCCAGCACGTAACCCCTTCCCCGCCCCATTGTTTGGTGCTCCCTCTCCCTCGGGTGCCTGACTGGAGTTTTGAGGAAGGCTGTCTTCACCTACTTGGGATCTTTTCTTGCACCTGTTTACTGCACAACACTCATCGAACGAGTTTATGTGCTTTTAATTAGAACTATATGGTAGCAAGCATAGTAACTATGGACACAAAACTCCGTTCTGCCGTGGACGAGTTGATGAGCAACACGGAAGTTGCCGGTGTTGTTGTTTCTGACCCCAGTGGACTCTGTATGGTGGCCGAGGGTTGTGGTAAGCGCGAACATTCAGGACGGTATACGTCTATATACGGAAATGCTTTGTCTTTGCAGGGAACGGAAGGAGGTGATCCCAGTGGCACCCGTGTGGTGATTGAAGGAGCACAGCGGTAAGTAAACGGTTTGTACTATATTGACGTGGATGCCGTGGCGGACTGACTAACATACTTATATGATTCTCTCGAATTTTTCTCACAGGACCCATATCATTACGGGAAACGGAGGTATGGAGAATGATGAAGGGGATGACTGGAGCAATACGGCTGCTGTGGTCATCGAGAAGAAGTAGTGCACAAAGGTTTCAATAGGTTTATTAGTTCAGTCAACATCTACCTAGGTTCTATTAGTTTGGTTAACATATTCATATCATCCTGTAGGGTGTTTAATTCAGTGGTAGTTGCATGGACCACTTCGGCGGCATAGTCACGACTCTCAGCCAGAAATCGTTCGCTTTGCATTTGCAGGCAGGTGACTAGATTCAGCCATGCGCTGAGCCCTTTCTCTTGGCTTCTAGATTGGGATAATTAGTGACAGGTCTCAGTCTTCAACAGTGCAAACATGCCCCACAGATATTGAACTTACTCACTATAGTTGGAAAAGGCGCAGTGGACTTTCACACGGAGATCTGGTCCTTATGTTAGTATGCGATCCGTTGGGAGCAGATCCAGATTCAAGCTTACCTACCATTCATGAGCTCTTCGATTGAAATGTCTTCAGACTTATGATTCGCGGAAGTAGAAGTTTCATTTGCATGATGGCCAACTGTATCCTCTTCAGTCTGATACTGCCCTTGAGAAGTCTTGGCCATGACCCTCAAAGCTTCCTCATGGCTTTCAATCTTTCTCGCCAGCAGACTGAGCACCTCGTTGTCGACGTGAATGCCTGAATACCCTTCCATGTTTTCGATATCTACCTGACAATCTTCAAAGAGTGCACATTGATGCCACTTAGACGCTAGGCAATGCTTTTGAGACTGCATGGCAGTCTCTACTACCTTTCCTTTTCCAGAGACCCGCTCACCGAATCGAGAGTCTCACTTCATTCTGTCCCCTCCCTTTCATATTAAAAATGATGATCAAGTCTAACCAGGTCTCTTTGCAATGACCGGCTGTATTCTATAGCCGGGTATATATTGGAATACTAGGAAAGGACACGGTCAGCGATCATCCACCACCCCAGATATGCTCTGCTTCATTATTTTGAAGTCTACCCTTGCCCGTCTGGATCTCAGATGAAGTTCTCCTGACACAACCCAGGATGTCGGGACGGGGAGGTTACTGCCGGCACTGCGGAGCACGATTCGAGAAAGAGCTGGAACTTGTTTTTCCAAAGTCATGTAAAACATGTAAGATTACTACCTACAACAACCCATTGCCAGTCTGTGTGTCGGTGCAACCAGTGGTCCGCAAAGGACAGTCTGACTGGTGGAGTCTGCTTATGGTACGCCGGGGAATCCAACCGGGACTAGGGCAAATTGCATTGCCAGGCGGTTACCTGGAGGTACCAGAGACATGGCAACAAGGTATGGTGCGTGAATTGAGAGAGGAAGCCATGATTCACCACTCCCCTGATGAAGTCGAATTGTTCGGCAACTTGTCTGAAGGCCCTCACATCGTCATCTTCGGGCTGCTTCCTCCTGTAACCGAACATGTGGCTCTCGAGAACTTTGTACCCCACAGGGAGGTGGAAGAGCTTGTCATTGTCGACCACTATACAGAATCAGTCTTCTCTTTGCATACAGAGACGATCCGAAAATTTTTTGATATTGTGCACGGCCAAACAACATGGCCCAATGGACGGGCGTTTCCCCAGTCCAAGGTATAAATTCACTATGACGCGAGTGCGTTCTATTAAAGTATATACAAAATGACGGACACGGAATATGGAGAGGACTTGTTTGTCAAGGCCAAATAATCTACCTTTTGGAGAGGACAATGATAAGAATGATGGCACACACAATGGCGAGGACAGCAGCAATGCAACACATTTTGTTGCGGGCCTTGCGCTGGTAGTCATCAGCTTTGTTCAATTGTATGCGGCCGTCACCGACCTGCTCGCTGGTGCTGACAATGTTAGCCTCGATGTTGTCTAGTGTCGTACCCTGTTCGTGCACAATAGTAGCCAGATCGCGGAAGATCTCATTGACCTCAGTGATGGTCTGTTCAATATGTCGGATTCCCTGTTCACGTTCCGCAATGATCTGCTCGTTATAGGTTGTGTCATTCTCTAGTTCCTGTCGCTGCTGCTGCTGTTGCTGAAGAATTAGACGCTGTTGCTCTGAGTCCTGTTCTAGTGGCGAGGTCTCCATGGCCAGACTCTGTTGCCGAACCTGTGCCACTGTCTCTCGCTCCTTGACTGCAATTTCCTTCTCCACAGACTGGAACCGTTGCAATGCTCCCTCAAAGTCGCGCAGAAGCTTCTGTTGCTGCATTCGGCGGAAACGGGCATCTTCCGGCGACGACTGGAGCTGACTGAGCTCCTGCAACTTCGGGGCAGTCTCCTTTGCGAGTGCACCAATGCGGGACTGAACCTCATGCATGCGTTCGCGAAACTCGGGAGTATCCCGTGCCGTTCCCAAACCATTTAGCATACGCTGCAGATCTGTTACAAACCCTCCAATGGTGAAAATATTCTTCTCAATCTGGATGCTCAAAGCCCTGAACTTTTCGTCCTCCTCGGGATAGTCACGGAAGGGCTGGCGTGCAGGCGGACCGCCGCCGCCACCGTCATTGGGAGGCTGAGGGCCTCCAGGCGGACCTCCAGGTCCCAGTCCTGAAGGTCCTCTGTTCATACCGCCAGTGGCGCGACGAGTTGCATCAAGATCCCCAAAACTCATGTTTTGTGTATGTATTACTCATGGGTGAGCAGTCTCTGACGCGACAAGTTTTGACTAATGGACAGTTGAAATGTGAAAATTCCAAATACCATACTGTCGGAAAAGACAATGACCATAGTCAAAACTTTCCAGTTAACATTGGGAAAAGACTATGTACAGTCTTGCCGTTACTACGTCAATGCATGAGTTCACAGGTTGCCCCGATTGGCACCCGCTCCAACAATGGGTGAACGAAGAACAATTGTCCGGTAATAAACCTCCAGTGCCCCAGGACCCGCTCACCAGCGTTTTCTTCCACTGAGCTGGCATTTGCATTGGCAAGACACCAGTATATTCACTACGAGCTGCCCACTGCCCGTGATTCCCACACACACTAGATCTGGGGCCCTGACGAAGAAGAAACTATAGTAGAATCGGTCATAATTTGATATACCTTTACTGAATATTTGAAAACAATTCATTAAGGTAGATGGCCAACCAATTCAGGCGATTGGCGGGGCCCACAAAGTCGACGCGAGGGTAAGCAGCAAACCAGCAGAACGGGACTCACCTCGCCATCTCTGTCTCGTGCTCGGTTTGGCTAGCTCTGGTGCTTGCCTAGAACCGTACGCCTGGGAGCGCGCATATGAACCAACGTAAATAAAAGTGTGACGCTTCTCTGAGCATTGGAAGTATGGTGGACATGCATAGCGCATAGATCAAACCTGTACGGACAAAGTGTGAAGATGGCCAAGGGTACGAACGGCATGCGGCGTCGCGCGGCAAAGGATACAAGCAGCGAAGGCGAGTTCGTGAACAAGCCTGCCAGTCCCACCCAGGTCAAGAATCCAATCATTAAGTGGGATGTGAAGCTGACTCATGACATCTACGTCTATACCCCTGATTGGTTCAAGAAAGTAGGACATGTGCTGGAATTCACCTGCCACGGCGTGCCATGGCTTGTCTTCTCAGTAGGGGGTCTTGGATGGAGCATCTACAAGCAGAATCAAATTAATGTACATCTGTTTTGGTGCCTGACGTTGTTGCTCATATACGACCTACTTCTGCTGCTCGTGCTCAAGGTCGTCTTCCGTCGCACTCGGCCTGAGCACCATGTCGATGACATGTACCTGACAGTTTCTGTGGATCTGTTCTCTTTCCCTTCGGGACATTCTAGTCGTGCTGCCTTCTTGGCCTGTTTCGCACAGCATTACCTTTGGCACACCCTGGGACCCATAGGCATCGCCGTGGTGTGGACATGGGCGCTGACGACTGGTTTCTCTCGCATAGTCATCGGCCGTCACCATGTCATCGACGTCTGCGTGGGACTCCTGTGTGGTGTTGGTATGTTCTACGCTGCTGTACAATTCGACCACTTGAAGCTGAGCCACGCCGAGAGCAATCTGCAGTCCTTGAACGCGTCCATGGAGTTCCTCATGGACCCTGCGACGATGATCGACAAACTGAAGGCGTCAGACATCGCCTTCAACCTTCCATTTTAAGTAAAGAGTAGCCGTTGCGTTCCAAGGCATAGTCAGTTGTGAGGATGCTAAGGTCTCACAGAGTACATGTGGCCTACTACGCGTTATCCAATGATCATGATAAAGAAAGAGACAGCAAGTCAGGGAACTACCGCCCATTCCCCCCCCCCCCCCGGGAGGGCGCGGGCCGCTTGCTGATTTTCATATTTGTCCTTGTCTTGTGTTCAAGTTTACTCAAGTGGTTCCTTTCCATCCGAATCTGGTCGTGGATTGCGCTGGGGGCGATCCATGCGCATTGCCGACGAGGATTGGTGGGGTGGCTAACGGAGCCCCGTGGAGGCCTTCATCCGCTGCCAGCAACGCAAGTGTGCCTGGTATAAATGGATGGACTATTTCAGAGAGGCCTTGGACTCGCATTTCCCTCTTCGTAATTGTAAGAGATACTTGAGTTCGAGAAACCAGTGCATTGCTCATGTTGCATACCGAATTGACGATAGTATGACTAAAAGACGGTTCTGCATGTACGATAACCTGGAAATCAATTGAGTTTGCGCACAAAGTCTGAGGAGGCGAAGAATATGATGGAGAGTCACGCAGCCCGTTTGGAGGCAGCATCTGTGTTCTCATATCCAGGCAAGAATCTTGGCAAGATTATTTCTGAGACGAATGTTCTGGTAGTGGGTGCAGGGGGCATTGGATGCGAACTGCTGAAGAATCTCGCGCTGGCTGGCTTCCCTAGCATATCTGTCATAGACTTGGACACCATTGAATTAAGCAATCTTAATCGTCAGTTCCTATTCAGGCGAGAACACGTTGGTCAGGCGAAGGCAGTGGTGGCAGCTGAGGCCATCAGACAGATGAACCCAGCACTGAAAGTCACCGCTTACCACGCTGATATCCTCAGCCGTGACTTTGACGTCGGCTTCTTTCGGAAGCACCAGATCGTGCTAAATGCTCTGGATAACATCAAAGCTCGGAATCACGTCAATCGCATGTGTCTACAATCTGGTGTTCCGCTCGTTGAGTCTGGCACGCGTGGGTATTCGGGACAAGTGAAGGACATAATCAAGGGTCGCACACCGTGCCAGGAATGCAATCCGCCAGCACCGCAGAAAACATTCCCTGTCTGTACTATCCGCAACACTCCAACTCAGCCGGTTCATTGCCTGGTCTGGGCCAAGTTTTTGTTTGGTCAGATGTTCGGACCCGAAGATGATGACCACGATGTCAGCCCAGACATGGACGATCCCGAACTCCAGCAGGATAATGTGGACGGTGCAACTGAGAACGCACCCACACAACCAACGACGACAGCGGAAACTGCGGAACAGAACGGTAACCCCAACGGGGAGGAAGAAAGTCACAAGCGATCGAACTTCCGTGCGTGGGTTGAAAACGTAGAATATGACGCTGCTTCTGTGTTCCAACGCCTGTACAAGACAGACGTTGAAACCTTGCTCGGTATGACGGGACTGTGGCGCACCAGAAAGAAGCCCGAGCTTTTGCCGGTCGAGGATTGGCTGCAGAGCAAGGACGATCAACTGCAAAGGGTTGTGGACACTGTAAAACCGAGTGGTCAGTACTGTGCTCAGCTCTTCCTGGACTCGTGCAAACAACTGCGGGAACGAATGCTGCAGGCGCCTAGAAATCAGTTGGAGTGGGACAAGGACGACGATTTGGGCATGGATTTTGTCTTTGCCGCATCTAATCTGCGCTCCTTGGTATACCACATTCCAGTGAAGAGCCGTTTCGATTGCAAGAGCATTGCAGGTAACATTGTGCCTGCCATTGCCACTACAAACGCGATCTGCGCCGGTCTGATCATGATTGAGGCCCTCAAAGTTCTGCAGAATCAGACCGATGCACTGCGTATGACGTATATTTCAGAGAATGCCAGCGGGAAAATTCTCATTCCATCGCAACATGACTCGCCGAACCCACATTGCTACATTTGCTCATCAACTACGCCGCAGCTGTTCCTCGGACTGCGTCTGGATCTGGTTACCGTCACTTACCTGCGTGACACCATCCTCAAGAATGCCATTCATATGGCCCACCCTGACGAGATTACAGCGGGATCGAGCATCCTCTTTGATGCCGACGAAGAGATCACTGAAGCTAACTTGAACAAGACGCTCGCTGAACTGGGCGTCCAGCACGGCGATACCCTCGAGATCACCGACTCTCACCAGAATGTGGAACTGCGCGTCGTAGTGGATGCTAGAGCTGAGGATTTAGATGCAGAGAAAATGTACGTTGTGCAATCTCAGCAAGGAGAGTTAAAGAATGGTGGTGGTGACATGGCCGATGGTACGGCGACAACGGGTGACAGGACGGAGGGTACTGCTACGGCTGGTGCTGCTGCGGAGGACGACGAGATTGTGATGGTAGTCGATGACGATGACCTGATCATTATCGAGGATGAAGAACCCGGACTCGAACCGGACGCCAAACGCGCAAAGCATTCGTGAATTCAAGAAGAACATAGCATGTAAGAACATAAGAGTTAAACCGAGGATGCTTCGTATGGCGATGAGTTTAATCAGTTAACTAGGAATGAATTTCTTGTGCTCTAACGTTCAAACGGCATACGTGTACGGACTTCTTTTCTTTCTTGCCGTTCAGCCAGGAAGTTTGCATGTGATTGGAATTCCTCCGTGCTCCTCAAGAGTGTACTCGTCTTCCAGGAGCGGAGCCGTGACCGGAGACACATGGATTCTCAATGGTTCACCATTGCTCTCCACACGACTCGCCGTGTTCTCAGTGTCCCCGAAGAAACAGTAGCACGGCATTTTGTTGCCCACAACACCAGCCAGACAGGAGCCAGAGTGCATACCAATTCGTAATTGCATCACATCCTCCTCCTGGTCCCACATATCAATTCAGTCAGTCACTGTCGCTTTCTCTGGCACGAGACGGCTTTTCTTTCCTCCGATCAATTTATGTCCCAATCTCCCCAAACAGGATCACACTAAGGCGCTCTAGCTCATAAACTTGTCAAGGTGCCCTCTGAGCAAACTGGGTCGTCTGGCATGGAAATTATTGACTTGATGACTGGCCATAATGATAACACTTACGACAAAATATAATGGAATTCTCTTAGTATTCACAAAACGCGACCATCGGTATACGTGCCTAAATGTAGAATGGCAGATCCAAGTTGAGAATCTTGCCTGTGCTTAGCTCTGGTCTCTGGTTCAGCCTGCTCTGCCGACTCATGACCACATTATGCATTTCGTGAATCAATTGGCGCAAAGTTACTCCCGGATATTTCTTCTCGATTACGTCGATGAAGCTGTACGTCATTGCTCCAGTATGCACACTGCCGCTTAATCCCTTAGTGTCCGCCGAAGTCTGGTCCGATCCACACGCACTAACGAGGACCACATCCGCCTGCGTGGGTCTGTGGGGGTTTGTGACCTGCTGCCTACGGCCTCTCTTTCGGCGACCACCGCCGAGCAACATGTCGATAGGACTTAGAGGCTGCTGTGCACTGGGATCGTTTTTGAACGGTTGGTATTCGTACGGCAGATCCATACCCGTACCACTGTGGCAGCAGTCCATAACGCAGAACAAACGGGCACCTGCGGGCAGGGCGTCAGCCATGTATCGCTTGAGGTCATCATCGATAATGTGGCCAGCGCGTTCATAGTCCAACGGAACAATCGTTTCGTCCATGCCATCAGCTTCGTCACCATCCAGGTCCTTGACCTGAGACCCGTGCCCGGAGTAGCTGAAGAAGAGAGAGTCGCCTGGCTTGGCATCACCGACAAGCCAGCGGATTCCTTGCATAATGTTGGCACGGGTTGGTTGCAAGGTGGGATTCTGCTGATCATCTGTCATGAAAAGAATCTGGTTCTCTTGGAAATTGAGCTTGGACGTCAACAAGTACTTCAAACATCGTGCGTCATTGATGCAGCCATTCAAGCGCAGTCGGGAATTATTGAGATAGTTGATTCCCACTATGAAAGCCCTGCGTTTACCCTTGACCTGATGCGCACTAGGCTGGCCTGCAGCATTGGGCGGCGCCGCGTGTTGTGGGGCCGCGTGCTGTGGCGGGGGTGCTCCTGGATGCGGCGGAGGAGGTGGATGCTGGCCCCAACCGGGCTGTGGCGGAGGATGGTACGGTGCCCGTGACTGCTGGTAGTATGGATTAGCATTCCAGTTCTGACTAGGGGGTCCATAAGGGTTCTGCCCTGGAGGAACGCCGCCTCCGGGTCCGTAAGGATTGACTCCCGGTGGCGGTGGTGCTCCTGGATAAGGTGGCTGTGCCACACCGTACGGATTTTGTCCCGGAGGCGGGTAGCCTCCGCCTGGAGGTGGGTAGCCGCCACCAGGAGGCGGAAAGCCGCCGCCTGGACCGTAGGGGTTTGCCATGGTATCTGTATGCTATGTGGATTGCCTATCGCTAGCAAATTTCTTAGGCCTAAGGGATTAAACACACATGCGCCATTGTTGATAATGGAAAAAAAGGATTGTTAATAGCTTTCCATGGTCCTTCCTTAGTATCATCTGTCCTGCACTGACCTCCATCTATTGGTGTCCGTTTTTGGATGATTCTGCCAGCCCCTGGAATTGGCCGGGCAAAGGTTGTGCTCAAATCGAAACTGATGCCTGCTCCCTAATTCTGGTGGCTTTTTCCTTTAGCAGTTGGAGTGCCGAACATTTTCGTTAGCCTTATGGATCCTCCTGCCAATAGTATAGAAAATCTACTTTCAAGCTCGCTCGTCCAACTAAGGAAGAGAGAGTGGTAGGTACGTCTTCGCTTGTTGGGGGAGGGGGGGGGGGCCCGGCGCGAGCTCACAACTGTGAAATCGAGATCAATCTTTCCTCGTTGATTTCAAACTTTAGACGTGCCAGAGGTTTACCAGGGGGGTTTACCTGCTGGTGCACGTATGTCCTTTATAGATTGTCTGCCTGGGAACAAGACTCGGGCATGCACGTTCCGAGAAGTAGACATGAAACAGACCACAGAACTGGTAGGTATCATAACATACGTAGCCAGACACGGAGGTAGATACGTCAGTTGCGGATGCAAGGCAGGCTAAGATGTGTGTGTGTGTTGACTTTGAGATTGCACACGGGCGTTGGATGCATCTGGTAATTCTCTGGTGACGCCCTCCTGATTCAAGCCCCAGCGGCCGATGTGTGTCGATGAGGATGCTGCTGTATGCTTGACACTCCTGTATCAGACTATCTCAATGTACTAATGATGCCATCATCAGGCTATTGCTATGACGGCAAGGCAACACAGGGTCGTAGTGTGGGTGATCAGAAATCGGCGGTGGCTCCTAGTACGATGGAAATCTCCAACCCAACCGTTGGCAACTGGGGTATCAGCCAAGGGAGAAAAAAAAGGAGTTTGAGAAGGAACGAAACCAGCTTGAAACAAGGGAGAGGGGGGGGCTAGAGGGGTACGGGGGCACGCTGTGCGATTACTCCCGCGGCTCCCCTCGATACCTTGTGGCTAGAGAAGTAATTCAACTGGCTTCTCACTTTGGTTTTTTTCTTTTCTTCGATTGACCACTCTGTACCCTAAGTACGCCCTGCCGAAAGCGAATCGACCGTATGAACGGGTCAAATACGCTGGAACATAGCAATCATTGAAAACCGCACGCTATGCATAATGTATGCACATTATCACCCCAACAACAAGATTGGTGGTGCTTTGTCAAGTGGTTTCTGTTGGTTGCGACCCGCCGAAGGTAGCAACATCACCAGAATTCGTGGCCATTCGTGCAATCACACTCGGACTCGTTTGCATCCCTTCATTAAGGAAATGGTTGGATTGAAACGGTAGGGAAAAAAAGGGAAGGGGGGGAGGGAGAGGAACTCTCTTGTCCCCCTTTCCCCCTCTCCCCCCCCCCCCCACC
>PDIP01000258.1:48886-76418 GCA_002811645.1 Corallochytrium limacisporum
CTTCCCCCCCCCCCCCCCCCCCCCAACCGGGCAGTACACACACCCGTCCGAACGGGCCGCGGTGACTAGAGTACACCTCCATCTCTATAGTAAATGTAGCAATATTCTCCGTCACTGTGGCACGCCAACGATCTCAGTTGCACACCCATCCTGGAAAGTCCGTTCCGTTCGAAGGCATTCCGTCCCGACTTCGCTGCAGGCACCAACTTTTCCAACGTCTTTCCTGCTTGAATGCTTGCCTGCTTGTTAACGATACTCAAATTCATGTCATTGTCGCCTCATCACAACGAGAAGCATGCAAACAATTTAGAGACACCCCCGCAAGCGAGATAAAAGCGGACATGTATTAAAGCACGGAACGAAGTCTGACCACCGAAGTTTTGACAAACGAAGGCATGGCAAGACGGAGGTAAAGTTTGTTGGTATGTGTTTGTCACAACGTGATTGAAAAGTGTCCAACATAGCGACTAATGCAGTTACCTTCCTGTGATTGGTACGTATCGAAATGCCGATAGATCCATTGTTGAAGGGCAGCTTGCTGAACGGCTCACACACATGCGCCCGATCGTGAATTCCAAAGAGTGTTTCTTAGCATAGATTCCATTTCAAGGTACACTTTGTTGGCCCCAGCATGCTCAATTTATGTTATCGGTTTCTAGCGACGCTCAAGAAGCCGCCAAGCAAAGCCATACCATACCCTATGATACCTGCCAATCTGCGTCATGTCTGTTGTATTCCAAACGCCCAGCACCACGCTAGAAGCCTGTGCAATGCCGATGCCAAGGGGCCTACCTGGTCAGGGCAACAGATCAACGTCCTTTGGAAAAGAACAGCAAGCATGCATACAACTCTAGGGGCTAAACTCCGGTCTCCGGAACAACAATATTCACCACACTTTGGCCTTTACCAAACTGAGCACTGGGGAGTACCCCTCCGTAACTCATACCCTGGACAGATTTTTTCCTTCTCGTTCCACAGTTCGGCTGGTCCCAGCTGGAATGTACTCCCCAGAAAGGTCTTGCACCAAATCTGGCTTGAACAATATTTCGAACACGGGCGATCATACGTACCGGACATCGGTAGAATGATATGGAAACGAGAAACGCAATCCTAAACCTGGAGCTTAGAAACTCTCAAAGTCTTTTTTACTCTTCGCGTTGCCTAAGTAAAAACTAGTTGTGGTTGTCTTCCGGTTTCTGCTGTGGGATGCCTAAGGTATACTCTTGCCGTGTGGGTCACAGTTCCCGCTTGGGGCTCCTGGTTGGCCGGTCACTGGTCGCTCTCCCGTTCTGATACTCTCCCCAGATCCCCAGATCCCCACCTAAGCGCACTGTTTCCAGGCGGCTTGCTCAACGAAAACGACTGTTGCCCCTCCCTCCTCTCCGCCGCGCAGGTGGGGACTACGGGACAATCGGCAATGGACCCGTTTCTCCATTGTTAGGAGTCAAATGAGGGAGGGAGCACGTCGTTCTTTCCGGCGGTTGGCGCGGTGCCACTCCCCCGCTCCTGTTGTAATTCTTAGTACATTCACTATATACCAAGTGAGACCCAAGTGGATGGGTACGGGTCTCCGAAGTTACTTCCTATCTCGGATGACGATTTGCGAGTCTGTTGGTGGTTTGGGCCTTACCTGGAGTACTGCTTTTGAACGGCCTGATATCCAAAGACTTTCGCTTCTTTTTGTGCAGCTTTGTGATTTCGAGTTGCGACATGTGAATGGTTGCCAGCACCCACTTGTTGTTTGGGAAGAATAGTGAGATACAAACGCGTCGCCATCGGAGGCAAAGGTACAAGAGAAACTGAATGTGTATGCATTGACTTTGGGCAGATGAATCAATCCAATAGTCCGATAACGATACAGGACAAGGACGAAAGCAGCCGTAGGAACTCTCAAATTGTGACCATGAGATCCACGAAAGCAATGTGGCGGTCATGTGCCAACAGCCGACGGGCACAGGCCTTGGCACTAGTAGTGGTTTGCGTCTTGTTCCTCATTTACACAACCGTTTCGAACAACTCAATGTACAATCCAGCTGATTCCTGGAAAGAGACATGGAGAAACACCATGGAGAGGAAAGGTCCACTGATTACTCCAGTTACAGAGACCACTGTGTGGGACCGCATTCTGGCTCGACAGACTAATGTTAATACCAACTATATGAGCCATGCCGTTCTACAGCAAGAGATTAACAACTTACACCACAATTTCAAGGTCTACACTTACGTACTTGAACCGTTTGGTGATCTCCGCTTAGTGAATACTCAGTGCGGCATAAATGCAGGGAATAACAAAGGCTATGGTTTGGAACGGCACATGGCCAAGGTCCTGCAACAGCGTGGTCCCTTCACTACCTCGGACCCTAAGGACGCAGACATGTACTACGTTCCTTTGCTACCCTGCGTGGCACGATGGGAGCTTCGTTGGAAGGGTATCCACCGCGATGACTATGAAAAGAATGTCGAATTTGCAAAAGAATACCTCAAGCGTGGCTTCTCCCATGTCATGACGGATTTCCCGTTTTGGTCTCGCACCGATGGAAAAGATCACTTTTGGACCTCATCTCATGACGGCGGTATTACCCGAGCGGAGCTAGCTCCGGCCAGTGCCACTGATAACCCTGTAATCATAGTCAATTCCGCTGATGAAACACGCGGCTTTGATCCGTGTAAAGACATCTCAGGAATACCAAACATTGATTTCGCCAGGCCCAACGTTGGCCGAGGCGGAGATGGCCTCACACAAGAACGGAATCGCCTAGCATTTTTCGCGGGAAATCTGCAGAATGTCCAGCTGCGCAAAAATTTTGCCCATCTTTTCAGTGACCATCCTCAGTTTGACGTCTTCCAAGGCCGTCTGGCGGAGGAAGAGTACACTGACCACCTGGCAACTCACACATTCTGCATTCATATGCGTGGCCACCAGGTTTGGAGCCCGCGCGTTATAGAGTACCTTTGGTTTGGATGTATACCTGTCATCCTTAGTGATGACTACCATCTTCCCCTTGGTAACATACTGGACTGGCGTGAGTTTGCTGTGATCCTTTGTGAGGATGATATGCCTCATCTCAGTGAGATCCTGGAAAGTATATCCGAAGACCAGATCAGCAAGATGCAGAACCGCCTGAAGGAGGTGTGGGAATATTTCGTCTATCATCAGGAAGCTACGCCGGGCGACGCGACCTGGATGACCATTTTGCAGCTGTATCAACGGTACCGCGGTACATTGGAATGCTCCAAGAGTGTCCGCGAACTTGCGGGATGTGCAGCCCGTCCACTCCGCTAGATAAGCCACCGTGGACCCCATCAAAGATCATGAGCGCAACAAGTGAAGACTCTGACTCAAGGGAGCGTCCGTCAGTGGTGCTAATGAACGAATGCGTATCAGTTCAAGTAATGCTCTTCGGCTTTGCCCTGTTCATCATACCCCATCATCGTGATTTCATTACATTTCCCTAGATACGATCCGTTTTAGAACATAAGTCACCAAGTAAGTGATAAGCACAAGAGGCAAGAGTGGATACGATGGGAAAAAATGGACTATGTATTGATTCTATTATAAAACTCATGACCTGCATGAGGTATTCACCAAATGACCGGCATTGATGACTTTTCGTATACTACAATTGGATTTTGATCCGAGAGTTCACATGCTCTTCGAAGGAGCAGTTGCAGTGGTGGACTGTCCCCGGACGGCACCCATGGGAAGCTTAGCAATCTTTGTGTAACCCGGGTTCTCCTTGAGGAACTGCCGTGACCGCAGAGCCTTGGTCATGACAAACTGGGGAGAGTGGCGGACAAGACGAGTGGCAGCAGTAGGCAGCATTTTGTCCGTGAATTGTGTGTCGAGTTTAGATCCGAATTGGAACTTATTATGAAAGTCATCACACCAATGACGTGGACCTGCTGTCCATTTTATACCTCAGAGATCATCGGTATTCGCCGCAGAAAAGGGTCCGTACTCCTTGGTTAAGCAGCAATCCGTCTCCACTTTGGCCCCAAATGGAGTCTCGCGGACTACCTGGACTTCGCTCGCGTGTATTTTCATGATATCCCCCCTGCCTCTCTGTCCTTCGCGCCCCTGCCTATCACCCGCACCCTATCCGCGATAGTCGGTGTGTTGAATACTCAATGACCGGTCGGTTTTCCCCGTTAGTTCTCGTGCTCTTGCAAGGGGTCAATGTCTGACCAGAACACCCCCTTCCTTAATTCCGAATGCTGGCCCACTCCCCTAGCCCGGAGCCTAGCCCCTTTTCCCCACCGCCTTTCCCCCTTCCCCAAATCTCTCGATCCCCGGAGTTTTCCCATTAGCATATACCTCTTGTTCCGTTCAGACGGGGGGCTCCAGAGAAACCTGGTATTAAAATAGTTGATAAGAATCTGGAGGTTGAATTGAAGAGTTATATATGTTCAAAAACTCGGTATAGCTTTTCCTCCCATGTCGGGCAGTTTTGACGGTGACTCACAGCTGCGAATTTTTATACTGAATGTATTTGAGTTATTTCCCAAAGTCAGGGCACCGCGGGCAAGCTAATGACCCGCCCCCCCCCCAAAGAACGATACAATACCTCAGAAACGTGGAGTGGTTTTTCCCAGGGGAGGACATTTGGAACAGTATATTCACTACTAGGATGCGACAAGTCGAGGCAGCACCTTCCGCATTGGTAACCTAAGCGAGGGTTGTTTTCTTGCAGCGGTCAGCAAGTTTTTTCCAGAAATTTGCGTCAACAATGCTGCAGCAAATAACCCCCTCCCCCCCCCCCGGGGGCGTTACACAGCCCGCACCCAGCCAATAGAAACTCTACCGCACTTTCAAAAAAGTACGGGGCACTCAATTGCCTGTGCCGAGTGATTGCGACAAATTGTGGGCAAATTACTCCCTAATTTTCTTACGTTCGTGCCCCCATTCGCCCTCTGGCTCTGACTGAGGTATTTTTAACCGTTTTCCTCCCAGTTTCTGCCCCGCTATCAGAGCCCGTGCTCGTGGGGCTTGTTGAACTTTAGGGTCATTAAGTTTTGCTTTGTCACTCCATAAAGTGCCTGCGTTCGCACACCGACACATTCCTTTTGGTTCATGCCCGGGGCCATAAAAGGGTCTCCAACGATTCACGAGTTGGGCTCGAAAACACAAAAAAAAAGCCTGACTATGATGTATAGGTTAAAAAGGCAGGAACATTGCACACTCTCATCATTTCGGCAGCGAAAGAAAGGGGAGGGGGGCAGGGGGGCCTCTCGCCCGGGGGCACTACTTCGCA
Source organism: Corallochytrium limacisporum (assembly GCA_002811645.1). Classification (NCBI taxonomy): domain Eukaryota; genus Corallochytrium; species Corallochytrium limacisporum. The sequence goes on from PDIP01000258.1 coordinate 54,139, forward strand.
CAAAACCTAAAATGGAGAAGACCAGTAATACTTAACTAGCCGATCACTCCGAAGCCTCCCGTCCATAGTGTACTTTGTATGGTATTCAAAATAATGAAAGGTCGGGGTTGCTTTAAGAGGGTGCGCACCTTGAACCCGTGCCCAGTGCGTTCCTCCCCCTGCCAAACTCAGCTGCCCATGGCCCGAAAAAGCTCCACTCTGCCCCCGAACGAAGAAAATTTTTCCTTCGGTGACTAGCGCCGAATGAGTATTGGTCTATGGGGTCGTCCACAGTATTGCAGCAGAATTGGTGTGAAATCCTAGACCTGGTGATTTCAATTCACTCGCATGAACAACCACTCCCCTTTATAGCATAGGCATTCCCAGTAGTGAAATTAAGGAATTTTTTTTCAAAGGCTGGGGGGTTAGATCCTTTCCTGAAGTTTTTTTTCGACAGGAAGCAAAAAGTATCCGCCGCTTCTATGTTGCAATAGTGTTCCGAGGCGCCACTGAAGGAACCGAGTCCGCTTGTTTTGTTGTTCTACGGGCACCCACACACTGCTCCCCCAATCCCAACCCCGATCTCGTGCCGTGGAAAGCTATAGTGACTGACTGGCGAGAGGGCACGCGACAACGGAAGCATCCATCTCCTTGAGTACGAAACCAATTTGACATGGTCTGTTCCTAGCACTAACCCCGTTGCAGGGAGGGTACCAAGGTGTCTTAGTGTTGGAGTCTATCGTCACATCGTTCATATGTTTTGTACTTGCTTTTTGACCAGGGTTGGTCTCCATGAGAGCATGTAGAGCCGTCACGGCAGAACAGAACCATCCCCGGCCCACTAAGCCCCGTCAGCCAAAAAGGGCAAGCGGAGCATTATTGGATAGTAAGTGTACTGCACAGCGGGGGATCTCGCGCGATATTAGTCGTCCTCCAATCGGGTCCACCCGGTATGAGTGGGAGGTATGGGAAGAACGGAGCCTAGCAGCTACGAATGGAGAACCCGCCCCGCCCCACCGCTGTCGAGGACCGTCATTGGCAGTAGACTGAGAAGTTCAACCTGCGACACCACCTTTGGTACACATCTACTTCGACATTGTGCATTCTTGATATTGTTTTCATCATACATTGTTAATGCCAATGCATTCCGATGATGTTGAAACATCGAATTTGATGTGATCGATGAGCAGTGAGGACTCGTTTCCTGCCGGCTCGACGCGACCAAGTCGAGTCCTTTAGTTCGGATTCGCAACAAAAGTCCATATGGAACTCTAACCCCATTTGAATGATTCCACAAGGAACACATCCAAAAAGTCTTCAGTGAGAAATTGACCCTTCGTCATTGTGTGACTTTCTTGGTGCGGGTGATCGACAGTTCGGTTGCAAACTGATTCCACGATCATTGGTATATCTGCCTGCTTTCTAATTGGCATCGATAGTTTACATGACCCGGCATCACCAAAGGACACCGAGGTGACACTGACAATGGCGAGAATGAAGCTTTGTCATCGCAAGGGCTCAGTTCGATCGACAAACTTGAATGCCCGTGGTCGCTTTTGCAATTCGGAGCTGGGATAGAAAAGTCGCAATGGAAGACACTGGTTTTCTATGCCGAAGTGCCGCGCCGTGAAGAGTAATGAGAACATGTACACGAAAATGGAGCTTGGAGTAGCAGGGTGACGCATGTCAACGGTAGAACGGAATGTATATGACATCACTGCCCGGAAATGCGTTGAAGTCTACGAACATACATAGAGTTTACTATCTCTCTGCCGCAGCAGTCCAAAGTCACTAATTACCACTGTACAGCAGAAAGCGCGTAAGTACGAGGCATATCTGGTTCTAGGCATATGGCCGATACGCCCGACACGAACGCGGGAGCACCCCTCTTCTACATACTTCTACTACTGTACACACTTTATGCCAAGCTTCGACAACATCATAAGGTGTGGGCGGTATAGGCTTCATTTGCGGTGGACGAGCGGTTCCCGAAGTGCATACCGTGACAACACAGTTGGTAGTACCGTGGGCCATCAGTCCCGCCCGTAGATTTGAAGCATATCAAGCACCTGAGAGCGTCGCTAGGTGCCTTTCAATACTTGTGTTCAACCTCTCACACATTGATGTCCGCCGTGCGCTTTGTAAAAATACCGTGACATATGAACGATATGGGATACAAACCAACCTATTGCAAGAGATGCCAGAAGCTCATCAGGGACCCATGTCTTCAAGCTCAGTTTGAATCTTACAGATTTGATTCCACATATATTTTCCAGTATTTCGAAGCTTTGTGGATTCACGGCTCTGTTGCTCATCGATCTGCACTGATGATGAGTATTGAAGATGAGCTGGAATACGTAAGCCCCACCAGTTGTAGAATTGTCGGGGCGCTCGGTTCCATCAGCCATTGTACTGCGGAAGGTGTCTCACCACCTTGGTCACACTACTGAGTGAGTGTGCCAAGGGGAACCCTCGCTTGAGGTAGTCACCGCGGTCCCGGAAACGCGTCTCACTACCACTACAGTCGGAACGTCGGCGGGGGGTCTCATGAGAGCGTGTGGCCAAACTCTTCTGGTTCTTTTTCATTAAAAGGAAAAAAGCATAGTTGCGGTAGCTGCGCCAAGACCACACTCCAGGTAGGAAACATCACCAGCCAATGAAGAATTGCCTCGACCGACAAAGTCTGGGTGAGTAGTAAATCTTTCGGTTTGTAGTATGCGGTAAGGGACGCCTGCGGAACACTCTTCCTGCGTCATCAACTTCACAACCTACAAGTGGCTGTCCATTGGCCTATTTTGATTAGGCAATAATGCGGCACTGAATTAACAACAGAGTTAGAACCACGATGAATGAAGAAAGTCAAGTCCTCCTCTGGTCTGGCTTCTACAAGAAGACCATGACAGAGCGAAGGGCGCAGCTTCGGCTTGCATTCCCACAACTTGAGCATGATCGTGATTTCGGATTAACGGACCACGCAGCTGATAACATGGTCGAGAATTGTATTGGTGTGGGTGGTGTGCCATTGGGACTGGGTCTCAACTTTATGATCAACGGGAAAAGCCATGTTGTGCCGATGATGGTGGAGGAGCCATCCGTAATTGCTGCCGCGTCCGGTGCGGCAAAGCTAGTTCAGAAGGTAGGTGGGTTCACGGCCACACATCGGAATAGAAATGTTATGATAGGCCAGATCTCACTCTGCAATGTTGAGAATATTGAGAACGCCATCGATGGCCTCAAGACCGAGAAGGAACATATTATTACGGCCGCCAACGAGTTTTGCAAAAGCATGGTGCAACGGGGCGGCGGTGTGCTCGACATGAAAGTGGAAGTCAAGCAAACGCGCATGCACCAGAAGATAAAGCGCCAGAAGCTAACCAATGGGAATGGTCTGTATCACATTGGGGATGCGCGGTACAAGGACTGTGACAAGAAGTTTGTAGTGGTGTATATCTACGTGGATGTATGTGATGCTATGGGAGCCAATACTGTCAACAGAATCTTGGAGGGCGTAGCACCAATGGTGAGTTCGATAGCCAAGGCCGATGTGGTGGTGCGGATTCTGTCGAATCTATGCCCGGACCGCATGGCAAAATCCACTTTTTCCATTCCTGTGGATGCCATGGACTACAAAGGTATGGTCGGTGAGGATGTGGCCCAGAGGATCTTAGACGTGTTTCTATTTGCAGATGCTGATCCGTATCGTGCTGTTACACACAACAAAGGTATCATGAATGGCATTGACGCCGTGGCCCTAGCCTGCGGACAAGACTTTCGCGCAATTGAGGCTGGTGTGCACGCATACGTGGTTGAGAAGAGCGGTTACTATGGGCCTCTCAGCAATTATTGGATCGAGGAGGATGAAGACGGGAAGCAATACTTCAAGGGCGAGCTTGAGCTACCTATTGCAGTGGGCGTGCAAGGCGGTGCGATGAAGACGAACCCGCTCTACAAGTACAACCTGTCTCTCATGGGACATCCGGACAGCGGTGAATTGGCCATGATCATGGTTTCGGTCGGCCTTGCTCAGAACTTTGCAGCGTTGAGAGCTTTGGCCACAGAGGGTATCCAGCGCGGACATATGTCTTTGCATGCCAAGAATATTGCTGTGGCGGCTGGTGCACCCCAGCATGCTATTGAAGAGGTTACGCAGTTCATGATTGCCACGAGCCAGATCAACTATCAGACGGCCAAGGAATATTTGCGTGCCCATGCTCTACTCAAGAACCTCGCCACTCCTGCTCACGAGACGGCAGTCGGAAAGGCACCATCTTTGTTCTACTATGATGACACTGAGCCTGAGAGTGGTACTCGCTGCACGTTGCACATTGCCTTTCATACTCTGCGGGGCAAGCCCGCATTGATTGCTTTTGACGAAGACACCAACAATCTGCTGCACCTGACCCTTTTCACGAAGAAAGGCCATAGCTGGTTGCGTGCCATTCGCAATTCACTGACGGCAGTAAAGATCCTGCCCAAGAAGTACGGGCGCCGTGTGAACACCGCGCTACAGCTACGTCTCAAGACCTTGAGCATCCTAATGAATGTGCTTGCCTACCGCTTGCTTATGCTGTACCCGGACATTACTAAGGCCTTTTTGAAGCAGGCGTTGGGTCAGAAGACCCGTCGTTCAGGCGAAGCTACGAACGCTTTACGCAAATCAGGCAACGGGAATGACAGCACTGCAGACGTTCCTGGGGATACATCACCATCCGATCACTACATGCTAGAGTTCCAGCACAACCTGGTATTCCAGAATGATGTCCTTGAGCTTCTAAACGACGAGTGTGCGGAGGAGGCAGCTCTGGGCCTCTCGTTGTTGTTGAGCATGTGGCAGGTGTTTTATTCTCAAGTTGATGAGTACGTGGGCTCCTCTACATTGAGCATGATACTCAAGGATGAGCAGGCCCGGATCCTGGCCTCTCTCGTACAGCAGCCACAGGGTAGTTTGCCTGTCGATACCCTAGAGGCATACATTGACATCCACAGTCGTCGATTCCAGGTCAGTGTGTTCCTGCTTGTGGATGCGGTCGCTTTGGATGAGGATTCCGAACTCCTTACTCCAGAAAAGATCAATCTGTTGCTGCGCATTGGCCGTTTGCTGGAGTGGGAGGGTAGTATGGTCCATGATATTGCTCGGTACGAGAGGGATGTGTCCATGGGTATGCCCAACGCATATGCCTTCTGGCTTGACAAGGAAGGCAAAACCCACAGCCCGGAGTCCGTAGCAGGGTTCAACCACACTGTCATGAGCATGGTCGCGCGGGACCGTGTGGGCATGGCTAAGGAGAACGATCTCTCTTTCTTTGACCAGGAGAGTTTTGATCGTAGTCTGAATGTCATGCGTGAGTACTATAATCTCCCGCAACTGATCAGTAGCACCCAATTGCTGAACAAGCAATAGAACACACCAAATGTACCATAGTCATCGTTTGGATGAATTAAAACCATAGAACAGATCGTTAAAGAAGCCACTACCATTTAGTTCTCCAATTGTTCTCATGCGAACCAATTCACTGCTTCTCACTGCTCTCAATAATGGCATCTCGTAGATCGGCAGCAATGTTTTCGCCATGGCCCGAGCTGATTGCAAACGCCTCAATAGGCACCGTGCTGGCTTCATACTTGCTGAACCTCACCTTGGTAGGTGCGTCAACGTAGCGGAATATAGGCTTTGCATTCCGATCCTTCGCGTGGGACCTGATTTCCTCATAAGAGAACAGCAGACCGTCGGTCACGTCTGGATCGAATGGATTGATATCAACCAAGAGCGCTCTGTGAAGCGGGTGGTGTGGCTGTGACTGAAAATAAATGTCAAAGACCAAGTCAGGTTTGGTACTTGATGTCCAGGCGCCACATTCCTTGAGAAGATTTCCTTCAATGAATTCTATGACTGCATCCTGCACCTGACCATCTAGCTCAACCATATGCTCAAAGAATGTGTCGCACGCCCGCTGGCATATCCCTACTACCCGTCCATTGACTACGAAAACTCGAAACTCATTCGCTGGTGCGATATTTTCCCACTGTCGAAGACAAAGCGTGAACTCATGACCAGCTCCGTCTTTCTGCTCCTCTTCTAGCCCTTCAAGCATGTACGTTAGGTCGTGCATTATGTTGTCTGATGCCTTTAACAGCAAGAGAACCTCTCCTGCTGCTGTACATTTCAGACCCTCTGGTTTCATCCAGCTCGCATCCATCGGTGCACTCCAATCTAATTTCGGAAAGACTGTCCCGCCCAAAATTTCGATTTCACTCGTAATCCTATCCCCAAAGGCCACGACACTCTCTTCGTTCACAATGACTGGTGGTGAATCCGCCGATGAGTCAGAATCAGAAGCATTGTCGTCATCGCGAGAGCCCGCTCCTGCATGCTCGTCATCGTCCGACCATTCCGAACCATCGTCAGAGACATTTCCTGCGTGTTCATATGCAATATGTTTGGATAATTTAGGTGGCAGCACAATTCCATCCGACAGAATGAACTCAACTACATCGCGCGGCAGCTTCAAGAACCGAGTTGGGATGGTGTGCTTCTGCAGGTGCGGATACCACCTTGCTAATGAACACACTAGTCGGTCCTCCATGAGTGTTTCTGTGTCAAGGGAATGTTAACAGAATAAAGACCTTGATACCACAAACCCCAGACCTTGTAAGGACGTGTGTCCCAAAGTACCCCGACCCAAACGTTTCGTGCTGACCACATTTTTTAGCAATCTTCCAAAAAAAAAAGCCAGGGGAGGAGGAGGGGTGGGGCGGGTTTGCGGGTGATGGGGGCCTATTTTCAAAGACGCTCCCACCACCCGCTCCATCCGTCCACCGAAAAAGCCAATAGGGTCCGATTCAACCAATCACAAAGCGTTTTCATATCCTGTGCTGTGATTGGTCAAAATATGAAAGGAAGAACGGACAGCGCCCTTAGCGTTCCGAGTTATGCATTACACCATGGATTCCATACTTAACATATGGATTTTTTCTGGAGGCCAATGTCCCTGCCGTGGGCGCTGTGGGTGTCGAGACCTAAACTCTCTACGAATTTATCTCGTGTGCACACGATTTATATTCTCGCAATATCAAACCGACATACAAAGTTCATACTGGACTGGAAGATTTGTTAGCCACCGAGGTATCGCTCCGATTCCTCGACCGCGCCATTCACTGCGGCAGCGGAGCCTCTAATTTGTTCAAACTGGGAAGGGACCAGGGCACCTTTATAACAGAATAGCTCAGCAAAATGTATTAAAAACAGGGAGGGAGGGCGCGATAGAGACTGCCAGAAACCAGCGTGTAAACCAGTTTCGACTCCTTGTCTGGGACTCTAACAGAAATCACCTGGCAGCAAAGTGGAGGGGGGGGGGGATAGCTATTACCAATCGAACAAATAAACAGAGTTGGTATGGCTGTGCAGGCTGTTTGCTTGCTTTCCTGCTCCTGCGGCCATTGTGCGGTGATCCCGGCTGGTGGTTAGGTGGCGACAGTAGAGCATGGTGGCAGCACCATTCCCAGTCCCCGTTCGACGTACACAAGAAAAAAAAAAAGTACCCCTCCGCGCCCCTCCCACAGCAACGCGCCCTGTCTAAATTGAAAATCGTCCTTTAACTACTGAAAATGTACCTGACAAATTTGAAGAATAGTGGCTGCATGGATCCCGAGTGCTCGTATGTGTGGGCCAATTTTTTTTCGGCTGTGTACTGAGCCGTGACACCATGAGACCCCAGACAATGCTCACATCCACCCACGGTCCTTTGTTTTTGGCGCCACTGTTTTTAATAATAAACATACTGAGTGTTTCAGCATGCTGATCGTGTAGTCAGAGAGACGGACTCTTAGAACTGCTCCGCAGGCAACCGCACCTGAAATGCTCCGTGATTTGCGGGTGATTTCAGGTCGCAACTCTGGTGGCACTTTTCCGTCGGTTTAAGTTTTTTTCTCCATTGTCTGTATATTGAATCTCTTATCGCTAAATGGATGGCATGGTTTGTGTTTCTCTCGCGGCACCAACCCCGAGGCGCCGTGCCCTGCCCAGAGCGGACCCACTTACTTCTCTCTCGACGCTTCACGAACAAAGAAGCTACCAAAAGCGACCGATCACTGAAAACGTGTACAGCAGAATATATAGGACACGACCCCCCACACCCACACACTCACGCCCATACTACCTTCTCAGAAATGAAAAGACGAAACTTGCAACGCTCTCACTGTCGCGTCTCTCGACCCGTCTCTTCTCGCGCGCTCAATCGCTACTTTCGTTTCTGTTCATTCCCGATAAATTTCACCCAATATATTGAGTATGCAGTACTCGGCATTTTGCGAGGAAAAAGTTGACAGCGGAGACACGCTCGCGACATCCCTCGAGACTTTTTCACAGCACGCCACGGCGCAAGAAAACAGTACCGGGCTCATGGTAGAACTACATTGGCCAGAATAAAGGCAGACAACTGGTGGAGAAGGAGAAAAAAAAAACAAAGTGCTGTGGCGGGGTCGACAATGCCCCCCTATGAGTGTGCCCTTGCTGTCGTGCCCGGTGTGTTGGGATGGCTGTTGACCCTTTGCTGTGTGTTTACTGTGTCAGTGTTTTGTCGTGATAGCGAGGCGGCACTTTCGCATGGTACTGCTGTATGTGCTCTGCCTCAACGTTTGCTTGTGCTTTGTACATACCAAAGCTTGCCGTACGAAGGAGATATGGGACTGGTGGACCTAGTTGAAAATTGGTGCAGACCTACTTAAATCAACGACGGTGTCGTAGGAATAGAAGACATATCGTGTCAGAAGAAAATAGCCACAGCGACAACCAAAGAGTGTTGTGCACATCAGGCTTTGCGTGCAGAGCCAATTGAAATAGACGGACGGAGGTTTGTTTATGGACCATTAAGCATAGGGATCACATTGTGTGGTTATTTCCAAAGACACATAAGGCTTAAATTTTCGAAAACATGCAGACCATCAAGTGCGTTGTCGTCGGCGATGGTGCTGTCGGTAAGACTTCACTGCTGATTTGCTATACAACGAACAAGTTCCCAACGGAATACGTCCCCACAGTGTTTGATAACTATGCTGTGACGGTCATGATCCGTGACGAGCCCTACACATTAGGTTTGTTTGATACTGCTGGTCAGGAAGACTACGACAGGTTGCGTCCCCTGTCCTACCCTCAGACCGATGTGTTCCTGGTCTGTTTCAGCGTGGTCGACCCCAGCTCTTTTGAGAACGTGAAGGAGAAGTGGGTGCCCGAGATCCGCCATAACTGCCCCCACACACCTTTCCTTCTGATCGGTACCAAGTCAGACTTGAGGGACAACGATGCCACACTGGCCAAGCTGGCAAAGAGCAACAGAAAGACCCCAATCACTCGCGCAGAAGCAGAGAAGCTGTGTAAGGAACTGAAGGCCATCAAGTATGTTGAGTGCTCTGCCGCAAAATTAGAGGGAGTTAAGGATGTCTTCGATGAAGCTATTGTGGCCGCACTGGAGCCTCCAGCAACTAAGGCAAAGAAGAACTGTCTGATCCTGTAGATCCGTTTCCAAGGGCCGGACTGGTATCACAAGTGCACAAGGGAGCGAACGTGGTCCATTCGTACAAAGCACCAAGCGGTGATGTAGCATATCTTCAGACGTACGTCTCAAAACGTCCAATTCTCAGTTGTTAATAATGAATTTGCTGGACACGTGGATATGACCCCTAGCCATTCTGCGTGTATGTGCTTGTTTGCTTTTCAATTATTTACGACAGAGAATGAAGGCAAGGGATGTTTGTCGGAATTATATGCCTGCAAGTATGCACGATATGGATACACGAACAAGGACCAGGCGGAGTGCCGAGTGGCCAGGAACACGGGGTTTGGTTTGAAATCGAAACCGATCAGCATGCTTAACGGCAGTGAGGAAGAAGGAGGGACCTTTTTAGAGGCTGCCGAAGTGTGTAAGTCCATTCATCAGAGCATCTTCTGCACATTGGCAAGGGATGCTCACTGCTTGCACCAGAAGAACCAAAATGTGAAGACTTTCAAATGCAAAATTACACCTTTCACTCATCTCATGCATCCTATTGCTATGTTCCTAAATACTATGGAATGCTGCTGTACTTGTTTCTTGAATATTTTAAGGTTGTACTTACCACTGAGACAGTCATGACAGACTTTGATTCTCTGCATAGGTCAACAATCGTTTCAATGCTTGCAGGTACTTCCGTTTCGTCTCATCGGTTAACGCGTTTGAAGGCTGGCTCAACTTCTCTTTGCTACGGTACCTCGTATGGATACCAACATTGGAGACACCGAGTGGCCATGGCTCTTTGCCAATTGCCAGAGCCAGATACTCATCGTAAGCCTGGGTATAAGCCCCATCGTTCACATTTTTAACAAACTTCAGCAGTCCCCTTCGAAGGCCCTTGTCTATAGTTCTGAGTTTCAAGCTCCTGATCAGTGGTTGGATCCAGATCTTCATCTGTTTGGTCCGACTAATGTTCTCAATTTTTTCCGCTTCCAAATGCGCTCTTTTCATCATATCCTCGGCGTACTGATAGAACAAATATTTTACCGTTTTCGCAATGTACAGGCACTGTACAGCGGGAGGAGACTGATCTGACACTGTTGCGGACAAGTCCGACAGCCCGGCACGCGGATACTTCTTCAGACCAGCGTGTACTCTATTATAGTATCGACTTATATTTGATTTCTGGGACATCGTTCCGCGATATAATTGTCATTAATATTGATCCCAGTCGCACACATTCGCTGAATAAATGGATTGTAAATGAATTTGATCGCATACCTGACAAGTACCAGAGTGCATTCTCCAATTTTGCGCGCCGTGCGAGTGGGTGCCCCCCCCCCGGGGGGCGGGGCGGGCCTGTTCCCTCGCCGACTCTCGCCGTCCCCTAGTTTGGGTCGCTTGGCCAATTCCTTAAGATACGAAGTACAGAACGTGCGCTCAGATATACTATTGCTATCTTTGTAAAGGACGTCCTCGTGGTAAGCGGTACAATTCATTCCTTGTCTAGAGGAGCTATTGAAGACCACTATCGAGTCCCATCATACGAAGTTTTGCAATCGTGGGCCAATACACCCATATGCAGAATAACATACCTTTCCTGTAGATCCGTATCTTTCACAGTCCGGCCTGGTTAACGTGCAATGGTACTATGATAGAGGAGAACTTGGTGGTGGAGGCCACGGAAACTAACCAGCCCATATCCAGTACCGTTGAGCAGGATAAGGGGACAACTTCCCATGCATCACAAGTGGCTCGACACTACGATCGTCAACCTGGCTTGTCTCGCCATGAACGAGCGAAGCATCCAATTTTCCATCTCAAGAACTTCAACAATTGGGTGAAATCCTGTCTCATCAGCACGTACTTACAACCGGGGAGCACTGTGTTGGACCTCTGCTGCGGTAAGGGTGGAGACCTAGCAAAGTGGTCAGTCGGGAAAGTCAGCTACCTTGTGGGTGCTGACATCTCAGCAGAGTCTATCCGCGTCTGCGAGAAGCGCAGCAGGGAGAGCAAGAAGCCTTTTGACTTCCACTACGTCGTGGCAGACCTGTCAAATGAGAATTTGTCCGCCAAAGTTGATGATGCTTGTGGTAAGGAGATCTACTACGACTTCGTCAGCTGCCAATTCGCATATCACTACAGCTTTGAGACCGAGGAGAAGGCGCGGATGCTCCTTCATAATGCAACGGAGCGCTTGAAACCAGGCGGTTACTTTGTAGGTACCATCCCAAACTGCTACCGGATAGTGAAATCGGTTATGGAGGCTGACGGTCTTTCCTTCGGCAATGATATTTATCAGGTTACGTTTGAAGACAAGAAAAACTTCCCAAAGTTTGGAGCCAAGTATAAATTCTGGTTGAAGGGAACAATCGACAATATGTCAGAATTTCTTGTGCATTGGGAAACATTCATAAGTGTTGCAGCAGAATTCGACCTAGAACTCGTTGAGTATTGTAGATTCCATGAGTATTTTGACAAGAAACTACATGATCCCGATGACAACAAGAGAAGGGAAGCTGAAAATCTCTTAAAGCGGATGACTGTACTGAATCCCCAGGGAGAAATCCCAGCCAACCAGTGGGAGGCGATTGGACTATACGTATTGTTTGCATTCAAAAAGAAAACTAAGGAATCCGATTGAAAAGTTAGCACCGTATCATGCTCTGCTATCAAATTCAATTGACTCTCAAAGTAGCATAACAATTAAATACAACCCATCGTTTAAATTTCAATTCAATATAACACGCGCTCCCTCAATTGGGTTATTCACTTAATGCAGTTTGCTCTATGATTGTGAAGAGAAAAACTAAAGGGGGGACTGGAAGTTGCGTCTGGTTTTCAAACCACTAGTGGAAGTATCGGTGGTTTCTTGGGCCGCGCAGCGACTAGTGCAGCTTCGTTCATTGAATCATAGTATTTGGGAATGTCCTCTGTACAAATTGTTTGCGCGACCAGAATCTGAGTATTCGCAAGGACTTCCAGCAATTTGTCCAAGGATTTTGCTGCTTTTGCTCCGCGTAGGTTTTTTCTTATGCACCTTGTCTTGTAGTCGTATTTAACAATTTTTTCCCACCCGTCGCATCTACAAAGCGCACCACGATAAATTGTAAGCGATTCATGTCAAGCATTTCATGATTCTCTAGAATTCCCTTAAACAGTCACGTAGAATTCCAAATCATTCTGTGCCTTGGCAGCCTTGCGTTCACCACTGCTGTTCATGTTGAACTGCACCTCAGGGGCGAGAAGGTCCAAGCTACGCATCATGGTGTCGTAGCGGTCTGGGTTCTCTTCGAGGAGAGCATCGGATGGATGGTCCTTTAGAGTCTTGGAATGCACACCTTAGAGACCAGTTCTGCATAGGGGGTGTTCTGGAGTGTTTTTCCCATTCCTCTCGCATTGACTTGCGATTGGCCCGCAGGGACTTGAGAATTTCCGGGTTGGAGCACCGCCGATTAGATGCCGTCGTTACTGTAGAGCCTGCAAGCTGCGGACTGCTCCAGAGAGGAGCTCCGCTGCCTCGCGGACCCAATTGCTGTACGTGCCTCTGTATTTCGGCATCACCGAGCATGCGATGGAGTGCCTCAGCCAAAGCCAGCTTCTTGTCTGATTCATGCGGCACGATGTTGCAGATGGTTTGAGCCGTACGTTGATCTTGTTCAGTCCAGCTTAGATACAAGCGGTACATGATCAGCAAGCTGGCTAATTGCAATTTCTGCCTCATTTCCGCCTCTGGACTTGTGGAGAGTTCAACCACGTTTGGGCACCATCCCACAGTGGCCACTATTACCGACTGGAACTTGGCCTTGATAGGTAGTTGCTGTAGATCTTCGATAGAACACCGGGGGTGCGCTCTAAGCTTAATCTGGTGATCTCGGAGTACAATAGCAGTGCAGAAGTAGCGTTTAGATATTCTGCCTCATTGCCCAACTGAATGGAAACATTGCTGAAGAGAGATCGTGTTGCTGGATTTTCATATCTGTTGAAAACGCTTCGATTCAATCTCGTTAAATTCGTGCAATAAGCTCTACTCCGCGGTTGTTGCATTGTCATCGGCGCTTTTAACATTGTTCGATAGAGATCCAATAATTTATGGGCCCGACCCATATTGCATAGATAGCGCCGGAAGCCATCCATGTCCTGAAGAATGTCCTGGTCTACTTGATCTAAGTCATGAGCAAGTATTACTTGCGCCAGCAGACCTAGTCTGCACTGCCTACTACAGATAAACGGATTGAGTCTGTTCAAGTCCACCCAGTGGATTCATTTTTCTTGGCACGCATTATGCTGACATCCAGTGATTCTAGAAGAGGGTAACCAGTTTATTTTCCTCGAGTTAACGTCATAGACTCCCTTCACAGACATGCTATCCGCCATGCAAAATCTGAAGAAAAACCGCTCCGTCCTACGGTCAAACTTGAGGCCTCAAGTCCACATCCTGGACGGAGTGGATCTCCCATGGCGGGTAACAAGCCAGAGCCGGACCGGGAACCAATAACATTCTCTGACTCCCATTATAAGTTCTTGCTTTAGCACTTTCATTCTTGCAAAGACGTTACTGTCTCTATACCAGCAGATCATCTGGTCATGGCGCTTCTCAAACTATGAGAATCCTGGTTTGGTGGCCAATGTGGTAGGGTTCTGAACAGGTATTAGCCCGTTCCTCGAGGGGCACTCTCGTTCCCAACCCTAGACTACACACGGCGGATCACGAACTCTTCACATTTCTCTGTCGGGCATCCATACAATGAACCCTGCTGAATTTTATTGTAATGGAGCTCTCCACGCTTTGTGGCCTACGGTATTTTCAAATTCCTCCGTCCCCGCGCTTGCATAATCAGTTTCTATACTGGGCTTGGGTTCCGATGAAGGAGTGCGCACGGCGACCCTCGATCTGGAAGAAAGCAGGGCGGGTTTCCTACCGTTTTTTGGGCCTCCTCTTCGTCACCCACTGGAAACGAAGGATCTCGAGTGCGCACAGTAACTTCCAAGAAACTGACAATCAACTGCTGTCGCCTAGAAGAGCTTTTGGAATGTACCGGCGCTGCGGATCATCGCTCGACCTCCTTTTTGACATCGATCACAACAAGATCAATATGTTACGAAGACATGGAAGCAGTTTTTGGTTGCATGCGATTGGAAAAATTTGAACTGTCCAATGTGCAGATGGAGTGGTTCAGTTTCCTCACAGTGCTGTGATCACGCCGCTGCTACGACCAATTTCTGGTAAGGTACATTTTGTATGACCTCCTAGCCCTTGGCCTCAGGTCCTTTTGGTCGGGCTCCTCCCGTCTTCAGTACTTTCACTATCGAACTCAAGTTGTTTGCTGCACAGTACTCTTTCCTCGACAAAGGGGTCTATTTTGAGGCGGGAAGACGCCATTCCTATCTCTTGGGCGTTTGAAATACCACACACGCCACCAAAGTTATAAATGAATCTCTAAAAGCCACCATTTTATCCACGCACATCTTGCAGGAGCCGGTGATGTAGACTAGGAAAGCTGAGCTCACAGCGAGCTGTCTGCTTTTGTGTTGAAGTCGGTTAGGGTGTAGATTTAGTACGGGTCTATGCTATCCCAATATACTGATATCGTCGGTCACGAGTGAAGTATCATAAAGTGAAGCGAATTTTCGATGCACCCCACAACAGATTGTAAAAACGGATGGTCAATTGTGTATGAATCGTGGTAGGTCGCATGCAATCATCGCGTAACCACTTATGCCACTCCGTGTAAGGGTTTCGTTTGAAAAGAAATCCGACTTGCCCCATTTGCGCCGAACTCTTATCACCCATCTGCAATTCTTGTGACACAACCATACCCGTCGATAGACATATTGAATTTGTATGAGTCCAGCTGTAAAGGACGAAGGGGAAGCGGCCCTTGACCTTCTGGGGGGGAGTTTTGGGGCCAGGTTCCAAATTGATTGTCGGCCCACCTCGTGCCAGGTACCAAGTAGTGGGTTATGTATGCAACGTAGGCAGTAGGTATTTCAGCCCCTGGTGAGAAAGTTGACGGAGTTACTTATCTTGTTTTGCAATTTTTCAATATCTAGAGAATCATAGCGCCCATGATGTAACACAATGACATGAACCATGGTTTTCGGTCGAAAGAAGAACAAGCAGGAGCCAGACACGGCTGATATCAAGAAAGGCCGAAAGGGCAACAAGAAACAGAACGGCGGAGATAGGAATAATGGACGGAGACGACAATCTAAGGAAGGAGAAGAGCAAGAAGGAAAGCGCCGTCGAAGAAGATATCCGGTTGACCCTCTTACTGCAGAGTTCAGGAAACAGCTGGAAGAAAATGGATTAATCATGCGCCGAATGGCTCCGGACGGCAATTGCCTATTCCGTGCACTGGCACATCAGTACTATGAAGACCACACAGAGCATATGAATGTCAGGAAGGAGACATGTGACTACATTGAACAGCATCGCGAAGACTTTGAGCCCTTCATTGAGACCGGACTGCCTTTTCAGAGGCATGTGGCCTCACTGAGGAAGCGTGGCACTTACGGTGGTTCAGAAAACTTGGTGGCCTTCTCACGGCTGCACAAGGAGATCGCTATTGCCATACATCAATACGAGCAACCGGTATGGATCATATATGCTGGTGAAGAGGAGCAACCCGAGCGGACGGTTCACCTTTCATACCACAATGGCGAGCATTACAATGCGCTGCGAGATAAGGGGGAAGATGAAGGAGAGGATTTGGAATTCGTGTTCAGTGGGAGTCTAGATATGGATGACGAAGAGCACATGATCCAGGCCATCATGAAAGCAACAGAGGAAGAAGACATTGATCTCGTTCGGGACGCTTTCAAGGATAATGAGCACGATATGGATGCTACTATAGAGTTTCTGGAGTCTTTGAAGCTCACGTGTGGTTCTGAAGCGAATACGGAGGACTCACAGACTTCAGATGGAAGAGACCGACCGGCATCGTCCGAGGGCCGCATCCAAGAAAACAGTCCGCAAAGAGTTGAAAAGAAACTCCCATTAGCAAATATGACAAGTATGACAAGTGCACGCTCGAATGCATCGGGCCCTGATAGCCCGAGGCGCGTGGCCAGCGGGACTCCCCGATCCTTGTCTGCAATGAGAGTTTAAACATGTGCACATTCCATAGCCCAAGAAATGATCATCAAGCAATTCATTCATGTACAATTAATAATAGAAAGTTCATCAATTACCTACACTACGTTCATTGAAGAGACACGTCTTCTTACCGTCTATTTTGCATATGTTGAGGATTTGGGCGTCGTTTATGAATTGGGCTGTGCAGCCTCTTCACTCTCCTGTTTTTGCATGGCCCGTGCTTCTGCTACACGCTTGGTTTCATGCTCGTAAAAGCCACCATATACTGCCATGCACTCATAACTAGCCCCGAACAGTAGGCCGATGCCAGCCACCTTGGCTAGAAAGCTATTCGACAGTCCCTGCACAAGTGGCATTGTACGATTTGTATGTATATCAACCAGTGTCACTTCGGATGGAACGCCGTCAAAACAAGCAATTCATTGCTGTTGCATAGCGCATGAGTCGTAAGGACCTCTACCACAGAAAGATTTGACCGCATGAGCGTGCCAGGCACAGGCCTGTTATAGAGAAATTGGTGCCGGGGTCGCTCACCTACCTCAGCAGCTGCACGCCAGACTGAGCAGAAGGAGAATTCTCAAGGGGAGGGGACTCAGTTGGTCTAGCCCTCAGTAAAGGGAGTGATGGTATAGTGTTGTCACTATTCCTCTATTTTCACGGTACAAAAGAATATTGGGTCCCAATCTGACTGCTGACATGTATTGCACAGACTTTTAAGAAGAATAAGGAGTCATCACAGATCATTCAAGAAAGATGTGAGCCAAACGGGTGATATTTCGAAGACCATAAAGATTCCAATGGGCGGACAATAACAAAGGATGATGGACTTGAGTAAGTTCTCAAAAAAAATCGACTGGCTAGCTGTCGGATTGGGCCAGTTATTGGCTCTGTTCCTGACAGGCACCGCAGTTACGTCTCAATTACTTGCAAAAACCTATGATGTGTACCTGCCGACTACCCAAGGTTTAGTAAACTATGTCATGCTGGCATTATGTTTCGGCATCGTGACATTGCGCAATCACGGAACGGAGGGAATAAAGCAGGCCTTTACTAGATGCAAAGAGGACTGGGCTTGGTACCTAGTGTGTGTTATCGCAGATGTGGAAGGTAACTATATGGTTGTCCTGGCTTACCAGTATACAAATCTTGCGTCCATCCAGTTGCTTGACTGTCTAGCCATTTTCTCTGCAATGGTCCTATCGAGAGTGCTGCTGAGACGGGTGTTTTCGCTATATCAGTACGTTGCAGCGGGCATCTGTGTTCTGGGTGTTGTGTGCTTGGTGGTTGCGGACGTAGAGAGCACAGCACTCCCGTCTGGCGCTGGATGGAAAGAGAGTCTCCTTGGGGATGGAATATGTACCATAGGTGCTCTGCTGTACGGGGCGAGCAATGTGACACAGGAGTACATCGTAAGGAAGTATGGCACCACACATACCCTGTTCACGATTGGCTTTTGGGGATTGTTTTTGAGCATCTTTCAGATTCTGATTCTGGAGTACCATGAACTTAACCAGCACCTGGGATCAGAGTGGGCTGTGTGGGGACTGATTGCGGGATACTCGTTCTTCCTCTTTTGCATGTATGCCACAACACCGTTCCTGCTTAAACGAGCCAATGCTGTAGTCTTCAATCTTTCACTGCTCTCTACAGATTTTTACACGTTGATTGCAGCAGTTGTCATCTTTGCCTACCATTTCAGTGTGCTCTATCTGGTGGCTTTCCTGATCACCATTAGTGGACTCATCTATTACCACTGGGAGATGGGAAAGGATCCAAGCATGGCTCAAGGACACCAACATCGGTCGGAGTACAATGTACTGGAAGATCAATAGTTGAGATTCCTCTAAAGTTAGCATGAGAGCTAACGTATAATATGATTCATCGTAACATTTCATCATGTTGTGCAGACTGTTGTATTTCTTGTAGTGGTAGTGAAACCGAGACAGTTCACACCATTTTTGTTTGCGCTTGTGTTTTATGAATTCAGCGGTTTAGTGACGTCGAAATTGCAATGCAGCAAGGAGGTTGCACACTGGTGATAACAGGTTAGCTCTTGTGCCTTCGTCGATGTATCTTCTTTCCGTCAGTGTTTTAAACTTCATTTACAATACCGTCTTCTACAATTCTGTTTTAACGATGAAGCTCTTTCCAGCCAGGACCCGTGCGGCCGTGATGGCTTCGTGCATGACGAGGTCGTTTTTCTCGTCATTGTAGATAGCCTCAGCTATCTCACGCACACCCATCTCCTCAATGCCGCTCGGCCAGAGACTCTGGATTTGGCCTCGCAGTGCTTTCTCTCCGCCCAGCTTCTCTAGCGCCCTGTCTGAGCGGCAAGAATGGAATCTGTGTTCTGCTGGTCATGACCAGGTTTGAAAACACGTCCCGGTGAGAGACCATGCAAATATTTCCGTCAGAGGCAGTGTTTGTATGGAGCATTTGGTGGCCAGCTGCCTAACAAACAGGTTTGCTCCACAGCGTGCAAAGACTGGCGAGAACCTCCTCAAGAACTGCTGTAAGCGTACACAGGAAACTGACATTCTTGCTCAAGATGAGCCATCCTCTAGTACACATAAACGTGCTAATTATTCTATAGTTGGTACTCTGGTAAAGGAAACATATTGATTCTTGATTGCTCAACACTTCAGACTGGGCCCTCAATCGCTCATGTCGACTTCCAAGACCTCGAGGTTGACCAAGACGCGTGCCTCCATCCCGAGTCGCTCTTGGACGCGATAGAGGAAGTCGTTATGGGACACGACCACAATCAGGCTCTCCGAACGCGTCCTCAAGAAAGATAGCGCTCTGTCCACCCGATCAGTAAGAGCTTCAAAGGTCTCCCGCTTGATATTCCACATCGTGTCCTCATCGGTGGTGATGCGTGAGAAGACCACGTTTGGAAATATCGGCTTCAGGTCTGTGACGGCTCTTCTGCGATCGCAAGGATGCAAGCCACATCGTTCGCGAAGCTCGTCCATGGCCACCATCTGCGGGGCAGCATCTGTCTCCAGTTGGTAACGGAATACACACGTGGCCGATTGCAAGGTGCGCATCAGTGGGGACACAAAAATGATGTCAACATTGCCGTACTTCTCCTGTACTTCCTTTCCTACGCGTGCGCACTCTTTCAGGCCATGTTCGGTTAAGGAAGCATCGAAGAGCTCTTCTCGATGGTACGCATCGTCACCGTTCTCACGGACAGCAACGTTGTGGTACCCTTCAGCGTGGCGAATGAATAAGACTTTGCGGTTGGGCATGGTTTTGCTTAGCGAAACTAGAAACAACACTCGCAGTCAAAGGGACAATCTGCAGTGTTTCCCCCTTTGGCGTGGTCAAAAATCTTAAGCTCTGCTTCTGTGTACACCGGTACACCGTCGATTACTTTGCGCCCAGCTTTCCTTCCACGAACGTCAGCAAAGATGTCGTCGTCTGCTTTCTCTGGAGCAGTCTCCTTTGCCTTATCCTTTTTACTATTTGCCTTGGTTTCTTTTCCCTCACAAGATTGTCTATTGGATGCCTTGGATCTCTCGTCTATCCTTATTCTCTTGTCAGGCTTGGTAGCAAAGATGTCGTCAATTTCGTTTGCCGAAGCCTCTTCCTGCTTAGGTTCTTCCTTTGACGGTGCTACGGCCTCATTCTTCCGCTTCTTACCCATTTTTTCATTTGAATACCATTACAATTAGAAAATCTGTCCTTCAAGGCGACAGGCTGCGCAAGATGTGAAATACCTGAGCCCAGATAGGAAACCCATCTCCCACGCGATGGCACCCTCTCGGGCCACGGAACTTCTGAACTTCTGACTGAAAGCCTGCGTGGGGGGCAGGCAAAAATGAGGGAAGGAAGGGACGGGGAGTGTGCATGGTGAAAGGGGCGGGTGATCAATGCTAAGTTCGAATCGGGGACAAAATGTGGAACCATCTCACAATATACAGTCAAAATTCAATAGGCAGAATAGCGAATTCTTTATGTAATGAATGTGTGTAAGTGACGATGTGCATATGACGATACCATCGGCTTCGTTGGGCACTGCATCTACTCTTCCTTGGCCTTGACCTTGCGGGGACGGATCCACAGACTGTAGACCGGCACAAAGGAGTCCAAGAAGTCCTTGTCGGCAAACAGATCCGGAAGAATCCAGAAATGAATCTTGCCCAGAGTCAGGATCCAAAGGGCGATGAAAAGAGATAGACGGAATACACACAGATAGATGATGCCAATCAACAGGTACAATGATCCACCTGTCAGATAGCTGAGATAGTGGCGAATAGTGGGAGGCCACAGAGGTGTCAGAACAAAGGCGACAATGACCGTCAGGATCAAAATCCCGATAAAGTAGTTGAGATAATTCGGTAGATCATAATTCCAGACGAACAGGGCCTCATTTGCGGGATCGAAGGGCATACCCTTCGAGAATGGAACCACAAACATTTCCGCACCACCGTCCTCGGTGCGCTTTACCATCCTCGGGTTCACTGACCTGAGCGGGTGGATCTCTACATTTTCTCCAAGTTTTTGTGCTTTCTTCCGCAGAAAGGTGTCAACCTTGTATTCCGCCCGGCGACAGTTACCGGAGTCCATAATCCACTGCATCATAAAGATGGCAGCGCTCCGTCCTGTAATCATCTTATCCTTTCCTGCAAAGGGACACTTCTTTGATGTCAGGGCACGAATAGCATGCTCACCACGGAAGTAAGCCACACGGTCCAAACCTTCCTGACCGAAGTCACCAATCCCGGATCTAGTCTTCATGTTCTTCCTTAGCCAGTCCATAACCTTCTTCATCTCTTCGTCCGACTTGTTGGAAATGTTTCCAACCTTTGGAGATTCAGCAAGCTTCTTGTATTCGTTGGCCAATTTGGTCATGTGGGCCTTGACAATTTCTTGGTTTTTGTTCTTGTCATCCTTGATTTCATTTACGACAGGGGCATCCTGAGACTTAGGTGCTTCCACCTTCTGTGCCCCACCGAGTAGCGCTGCAGCCCCTGCTCCCGACATGGCTGCCGCTCTGTTTTAGGACTTGTGTGTATGAACACTCGTAGTGGATATCCTCACAACAGAAACAAATCTGGAGCAGATGTTTGTATTGGAAATACCTCATTATGCGAAAGATAATCTTGAGCTCAGAAAAAAACATACATGCGCAGCGGGCTTCCTCCCCTCTTCTATCCACCACATCTTGTTTGCACCGTTTTTGCATTCGCCACCAATTTACATGTGACCCCCCTCCCTGAACGACCACCACACATAAAGCCAAAACACTGAAAGGGCTCATCTCACTTCTTGGAAAGGTCTTTCACTGATCGCCCTGTCGATGAAAACTGCCAGCATAGTGCCCAAACACTTAACCGTGGTGTTAGGTGGGGGAGTGAGCGGTGGGGCAAACAACGTTTTCTCTCCGTTCCCCTTGCGTAATTCAAAATAAATATATATGTTAGGTTTATAGTTTTAGATCTACCCCGGCCTTCTGCAGGTCCAGGTGTACCACCCTCTGTCTGGTATGTTAGGGTCAAAACTCCGAAAAACTTGACTCCCGAGGATCTTTTTTAATCTTGATTGTATAATAACTTATATTGATTCCATTCTATTTCATTATATTTTGCTCTTTTTAACAATCATAAAAAAATATTTCAATAGCTGATTCAAACGAAGAGTCCCTGCTACTCTCAAAAAAGGACTATTTTGACTTTGGCTTGACATTGAACACATCGTAGTCGTACAAA
>PDIP01000259.1:0-73767 GCA_002811645.1 Corallochytrium limacisporum
CCCAAGCGACGGCAGAGCTAAATCAAAAAGAGTAGATTTGATACAATATTCCCAGACAGAGGGTGGTACTAGTAGAATGAACAAGACGGGGGGGCGTAGTGAATGTGCCACCCTGTGAAGGTGAATCCATTGGCTGTGACCGGCTGTGTGTGCGCGCGCACCGTGTCCGGATGGGGCGAGGGAGCGAAAGAGTGCGCCGGTAGCGTGGTGACTCTTGGGTTCGGTTGTTGTTGCAAGTATTTGGTAAGTTTCAGGTAGTTCACGTTGATAAAATTACACTTTAAGGTTCTTTAAGGCCCTTAATGGAGTTTCAGCTATCATAATTAGCAGTGTCTTGCAAAGGAGACAATACCGCGATAGTACTTGTTCACGATGACATAGGTAGCCCGGCGAGGTCCGCATAGCGCTCTGAGTAGCCAGTAGCAGGTACCCAAACTGGAAACTCGCAAAACAGTATGATTCATCCATTTGTGGCACCGTTCAGTGCCAACACGCCACACAATCAAAGGCTCATAGTGAATTCAGGGGAACAGGTGTACTGTTGGGATCCCGCACAGCGATCCCTACACACCCTGCGCCTGGGTAAAGATCTCGAAGTGGTGCCGGAATCCGAGATAGCTTTGACTGCACACGATGGCAATGATCTAGGTAACATTTCAGCTATCTACCCGTCCCCGTCAGGACGAAAATTGGCATTGGTTGCGGCAGCCGGTACAGTGACGGTTCTATCCCTGCCGTCCGCCCTGAAATCTGCGGGAGCTTCCTTGGCAGGCCAAAGCGCAGCACTCTGCAATACACAGACACTGATTCCCGAAGGATCAAGGCCAGTGGTGGATCTAATATGGCACCATAGTGCTCTAGAAGACTCCAGTCTGGTGGTGCTGCGCACAGACATGCTCGAAGTGTTTGACCTCCATGAAGATCCGGAGGATCACGCGATCAAGGCCAATGCATACGTCGCATACTCCAGGAATAATGCTCGTAGTGTCGCAAGCGGTAGTGGGGAAGGATGGGGCATGTTCTCTTTCGTAGTGGCCACCGATGATGGCACCGTCCATTGTGCTGGACCGTTCATACCACATCGCTGCGTAGTTGGAGCCTCGTCCTTCCATCGCTTGCGAGAAAGCATTGATGCGGAGGTCAGCGATTTGGAGGATCTGCGCGGGTCGGTCGGCAGTGCTGCTGGTGGTGTCGGGGGACAACAGCGCCATCTGCGGCGACAACAAGAGCTGTTGCACTACATTGACCGTTGCCTGGTTCACCGTCTGGGACCTTTGCGAGTGGGTACTGTTAACACACGCGAGTGCAACGACGTCCTAGAGCCACGAAGGAGCGTCTCAGCAGCGGTTGGTCGTGACGACAACAACAGCGCCGATCATGACATTATCGGCATTGTGCGTCTCAGCTCCCGCATTGGTGCATACGCTATCGTTGGTGCCAGTGGACTGTGCAGTGTTCTAGTGCTGCCAGAGATTATTCTGGGGGCAACCAGTAGCCGCGGGAGCTCTACCCCACCGGGTCCCGGAGCAGGCCGTGCTCTGATCAGTAGCTATAATCAAGAGCAGCCACAATCGGTGATGGAGGCGGAGAATCCACTGGATATCATCGTCTACGATACTGTTGTGCTCGATGGGGTCCTCTTCGATCAGTGCACCCTTCTAACCAGTGGCGACCGTATTGGTCTGCCTACATCTGTGTTCATTTCTCATGGGTACGGCGTTACAGAGCTTCAATGTGGTGCAATTGCACTCCTAGAACGATCTCTGCTATCACCGACGGAGGGTGCCAATGACTTGCAGTCGGCTGGAACAGGATCAAGTGCGCTCAATCAATTTCCCGCCATCACCAGTGCATCCGTAACAGCAACGCCGATGATGGCCCAGCGTGGAATGGTTCTGTCCCAGTCACGTAGTGGACAGCAGTCGCAGACGGTGAATACCCCCGCTCCCAGACAGTTTCCTGGAATTGCACGGCGTGACCTACTTTTCATTGACCACAGCACTCGACGTCTGCGGCCTGTGCTCTATCTGTCATCGCCCGCGGATGGCACCAGTACAGCCGGGAGGCCTCGGGGAGTTGTCCGCGCTGTTGCCTTCGACGAGAACAACGGAGGCCGTGCCATGGTCGTATCTGACGCGGATGGTCTCATCGGCGCCTACTTTGCCGAAGACCAGGCGATGCGAGTTGCCAGCGGCAGCCGTGGTTTTGGTTCCGCAGGAGCCGCTCAAACGCCCGCGGGTACGAGTCCGAGTAAGCATGGAAAAGCCTTTGCATCAAAGAATCTAAATTTTTTGCTTGATCATGAGTCGCTGAAGCACACCCAAACGCTCCTCGTGGCACCTCCGCGTGTACCCACCGTGGGCCCCACCCTCCGGGAGGCCCAAAGCGAGGCGGACCGCTTACGCTATATCGCAGAGGCCTCTCTCGGCCTCGAAGATGGGGTTTTGCTTCCCGTGCAGCGAGCAGCCGAGGAACTTGCAGCCCGAACCGCTCTTCTGGCACTGGCGAGCAAGGAGCTCGCAGAACGCCGCCATGCGATCGCTCTGGCCGTCTCCTCGTCCTCTGAACGAGCTCAAACGCTTTCCGGAGACATTTCTGCCCTCGTTGAGCGCCAGGCACGCATTTCTGCGCGCTGTGAGGCTATGACACAGGCGCTGACTTCCATTCCGCGCCCGCTCAGTGAGGCTGAGGAAAAACACTCGGATGAAGTGCGTCAGATGCGTACTGACAGCCATTTGCTCGTCCTGCGGGGTGAGCGTGCCATCGCTCGTGCCCGTTCCGTTATCTCGGAACACCGTTCAAAGCAAGCGCAGCGCAGTGATCTACGGCAAACGCGTGTAATGCTCGGGCACTACTACGGTCGCCAGGTGCCAGGAGCTAAGGCCTTCTCTCCGACATTGAGCGGTGGTGGTGGCGCCGGTGGTTTGCGGCCCAAGTCACCGATGGCTGGGTCTGGCACTGCGTCTCATACACCGTTCACACCGCAGCGTTCTCGCCTTACAACGACGTCAAAGGCGCCGTACACACCATCTTCACCCCTCGGCACACCGTCGCCGTCCAAGTTGGCCGTCGGTAGGGACGGAGTCCAAAGTCCGGCACTGCCCCCACCAACGCTGACGGAGAACGATCTGGTGCGGGTGCAGGAGTGTCTGCAGGACACTGCTGCCACTATTCGGCAGATCCAGCGGTACCTGGAGCCGCTACAGGTGGCCATGGGTGCATAGGACGCGCACAGATGCTCCGCTGCTTGCATGGACCAAGACAACAGAAATATTTACCTATCTAGTTCTTTAATATGTCTTTTCCGCCGTCTTTGGTATAGCTGTCCTGACGGACAAAACGTAGGAGGGTACTGTTGCTGCCGGAGCCACTCTTATTTGACGACAATGATGACTTTGGCGGTGCTGGTCCCTTCGTCTGCTCGGTCTGGCCGCTTTGCAGGCAGGCATCAATGTGCTGGTTCAGAGTCATATTATCACCGGGCACAGGGTTTGCGCAAATAGGACAGTTCAGGGTCTCCTGGTTGGCTTCGGCCTGCGGTTGCAATGGTTGGGAAGTGGGTGCGGAGGTTGCGGCAAAGAATGATCTTACATTGGGCCCATCTCTATCACGCTTACGTCGTTTGCTGTGTGCGTCCGTCACGGTCTGTTGCTGTTGTTGGCGCTGCTGCTGCCAGTATTCGTATTGCATGCGTTGCTGCTCTTCCTCAATTTTGCTCAGATTAAGACCGTCTTCCACCAATGGGACGGATTCCTGATCGCTACCTGGGTTATTCTGCCTAGGTTTTTGAGGTTTTTGTAACAAACGCTTGACGCTGTGCCTCTCAAAGTCATTCTTATAGTGCAGTTGGCTCATGCGGACACCCATCAGCCGCAGACGAAGCGGCAGTTCATTGCGAATCAGCTTTTCTGCGGCCGCGAAGATGACATCGACAGAGTTAGTGGGGGCCTTCAGGGTTAGTGCCCGGGTGCGGATCTGGAAATCGACAGTTTTCAGCTTGATATTCACTGTGGTACCAATTAGATCTTTGGCCTGCATTTCCTCCACCACCATGTCTGTTAGCTTCTTGCACTTGTTTAGGAGTTCATTGGTCTGATTCAGTTCTCCGAAGGTCGATTCGTGGCCAATGCTCTTCGGGATGGCTCGACGTTCAATGTCTGTGGCACCGATGCCCATCGCTACGCGGATAAAGAAGCCGGAACTGATCTCACTGAACAGTGCGACGAGGTCACCGCGACGATCGTACAGGTCGCCACAGGTCTCAATATGGAAGGCATTTAGTACTTTCTGCGTTACCCGACCTATTCCTGGTACCTTGCGGATCTTCAAAGTCTTCATAAAGTTCATAATCTTGTCCCGTTCCCCTGGAATAAGATACTGGCCATTGGGCTTGCCTAGATCTGTGGCGATTTTGCAAACCATCCGGTTTGGCCCGATACCGGCACTACAGGTTAGATGGCTGGCGTCGAAAATCTCACGGCGGATTTGTTGCACCACTCTTTCTACGGTGTCCACATCGATTCCCATGTCACGTTGTTTCAAATACTCGGTCAATTCGAGATGTGCCTCATCGAGTGAAATGGCAGTGTAATTGGGGTCGTACCGGGCGATTACTTCCCGAATCTTCTGTGCTGCCGCGGTGTACTTCTTGAAGTCGCAGGGCACGATGGTCAGCTCAGGACAGAGCTTTTTGGCAATATACCCGGGCATAGCTGATCTGACACCATACTTACGTGCCACGTAGTTTGCGGTGGTGAGCATCCCAGTACCTCCCACTGCCATGGGTTTCGTCTTGAGTTCTGGCCGATCCAATTCTTCGCACTGTGCGTAGAAAGCATCCATGTCAATGTGGACAAACACACGGTGAAGTTCTCGTGCGATATCTAGAACTTGACACATTCGGTTAGCTTTCTCCTCAGCTTTTTTGTACATGATAGTGCCCTTAATCTGTTTGTATTTCTTTCGTATCGTTTCCACTCGCTTGGTTACTTCTGCATCTTTCTTTAACTCATTCTTGTAGAATCTGCTACCCTTACTCACTTGCATAATGATCTCATTCACCTTCGTCTGATCAACGCCAGTCATTCCGGCCTTGTGTGGATTCAGTGCCATTCTCGATGACAGATCTTTCTCCACATATTTGTCATCATCCTCGGCTTTATCTGATTGTTCTGCCGTCGAACGTTCACCCGTAGGACCCCCATGTTTCTTTGGGTCCAGGATCTCGGTGAAGTCTTCCTCTTCGTACTCTTCCACATCATCCGCTTCCCAGTCTTCGACACCAACATGCATGTCTTTTTCAAGTTCTTCATCGATACCACTTGGGGCTGTGGTTTCTTTAGAATGCTTGCCCTTGGCACCTGTGCCATCTTGAGCCTTCATAGGCATCTCAACCACCATGACGGTCCCGCGTCAGGGTGCTTTCTCCTACATGTTATATTCTGCTCACAATTTTTTTGAAATTGTACTCAGATATACCTTTTACCCTAAAATGTGGTTTGATTGACCCAAGCTATTGGTCCCGGAATACCTGTGCTCTGCAAGAGCTCGGATCAGTCTCACGGCGCACCAAGGACCCGGCCTCGCCCCGGAGTTCATGGCTGCTCCCTTCAGGCGGGTTAGGCGCGAAAACGGGTCCCGACCCGCGAGAAAGGGACTCCCGTTTTCAGCTAGAAAATTGGGCCCCCACATCGACCCGCGTGGTGACGGGGCGAGGGAATGGCAAAGTGAGGGTATGGACATTGAAGCCAACAGATTGAACCCAATGTGGCGGGTTCTGGGCGACAAAGACCTGCGATATTAACTATTCTGCGGCGAGCCGTGACAGGTACCATTCCACCCGTCACTCACTCATCCACCCAGTGGTACTGCACACTGTCGAGGCGAAAATCCCATGAGGGTGGGTTTCTAGCACCTGTGAGGTGCCATTCGAGGGCTGAACAGAGCATGGGACGCCCGTGAATCTGGGTATAAGAACATGAGATTCACTATCTCTGCTTTAGCCATATGCAGTATATATTCTAACGCACTTACTTAAAGAAAGGAACAAGCCTGGTAAACAATTATGTAATGTTCGTTGGCTCTGCACTTGATATTTTCATTTCATAGGCCGAGTTTAGCATCAGAGACACACGTATACACTATGGCCAAACCGTCCAGTTCAGGAAAGGCTGTGGCCAATGGTAGTGTCAAGAAGAAGACCTCTGTCTTTGCGGAGGCTGTTAAGAGGCGCCTGGCTTCCTCTGCCAAGATGCAATCTCGCAGCACTCGCATACAGACTTCCGCCAGACAGATTCCAGCATCGACGTCGAAGGTGGCCATTAGTAGCAAAGAGAAACAGAAGAAGCGGTCTAAGGGATTTACAGACGACAACGATGACTGGCTAAAGCCTGTCAAGAAGTCACGAAAAGTTAAAGCTGCCGCACCGGAGGAGATTACCGACGAGGAAGACGAAGCCGATCGGCGTTTCGAGGAATCTGAAGATGACGAAGACAGTGATGACTCTGTTCCCAATGTCATTCCCGCTAACGACAGTGACGATAGTGAAGTTGATAGTGGTGATGGAAGTGACTCTGGTTCAGATGACGAAGACGAGATGGCTCTCGCCGAAGCCGTCGCAGACGACTCTGACGATGATGACATGGAGGCAGAGGCTGCCGCGAGCCTGGGTCTGAAGCAGCCCATCACAAAGTCCACCAAAGCAATGAAGGCACAATTGCTAGCAGAAGAAGACAGTGATGAAGACGACGGTTCTGATAATGATGACGATGACAAGGGTGACCATTACGATAGCGACGACAGCTCGTCCGGTATCATGGACGACGAGGTTGAGGGAGGTGATGACGATGACGAGCGGCCAATCAAGTCTTCTTTTGAGCGCAAGGCCGAGCGTCTGATCAAGAAGCAGGCACAAGAAGCCAAGGAGGCAGAGGAGGAACTGCTTACCAACATTAACCAGAAAGCGAGCTTTCATTTGCCGTCCGGCCAGGAGATTGAGAAAGAGACCATGCAGGCCCCTGATCTCCAGCTCATTCAGACTCGTATTCGCGAAATCATCACTGTGCTTGGAGATTTCAAGAACTTGCGTCAGGAAGGACGCAGTCGGGAGGAGTACATCGATCAGTTGCTGCGGGACTGCTCTACGTACTACGGATACAGTGACTACGTCATTCGCAAGCTCTTCAGTATCATACCCCTCAAGCAATGGTTTGACTACATGGAGAGCAACGAAGTGCCGCGTCCAGTTTCCATCCGTGTGAACACGCTGAAAGCACGGCGAAGGGAATTAGTGCAGGCATTGATCAACCGCGGGGTAAACCTTGAGCCCATCGGACCCTGGTCAAAGGTCGGTCTGGTCGTGTTCGACTCCAAGGTGCCTATCGGTGCCACGCCAGAGTACCTGGCGGGACACTACATGTTGCAGGGAGCATCATCTTTCTTGCCTTGCATGGCCTTGGCACCACAGGAAGGTGAGAAGGTGCTTGACATGGCCAGTGCCCCCGGTGGCAAGACCTGCTATCTGGCTGCCTTGATGCGCAACACGGGCATGATATACGCCAACGATCCGAACAAGGCGCGTTGCAAGGCTATTGTTGGTAATTTGCACCGAATGGGTGTCAGGAACACGGTTGTGTGCAACTATGATGGTCGCATGTTCCCCAAGGTCATGGGTGGCTTTGATCGGGTATTGTTAGATGCGCCATGCTCAGGTCTTGGTGTCATTGCCAAGGACCAGAGCGTCAAGACCAACAAGAGCGAAGAAGACTTTAAGAAGGTCGTGGTTGTGCAGAAACAGCTATTGCTATGCGCCATTGACAGTGTGGATGCACATAGCGCCAGCGGCGGATATATTGTGTACTCCACCTGCTCAATTTCCCCGGAGGAGAATGAGTGGGTTGTGGACTATGCTCTGCGGCGCCGTAACGTCAAGCTCGTGTCTACCGGCCTTGACTTTGGCGAAGAAGGATTTGGAAAGTGGCGCGATTTCCGCTTCCATCCGAGCGTCAAGATGACTCGCCGGTACTACCCTCATCTGCATAATATGGATGGCTTCTACGTCGCCAAGTTCAAGAAGACCTCCAATGCCATCCCAAAGCCCCCAACTGGAGACATCGATGAGGCAGATGCAGAGATTGACTATGAGGCACTGCAGGCCGCTGCGAGAGATACCGGCGTGACCATTGATCGTGCCGCCAACGAAACGAAGGCCAAGAGTAGTAAGAGAAATGGTAATGACCGTAGCTCGATGACGAACAAGGAGAAAAACCAGCGCCACATTCAGCGCCACCGGCACAAGGGCAAGGGTAGACGTAAGTAAGGACTCCAAGCATTCAGAGGACCCAAGCCTCCATCCCTAGGCCTCGCCAATTTGTGGCATTCATGAAGAAGCCCAAACCCCGCTTTACGCAATATATCTGATAGCTACATAGACTATAGATAGATCAACCCAAACGGTGCTGGACTCTTTGGCGTGGTGTGGCGCTATCGTGCGACGGGTCTGCTGACGAATGACGCCCCCTCCCCTCCCCCCTCCCTCCTCCACCAGGGCGGGCTGATGCCTTGGCACCTGCTGCCCATTCTCTACGTGGCCGCTCAGCTGCGTATGTTTTGGGCAAAGGAGAGGAAATCCGGGATACCAGCACCAACGTAGCAGGCTCCAGAAAAGAGAAAGCTGAAAAGGCGGGGAACTCAAACGGAACTGGGGAAGCAATGAATTCCAGGGTGGTTCTATGTCCCAGCCAAAGAGGACCAACCTCCGAAGCCAGTAGCGAAGACACACACACACACAGAGCCGAAGGTGCGTGGAGAGCCGAAGGCCAAAGCGCACGCCGGCGCGCAGCCCCCCCCTCCTTTCCTTCCACCATGCAAAGGCGGTTCTATTTTTGGCACACCGGTCCAGTTTTCGAACTGAATCACCGCGCAGAACAGGGCGGAGAGCCCCTTTTCCGTTTTCGCTTCTTCTTATTTTTTTTATGCCCCAAGTGCGCAACCGACGCGAGAGTCACAGAGGAGCGCGACCCAAAGGAAGTGTGTTTCGCTCAGCTAATTTTCCTTTTAGCCCTTCGTGTGCGGCCCGTCGCGAATTTAGTGCGCAGTCGACAGACCACTGGGCCAAAATGTACCAATGCCCAAGGAGAGGATAAACGGGGGCGGGTGTGTGCGTGTAATACGCGGGAACGGTCTGCGAAAGGAACGGGCAGAAAGAACGTTAACCCTTCAGTTCTGGTGTTAATACCACCGCCAGCGTTCCACCCTAGCCTTGTCTCCCTCCACCACCCGCTCGTTCATCTGCGGGACTGAGGGTGGCAAACGGTTGGACCGGTTCCACCTGAGGAAACGAGGCAAGGGGGGTGCCAAGGGGGTAAAGGCGGGGTTATTGTAGATGGCAGCCGTATTTGCGCACGTCGCTGCGCAGCGACCTCCCCCGCCGGGAGGGGTGGAGGGACATCCCGGTGTTGGCTTCGGCTGGCACGGGGGTTCGGCGGCCCTTGCTTGGCACGTCGTCGACCTGTTCCTTACCGGTCCCCAATAACGCAAAATTGGCCATTGCGGCTATTTATAGAAGTCTTTTGTGATGCTTGTGACCGTGCAGGATACACATTACATCGCTTTACAGGGTTGAAAGTAACGATCTATTGGTTCAGAGTTCAACCACAGGTATTGCATTAACACCATAAGCCATGGATTTTCAGCTTTACTGGGATAGCCTGCGGGCATGGGCAGGTAATGATATGTTGCTTTTCAACGCTATGTTTATGATCGTCCACGGAGTTTGTTATTTCGGACTTGGAATCCTCCACCTGGCCGCTTGGAAGCACGGCTGGTTCAAACAGTACAAGATTCAAGAGGAGAAGTTCCCCGATGAGCAATTGCTAAAAACTGCGATCAAGAAAGCCATTTTCACCCAAATGATACTGCAACCAATTGGTCTGTACTACTTATGGGAACCATTGCACACTCGTCTCGGGGTGGAACGTCTCATGGGACCCCTGCCATCTCTTTGGGAAGTCCTCTGGCAGAATCTATTCTTCGCCGCAGTAGAGGACACTTTGTTCTTCTGGAGCCATTGGTTCCTCCACCGCAAGTTCATCTATAAGTACATTCACAAGCAGCACCACGAATTCAACGTTTCCACTGCCTTCGCGGCGGAATATGCGCACCCATTGGAGAACATCTTCGGTAACACAGTCCCCGTCCTGGCAGGGCCGTGGATGGTGTGTCCCCATGCTGTGACCTTCATGATCTGGTTGGCATTCCGGATTATCAAGACGGTCGAGGCACACGGAGGTTACGAGTTCCCTTACAGTCCATTTAACCACTGGCCCCTCGCTGGAGCTGCGCGGCATGACTACCATCACAGCCACAATGTCGGCACGTTCTGCTCGTTCACGGTCTTCTGGGACTATGTGATTGGAAGCCAGGGCAATTTTGAAGCCTGGCGAGCTCGAATCAAGGAAGGCAAAATGGACTTTGATCCGGCTATGCCCCCTTACAAGCAGCCGTCAAAGAAAGCCAGTACTAAGGCTGCGTGATATGCCAGCAGCCTTGGCTGAACCAACGCCTCCACTGTATCCTTGTTCCAAGACTGTGGTATCTTGACTGCTAGTTCTGGATCGAGTTGGCAGCTACAGGCTTGGCAATGTGGTACGCGAACTAAACTAAATCATATAATTTCTATAGGTACATATCATCATCATTTCCTAATTGACCAGTCTAGTGTATCGACCACCGACGGGTAGGGAACAATGAAGCACCGTTGAAGCGTAATGTAGCTCATTGCCCACCGCTGGCCGGTTCCTATTGAGACTTTCCGAAATTTCTCTTGATAGCTTTGTCCCAGGCAGTGTTTCCGCGATGAATGAGGTAGGTACCCAGAAACCAGGTCAGAATCGCCAAGATACCGCTTGTGAACTCTTTGTTCCGGATCTCAGTGACGTTAGCTGTCTTTTTCTTGATCGTAAAGCCGTGGGTAATCTTCAGAATACCATCCCAACCAGCACCCCACTCAACGATTCCCTCAGAGCTAGTTTTTTGTCCGCGGAAGACTTTGGCCTTGATTTCCGGGCCACTAGCAGCACGGAATTTCAGAACAGCCCCGTCTTTAATTTGTCCGTCCCGAGTGCCACCCTTGGGCAGCTCCGCTGCAGCCATGAAGGGCTTAAAAGCATCCGGCCACTTGCCCGGAGTGGCCATGGTGGTCCAAACATCTTCAAAGGGCGCATTGACCTCATAGGTCTCGTCATGCATGACGTTGGTAAACAGGAAAGCCATGGTGATTCTCTCTCGGTCGTGGTCTACTCTGTAAGTCAGTACACGTGGCCACAGGAGCCTATCTGTGACTGATCTGTACGAGCAGAACAAACAATATCGGTCTAAAGTACCATATGGCCCCCTAATCTGTGCGTACGAGGCACACATTACCTGTATGGACGCGCACAGTAACACCTGCCCGCAGTCCCTGAAGGGAATCGGCTGATCATCTGCAGACTGATCGCATTGCCTGCAAGAAATCACTCGTCACACGAAAACGAAAGTGAGCGGCAGAGACCGCCTTCGCTTCTAGACCTCCCCTTCCCAATATTTTTCTCCCACATTCACTACGGTAAAACGTCAGACCTAGGTGACCCCGTCACACACCTCCCCCAGGCATACCAGTATCCGGTCCAATCTCGGACTCCAAAACAAAGGAAGTCAGCCTGCGGCCAAGTCATCACCCGGGGGCCACCTCACTCTCCCCGTCTCCCTCCCCAACGGGAGTCTATTTTTGGACAAAACAAACGGCCCCCCCCGGTGGGGGCCCCGGGGGGGAGGTCCGAGTGTGTCCCCTTCCAGCGGTGGGCTCAGAACCTCTCGCCGCGGCTACTAACAGTACGAAGGATTCAATACCAACGGATTGGATAGAGATCTGCGCAGACCAGTTTCAGATTCTCTCGGAAGCACCATCGGCTTTTTTTCTGCCGTCTGCCCACATTCTCAAGCCCGACACACCCGTTCCGTACCAATGACAGTTACTTCATTTGCCACTAACTGGTAAGAAAGGGATTCACTTGGAGGATACAAACGTAACACGCAAGCTCCCAAGACGCATGACCACCAACCCAAAATCAATCCCCTTTATCTGCATGGAGTCTGGCGCTTGCCTAACAAAATTGTGCTACTCCCCCACACCCACCACCACTTCCTGCAAATGTTAAAAAGCCGCTCCCGTGCTCTGCCCGCATCCCCCGGGTATCGCACAGGGTGGTACACAGGAAAACAGCTGGCTCCGGGTGAAGGCATTCGATCCCGGTCGATTGGACCGTGAATACCTGAGTCCTAATTTTGTACGGTACTGTCAAGGGAATTCTGTACAGTTGCCTGACCGACAATTGCTCACAACCCAGGAGAGTGAGGGCAGGGAC
Organism: Corallochytrium limacisporum; assembly: GCA_002811645.1. NCBI lineage: Eukaryota > Corallochytrium > Corallochytrium limacisporum. The sequence goes on from PDIP01000259.1 coordinate 12,402, forward strand.
CGGGGGGAGAGGAGAGACAGTACCACTGAAGTAAGGGGGGAGGGGGAGCGGTGGGGGCTCTAAGGGTCCCTGGTGGGCACGCCTCCGCGGTGCCGTTGCGACGGACGGGAGGACGAAATGATACGTTGTGTCTGAGACTGCGTGTGCACTGCAGCTGCGGTGGTGGTCGCCAGGGTTGCGTTGCGCTTCTTCTACCTTCATCCATGCTACAGAGAATGTTTATAGGTCTGTACGTGGTATTGGAGCCACGAACGGGTATCCAAAATCGGCCATGCAAGGAAGATGACTACTTGAATCCTAGTTTCAGGAACCACCGAATTAGAAGTGTCTATTCAATTTCTGATTTACCGACCATGGGTGCACCCATGCTGCTGGTCCGCTTTTGCGGCGCACTTGTTTGGATTCCCGTTAAGCATCTGTTTGGAAAAACACCAGTGAAGACTTGGGGTGTGAAATTGGACCTAGGAGTCACCATTCTGAGAATTCTTCTCTCGGAGAAGCCTAGCTGGGCCAAGAAGGTCGCCGCTAAATTAGCTGCCAAATCAGCCAAGAAAGCCAAGAAGAAGGGCTTCCCTATGCAACCAGTTTCCGACGCGAAGGGATTCACCGGCTACTGGATCGGTGATGAGTCCTGTCCAGGAACTGTATGTCTGTATGCCCACGGTGGCGGTTACGCCTCGCAGAGCTCCGCCAACTACGCGGGAAGCCTGGCTAGCATGTGCGATACTGCTAGGGGAATGGGGCGTGATTTGACCTTCCTTGCTCTGGAATACACCCTGTCCAGCGATGGAGCACCGTATCCCACTCAGGTGGTTGAAGCTGTCGCGGCGTACGTATACTTGACCGAGACCGTTGGCGTGAAGCCCGAGAACATTGTCCTCGCCGGCGATTCTGCCGGTTCCCATCTCGCGCTGTCTACCGTGCTCAAACTCCGCGAACAAGGATTGAATCAACCGAGTAAGTGTGTGTATATCTCTCCCTGGGTCGACCTTACCGCGCACAAGAAGGAAGAGGGTTCCATGAAGGAGCACGTCAACCTTGACTATCTGCACCCCAATTTCCTCGACTATTGTGCCCCGATTTTCGCGGGAGATGTGCCTCTGGATGACGAATGGATATCGCCCATCAAGCAAGACATGAAAGATTTGCCGCCCGCTATGTTCATCTGGGGTGGAATCGAAACGCTGGAGGACAGCATGGAAGAGTTCTGGGTCAAATATTCCACTGCAGTTGACGGTTGTGTGAAGCACGTTAACCCGATCATGCCCCATATCTGGATGTTCATCGAAGACGTGATCCTGGCCCACAAGCATTGCAAAGAAGGCCGAACGACCATCACAACCTACATGGTGGAACCGAACTACTAACGTTCAGAGCCCCGCTCTGCGCTCCTACGCAGTGTCCTTTCCCAGGCGATAGGGAGAGGTGGACACCCTGATTTCCACTCTTGGGTGCAAAAGACCATCATTAATTCCGTCGTGTGCCAACGATCCACGTACTCAGTCTAGAGAAATTTTGGTGGGGTACCATACACTCACTAAACTTCCGGGACTTTCCTGCACGTTTTTTTTTGGGTTCGGGGCCTGGCGGAAAATTTCACACGGACGTATATTTAAAGCTATATAATGGCTACTATACTGTTCTAATATATGGATTTCCGTATAATTAATAGCACCGGTAGTTAAAGAACTTGCTGTGTTCAAAGTGGACCCGGGGGGAGGGGGCCGGGTTTCGGCGGCCTCGCTCTCAGTGTGCCCACCCACCACTGCCATCCGTCGGCCTAGGGTTGGGCAGGCGAAGGAAAGGAGGGAAGGGAGGGGTGCCTGCCAGCAGCCAGCCAGCCAGCCAGCCAGGAACGGGGGGCCAAAGAGGAGTCCAATTTTCCTCGTTTGTATTTTCTTCCCCCTTTATTTTGTCCTTTCAAAATTCTAAACCAGCCCTACCAACCCGGACCTGACGCAGAACCGGGCCCCTCTCTCCCCCTCCTCCCCCGGGGGAAAATGGGCCCCCTTTCTCGGGCCATTGGCCCCCCGGGCCCCGGGGGGGGGAGTCTCACCGGTCCGCTCCGTCCCTCTCCGGTTCGGTTCCTATTTTTTTTTCTCTCCTCTTCTTCCACTTTTGCTACCTTTGGCCCGTTTTACAATTCTTTTTTTTTTTGCCCTGGCTGGGCCCTTTGTTTGTCCAGGCTTAGAAGAGTTTGCACCGGGGCAGGGGTTGGAGGGGGTTACCCTCTTTCCGTGGATCGGCGGGGGATTTTTTTTTCTGCGAGTGAGTGAGTGAGTGTGTGCGTGCGTTGGTACAGCAGACCTTTTTGGTCTTTTACCTTTTTTTTTGTTTCTTTTGATTTCGTTTTTTTTTGGTGTATTCCCGCAGAAAGTCCGGTCGGTTGAAACCGCCCCTTCCCAAATAAAAATAAACACCAACACCAACACACACACACACGCAGATACAGAGACTCAGACAGCCAACGTTGGAAATAAAAAAAGGATGAAAAGGGAAGAGGTAAGCACGTGTCTGCAAGCATTTTTTGGTGTAAACTCAACTTGGCAATCTTCTTCTTCTTTTTCTTCTTTTGCTGCCATTTTAGTTTTTTTTTCTCGTGGACTCTCTCTGCCGGCTTTTAGGGTTTTTCTTGTCCACCCCCTCCCTCCCGCGGGGCAGGGAGAGGGAGAGTGAGAGTAGTGCGCTTATGAAGAAACAAAACTTTAAACAGAGATTTGTACGCTGTCTCTTTCCTTTCGTGCGTGGCGTTTTGTTGTGAGTGTACCGCGTGTGTGTGTGTGTGTAGCTTCTGTGGGTCTTTACCCCCCCCCCTACGCTCACACATGGAAAAGTAAGCGAGAAAAAAATGTAAAAAAAATGGTAGATTGAAAATAGACACGACCCTTTCGCCTGGGCTCTCTGGTCATCCCTTTTTGCGGTACTTCCCCCACCCCCGCCCCGGGGGGGGGAGGCTCTACGCTCCACGCATTCTCCCGGTAGCTGAATGGATTTCCATAGTGAAAGAATGAAAGAGATTTCATGATTTCGATCCTTGCGGAACTCCGCGGACACCACGAAGAGGGGCCCCCCCGGGGTTGGGGGCCGGGGGAGAGAGCCACAGCCACGTAAGAGTGGGGCCCTTTGTGGCTAACAATGCCCTTTTCCATCGCCCAAATAAAAAGCCTTCTGAAATAAAACAAGAAGAAAAAAAAAGGAAAGAAAAGGGGACAGGAAAAAGCAAAGAGAGAGAGAGAGAGAGAGTGAGTGAGTGAGACAGAGAGACAGAGAGAGAGAGGGAGTTCAGTTTGCGGTTCCTGTCCGCCGGGAGCTCCCAAATTTTCGCAGGCGGGCCGGCAACGGCGGGGAGGTGAGACGGCGGGCCAGGGGGACGAACCCCCCCTCCCCGGGGGGGACCCACACTGGCGAATCAAGTGGCTATCAGCACGCAAGTGGACGACACGAAGCGTGTAGGCGCCATTGGTTGCTGCTCGATCACTCTTCACGTCATTCGGAAATCTCTTGGGCATGAGAACCCCTAAGAGCTTTTGGCGGAAGTGTGTTTGCGTAACCTTGGGTCACCCGCAATCCTATACGTAGGACAAAAGCTATAACAACGTTGGTGACTCATTATGAATCCCACGCGTGTTGCTCGTTTGAACTAGAAAAGCGACACCGCGACTAGGGAAATCCCATGGGTAGCTAGTTGGGAACCCAGAACAACAGCAAATTGTCAATTAATTCTTCACAAATGATCTACGGAGAAGAATGGAGTAAAGGAAAATAAAAGCAGGACCATGGAGTAAAATACTCACTATACTACAGACTGTGCAAAGTCTGGGACATTAGCTTAGATTCAAGCATGCGGTGGGCATGCACAATACCCGTATGGACCGCAGGGTTGGCCCTTGGTGACCAGGTCCATGCGCAAACAACAACCGCAAACACACAATTACCTGCGGATATGCCACAGAGGCGTACGGATTACAGTGTACACAGTGCCAACCTCAGGATATCGCTACAGGGCGTGACCGAGCCCACGGGATACAGCACGGACCTCCCATGGTCTGAATCAGAGCTGGAGCATGGTTTGGTTAGGCTCGAAGGCGTGTTTGCGACCTTTGCGTCAGAAACCAATGCCAGTGGGCGACTAGTGCGAATGAATCCTACAGATGGCTGTGCCAATGACGGACCAATTAGTTTAGATTCGCGGGCCCTCGCATCGATGAAAATGGAGGTGAACACGACCCACGGCCACGGGAACCATCAGGAACAGTGCGAGGAGAAGCAGGAATGTGATGGTGAAGACATGGTCAGGCCCCATCCGCCACCATCTTCACTGGGTGAGCAATTTATTGCCGTGGTCGATCGCCGGCCGATTGGCCGTTGCACATTTCTAGCTAAAGCCCAGAATGCCCTGGACGCCGGTGCGGTGGCAGTGGTGATCATCATGGAACCAGAAGACCCGCCGGTAAACATATTGGTCGGTGAGGATAGTGTACCCATGCCTGTAGTAAGTGTCTCACACACTGTTGGACAAAGGATAATGCATTTGATGGGCCAGCGGGCGTACATTGACATGGGACAGGAGCTCAAGCCTGTGCTCAACTTCTTTATTTCCAAGTACCTGCACGATGCCGCCGTAGCTACATGTGTGGTGTTGGCTGTCCTGGTTATCATAATGACCATCCGTACCATCATCGAAAACCGCCGGAAATACCGTGAGGAACTGCAAAAGGTCGAGGTACAGAAGCGCGTGTATGAGCTCATGGCGTCCCTGCCTGTCATGGACTACCGTTCGCTCATTGAAATTGCGCAACACCGCATTACTCAAGCGCGTGAGGGCATCACTGCAGCCACAACACAGGCCGCAGAGATGGCTCGGGCCACTGCGGCTGCGGCAACTGCCGCAGGTCAGGAGCCCGAGCAGCAGCCGCTTGCCGACGAGGGTGAGTCCCCGACAGAGGCCGCGTCCGCCGGGGGAACTCCTCCTCCTGGGGACGACGAACAACGGAGCAGCAAAGACAGCGCCGGCGGCGGTGACAACTCCGCCACCCTCGTGCGCTCCGACTCGCCCGCATCGTCATCATCGGTCGAAAGCAACGATGCCCCTTCAACTCCTGGCTCACCGCCGCCGACAACTCTGGCCGGTGCTGCTGGAAGTGTGGAGTCTGACCCAGACACGTGCAGCATTTGTCTGGATGAGTACTCTTTTGAGTGCAAGATCCGCACCCTGCCCTGTGGACATTGTTTCCACCGCGTGTGCGTTGATCCGTGGCTGATCAAGAACCGCAATTGTCCGCTGTGTAAGTTGGACGTCCTCTACGCAAATTCCAAGGGCGTTCTGGGCATTGCGCTTCCGTCCGTGATGCAGAACAATGCGGACGCAGGCGACGCAGGCGTCGCTGCAGCGTGCCGCAGGAGCACATCTGCTGACAATCTACGTGAATTTATGATACACAGCAACCCGGAGACAGCACGAGGTCGCATTGCCTCCGAATTTGGCACCGCCGCCAGCATCCACAGTACCCACACGCTCAACGCTGGACCGGAGATGGTCTACGGCAGCAGTGGCAGGGGCGGTGGCGGCGATGGTAACGGCACGACTGGTTCTGTCGTTGCCCAGTCTGGATCATCATCTGCTGGGACGAGCATGTACCAGCAGATGTTGAATCTTCTCAACATTCCTCTGCATGGCATTAACAACATTGGCCTGGGTAGCAGCAGCCGCAGTGGCAAAAACGGTGATGGCGCATGTCATAAGTCCGTGCCGGCTACACCACGCTCTCGCGAATCCTCGACCGCATCCGTCGCCGAAGGTAGCTCATCCGTTCCGCTCCATTCTTTGCGATACCGGAAAACTGCGCGGCGTGACCTGAGGGTGTCCAGTCAGGAGGACACCACCAGCACCACCTCTGACGCAACGAAGGGTCGGCGCGGTGGCAACCGCCGTGGGTCCGATCATCTGTCCCAGCCACAGCCGGGCTCGGCCATGTCGCACCACCGCGCCATGAGCACCAGCGCTCTGAGTTCATACAATGTGACGGACGCCGGCGAGGCTATGTTTGGTAGTACACACGTCGCTGGCGTGGAGCGTAGCCGGGACCGAGATGAGGGTGGCCAGCAGGAACCTTCCTTGTTCAGCGAATGGTTGTCTGCCAACAAGCGGGAGGGTAATCGCAAGGGCTCGTGGTTCTAAGGAACGTCAATGACGCCAAACTTGCGTAGGCTTCCCTGTGCCCATGTTGTTGTCCTTTATCCAAATGATTTGGGTTTATGAGATAGTATTAGTATAGCCTTTAAAATATAGCAATGTACGGGTGTTTTTGGTTCAAAACAGAAATGGAACAGCAAAAGGTCATGGCCTTCCGAGGGCTTTATGGCGCATGTGAAGCTGGCCAAGACAGCTCGCTCCGTTTTTGTACTGCCGCATCCAGTCAGCACCTGCAGAAGGTTTGCTCCCGTCTCCCTGCACTCTATCCCCGCAGCAAGACGTTGGCACGTACGTTGGCATTCTGCACACGGGCACCGCTGACCTCCGTCTTCTTGTTGATCTTGTCAATCTGGTGGTTTTGACGGTCCAATTCCGTGCCCATGTCCTTCGCCTGTGCCTTCAAATCGCCCAGAATCTCGTGCACTGCTCCAACGTTTTCGTTCATCTCCTCCTCGCGTTCGTCGTTGGTGATGCGCTTAATGTAGTTCACCTTGCCATTCTCACCAGTCTCTGCGGTACTCGGGTTCGCCAAGGGGGGCTGTCCGGCGGGCTGCTCGTTGACCACACCGTTGGCCGCCTGACCTCTTTCTGGACCGTAAGCCTTGCGGTATTTCTTGGAGTCTTCAATGTTCTTCCGGCGATTCCAGGGGCAGGTGCAACATCCGCAGCACTTTTCCATTTGCGTCAATTCGGCCTCTGCAGCGCGCATGTTCTGGTTGATCTGATCGAGGTCGCCATCGACGCGGTTAAGTTGCTCTCCCTGTTGATCGAGCGTGACCAGGGTCTCGGCACCGACCTTGCGGCTCTGTTCAGCGTAGTTCTTCATGCGCCGGGTGGAAGCCAATGACTCGTCAGTGACCTCATTGGCCTGCTGCAGCATGGCAGCGATTTCCTGGCGTTCCATCTCATCGTCGGCCATGGTTGCTGGTGACTGTGTGAAAAATTATATATATGTACAAATTAAACTGAAGAAAGTAAAGATTGCTCAAGCCCGAACGTACCACCCGGGTTACTGATTTCGATAAAGTGTGGCGTAGTAGCTTCCTTCTTTTCCTTCCTTGACTGTGCCCCACGCCTGAATCAAGTCGTAAGCCTATTCATCGGACCCACATTCTTACCTTCGCACACACGATCTCTTAGCTTTCCAAGTACCACCAAAGGTCTCAAGGAACCGTACTTGCTGCCAAGACGAGCACCATTCAAACAAAAAAGAAAGAAGGCCACAGACAGACAGAGCGAGAGAGAGAGAGAGAGCGAGCAAAGTGAGAGAGATAGTATGTGTGTTTTGTGTTGGGTTATACGCCTCTCTTCCCTGGGGCCCGCTCACTCGTCCCTTGCCCAGGGGGGGGCGGTGGTGCCCCGCCCGCCCTTTCTTCCATGCCCCGCGTTCCTCCTCCCTTCCCCCGGGGCTCCCTGCCCTTCCGTCCGACGACCGAGAAAAAAAAAAAGGAAAAGGAAAAAGACCAGTGTGCCAAGTACTGCACTTCCTCACAAATTCCCCGGTGCTAAGAACATGAAATCGTCAAAGAAAAACGACGAGAAAATAAGGCAGACAGACGACCGCCGACCACTGTCTCCCCTTCCACACACACACACACACCCTCGGCCACAGAAAAAAAAGTAAACATTGCGGAAGTACTGGGCTCCTCTGCCCAGTTTGAACGGGCTCCGTTTGCACCTTTGCCTTTGGGCCAACGTCGGTCGGTGTTGTGCCGGTGCTGGCACAGCCGCGTCCAAACCCTTACCGCCGTCGTGCCAGCTGAAAAAGGGGGGACAGGGGGCTTGGGGGGTTGGGTGGTGGTAGTAGTAAAGCAATGGGGAGAAAGACGGAAAAGAGGGAAGGGGGGGGCAGGCCAGAGAGGGAACCCGCTCCACGGCGAGGGAGGGAGGGAGAGAGAGCGAGTGACATTGTCCAAATCGGGACAAGAAGGAACACTGACACAGAGAGAGAGAGAGAGAGACACACACACACACACACGCGGGGGCAGGGTGCCGCTCTCTTTGCTTTCCTCTCTGTGTCTCTCAGAGTGAAGTAAGTGAGTGGTGGCGATGTGTGTGTGTGTGGAGAGAGAGAGAGAGAGAGAGAGGGCGAGGGGGTACACTGGAGAACAGGCACGCATATTTCCTTTGTTTTTTTTTGAACGTGTCACCGTTCCTTCACACACCTCTCACTCACATCCGCACTCGAGGAAGGAAAGAACCCGCCCGGGAGAAAAAAAATGAAAGGAGAACGGGGGAGACCGGGGAGGGTCGAGGGGGGACGGGTGTGTTTGGATCGGGCTTGTTGTGTCAATGTCCCACTGCCCCACACCGAAGCACACGGAAAGCAGAACGTGCCCGGCGGAGAATCGGTGCTTTAGGTAGTAGAGCAAGAGAGAGAGGGCAAGAGACAGAGACGGAGAGACAGCAGACGAGAGAACGATCTCTTAACAGCAATCGTGCTCACCGATGTTGGATGGATAGCAAGGAAAGGATGAGCCCGGGGAGGCGCGAGGGGAATCCACTGGCCACCAAAACGTGGGTCAGCAAAGGAAGAAAACCAACCGTGCAAAAACTGACAAAAAAAGAGAGAGAGAGAGAGCGGTAGAAATAGGAAAAAGACAAGAGAGCCCTTGCCCTAAAAATATCGTAGAAAAAATCATTCCTTTTTTTTCTCTATTCTTTCTTTCTGACCCAGCCGGCATTTTTCGATGATGACTGAAAGGGAAATCTGGGCTGTTTCTGCCCTGGGGTCTCTTTTGCCTTCTGCCTGAACACGTGCGGACGGACGACGGAGGGAAAGGAAGGCAGGCGGTGTGTGTGTGTGTGTGGAGGGGGGGTATCTCACTGTCTCCCTCTCTCGCATAAAATGAACCGGCCTCCACCTTTTTGTCCGCGCGGTGCGTTCCTCATCAAAGAAAAAAAGGGAAAGAATAAAAAAAGAAAGACAAAAAAATACATGAGAAAATAACTAAGGAGGAGGAGCGGGGCCCCGCGGGGGGGGGTGGTTTGTTCTTTCTTTCGTTTTCTTTTTTTTTTTCATCTTGTCCGGCCAGGGCCCCCGCGATCAGCGATCAGCGCAGTTTGGTAGTCAATGTACGGAATTACTTTCGGGTTAGGGTCACCAGGCAAAAGGCCAAGGCAAGGGAGGGGAGGGGAGGAAGGCGCCGGTTGGCCCGATGATGGCGTTAGGGGAAGCAGGTACCCTAGGGCTCCCTGGACAATGGCCCCGGGGCGGGGGCCAAGGGAGTATTACGTCGCCATCTGTGCCATAGTGAAAGTACTGAGCCAAGGCCTGGTCCTGGGACGTGCGGGCCACCACCGACAAAAAGTCGGGATGATATCATGGTCCTATTATATTTGTATACGGACGTTTTTCCACAATCATTATATAATATGCGCTTATATTTTAAAACAATATCCGGATGTTCTATATTCAGCATTCCAGTACCGAACCTAACCCCCACCCCGCCTACCAAGGGAAAAGGGGAGGGGGCCGAAATTCCGCAGTCGGTCGGCCCACAGGACACGTCGACTTGGAGGACAGCCTCCGCATGCCCGCCATCTATTCAGCATACCAGTGCGGGAATAGAGTGGGAACACAGACTTTGGGCTCTCACAACTCCAGCGCCACCCCACAGTGACAGTTTGCGTTCGTCGGATCTACACGGAAGGCCGCGATTCGGAAGAGACTGCAAAAGGGATCGTAGGGCGTGGCGCGGATGGAAATGACTGTGGCGTTTCCCGGATATAGTGAACTGACATTCTGGGCCTCGCCAAAGACATGTATCGTGGACTCGGTGTTGAGGAATTGTGTTATGAGGCCCGTGGCTACTTCGCGAATCTCAATACCGTCTGGACCCTGTGCCATGATGAAGCCCTGCCCTTGTTCCTGAGGAGGAAGCATGCTCTCGGTGCTACCTGGTATTTTGCCACTCCGATGTAGGACGGAACCCAGAGATCCCTGCCACACAACGTTTTCCACGGACAGAGCCTTCGTGGCCTCGTCGACATCAGCTAGCCAACGGAAGGAAGTGATCTTCTTCAGTGACAGCGGAATGGCCTTCCGACTGAGACTGCCACGTCCCCTGCGGCTTAGCGTGTGTACCTCTCCGTCCATGCAGAGCAGAATGCGATGATCTGGCATCTGTTTGACACCCACGACATTGTCCGCGGGCAGCGAAGAGAGTGAAATGTTCTCACGGGACAATTTCATGACCTCAAGCTCACGTTTCGATTTAGCACCTTCGCCAGTTGTGAATTCCTCCAGAGCACCCCGATTGAAGTCCAGCATTGAGAGACGGATTTCTCCGTTCTCCAGGTTCAAGAACACTCCGGTGCAGATGGCGGGCAGACCCTTGCCCTGCAGAATCAGCTCAAAGACATCGGATGGCTTGATTGGTTTGTCTATCAGGGTTGGTAGCAACCGGGACGATCGCGTTGTGTTTCCCGCCAACCAGTGATAGTCATTGTCACCACTGACTTCGCTCGATCCATCGCCCAGTTCCGAATCGGGTGTCCGACCCTCGAGTCGCATGTTTGATGTGCTTGTGGGTCGCGATTCTAATTTCTGCGATGACTGGTAGTTTTCAACGTGTGCTTCCACCAGATTTAGGAAATTGTGCTGGTGTTCTTTCGAGGTCCACTTCAACAGGCGCACCGAGCGCTTAATGACAGGATTTACTGGTGTCGTGTCGTGGAGACCGAACCCAGAGCTCCTCAGAGCACGTTCTGGGGCCACCTCTGTGCGACAGTCGACAGCAAGGTACAGACCATTCCGCTCAGTGTCAAGGGCCAATGCCATGGACACCACATCACGGGTTTTTGGCACTGTTAATCCCCTGTAGTCATTAAGTCGCTTTAGTTTCGGATCCCGCAGACGCTTCAACGTGCGAGACTCTCCAAACTTGACAAAGTTTTCGAACATAGACAGTGGATACAGCACACAGTTAGTGTGAATCTTCGGGTCCCTGTACCCCTTGCGCAGAAATCCTCTAGCAGTCTCAACGTGCTCTGATCCGTGTTCGTCTTCAATGACGAGCAGACGATCAATCTCAGGGATCGCAATCATGGCATGAAATGGCCTCAGGAAAATGAGGCGCACATCACTGGGCGCCAGAACCTTACTAAGGCTCCCAGGCTCCTCCGTGCGGAAAACGTAGATTCCGCCTTCAGGGCCATGGGCCTCCGGATCCGCGGCTACCACTCCGTAGCTGATTCCAGGTGTGATAGGGTCCTTCCACACGGTGACATGCTTTGCGCAGAGTGGCAGTTGAGGGAAGAGCGGCTGCAGAATCATGCGTGTGACCTTTGGCTTATCATCCCGGGGTTCTTCTGTCCTGTCTGTCTGATGGTTTACAGGCGACGAACCCTTCATGTCTATCTTCTCCTGTTCCTGCTTAAACATGTCTCTAACCGGGGCTATTTCATCTGCAATCATTTGGTTCGTCAGACATTCGTCAATGTGATCATTCTGCCGAGTAATCTCGAGACCATCCATGCGGTACTTTAAGCAAATGGGGCAAACCACAACCTGATACTGGTGGTCTTCAGCAATCGGATTCTCCAATTCCCCAATGTGACTGCTCATGCGGGCACGTCGCCGGGCGCTACGATCCGTAAGTGGTCCACCATCATCGGATCCCATGGATCGGTGAGACTTGCTACGCAGCAGGCTCTCTGCTGACAGCACGGATTCGTCGTCGTCGCTCATCTGGCTATCCTCAACTTGTTCCATACTAAAGAAATCAACGTTTCCCCGAGGGGTCTGAATCGGCCGCAGGAGCGATTTCATACTTCCGGCTGATCCGGGCCTCTCCAGGCCCTTGATGCGATCCATTTGCAGGCCTGGTACCCGTGGGGCGGCCGCCGAAGTGCCACCTCCATCACTGTCCAGAGAACTGTCACTTATCAATCCCTTTGCCCGAGAAGATGGATCCACATCTAGTTTTGCTTCCTTGGCAAGATGCGGATATGCTCGCCAAATGCGTTCAGTTAGTGGGTTGTACCGGCCGTCGCTCTTATTTGATTGAGAGCTGATTGAGGTCGAGCGACTGAATTCGCGAGACACACTGCGACCTGATGGATCGGCGGAGACCACCACATTCAGGAAGTTCTCACCCTGTAGACGCCGTGCACTGGCACGCTGCGGTGGATCTTTGCATAGACAGCTGAGCAGGAATAACTTCAAATCTGTGCTCCACATGTCCGGCTGATCCAGACCTGGCGGCTCATTGTCAATAATCAAACGCAAAGCGCGCATGGGATGTTCTTCCCAGTACGGTGGTCGAGCATGACACATTTCTAATATCGTTATACCCAGGCTCCATATGTCACATACGCTGCTGAGTCGTGGTGGCTCGTAGCTGTGTGCTTGCAGTTCGTCCCCAAGATCGACATTATTGTCAAGGATCTCTCCAGTGTCGTAGTTCTCGATGGCGATCTCGATCTGTGTGTCGGACCCGGTCTGCCCTCCGTTGAACATGCCATCGCCTGTCAAGCTATCTACACTACCGATTCTTTCCAAATTGAGTCTGTTCGCGGATTGGAAACCGTAGCCATCGTACTCGACGTGACCCTTCAGCTGCTCCTGTGCCTGCTCAATCACTTCTGGCGCACACCAGTAGGGACTGCCGACAAAGAAGGCTGCCTGGCCCAAGTCTCGATCTCTTCCGGACCCTGTTGCTGCGGCCAGCAAATTTGCTAAGCTACCGAGTTCTTCTTCATTGATTGCAATTTCTTGCGCAGCGGGTGTCTCTGCATCTTTGAATCGACTGGCTGTGCCAAAATCGCCAAGCTTAATGTCGCCTCGTGCGGTCAACAGCACATTACCACACTTAATATCACGGTGTACTATTCCCCGATCACTGAGAAAGGCGAGAGCATTCACCAAGGCATTGGTAACTACCCTAATGCAGTCCTCGTCCAACGGACCCTCAATCTCGAGCAAAGTGTCCAAGCTGCCGGCAGCACAGAATTCCAAGACCAGCGTGTCTTGCATCGGATGATCATCGTTTCGAATGATCGAATAGAGTGAGAGAATATTCGGATGCCGGCATTCATTGAGAAATTGGAACTCTAGTGCTAAGGACTGCAAGATTTCGTCTGCGGCAGCATCTCCACTAGCCTGATCAAATACTTTGGCTGCTACTAAATTACCCGTGGTCAAATCTTCTGCCTTATATACGGTACCAAAGGATCCGTCTCCAATCTGTTTCAGTAATTTCAGCTTGTTGTTAATGACGCGGTGCTGTTTAAACCGGAGGCCGCGCAGTCGCGGCGGTGAAGACTCCGGACTGCGATACATTGCACACACAATTACCTATACTTGAGTTAAGATCCTTCCATAGTGTCCAAAAAACACGTAGTGTCCCGTATTTATGACACCATATCGGTCTACGGCGCTAGAAATCCCCATTCAGGGAGATGCCGTCCACGTTACCTATCTGTGGTTTCTTCGTATGCCGGCTTAATGAGGTAAGAAGACTTCGCAATACATCTCACCATTTCCGACATACCTTCTTAATTTATCCTCATCAGTCCGAGGAGACAGCCGTTGGCAGCGCTCCCAACGATTTCCGATGTTCCGCTGAAGCCTGCGCTTGCCATCGCGCATCCCGCCAGCGCACCGCACACCGTAAGGCCGACCCCCCATAGAAACTCGGCCCTCCAGCCCAGGACGGCATACCCCCGCCCATCCGGGGCGACCCTACCGGTTTGTGGTGAACTCAACCCGCGCGGGGTGGGGTGGGGGAGGTGGAGGGGAGATTAAATGATCCCTGGCCCAAGTCTGATTTGGGCTGCCCAGAGTGCGATTTGTTTTGCCTTTGCCTCCTTCGTGGTTTCCCTCCTTCCTGTGGCGCTTCGTCTTGGGGCTGGGGGGGGGAGGGGGGTCCAATACTTTTTGGTGCCGTCACGGTATGTGAACAGTTTGAAGCACTTGGGCGAACGGGGCGGTCAGGATCGGTGGTTGGAGGGAGGGAGGAGGCAGGGCAGAGAAGCGGTAACAGGGCGCTGGGTGCTTGGTAGGCCGACAGCTTGGGGGTGCGCTGGAATTGGACCACGGCAAACCGACACATTGTGACTTTGACTCCGCTGCGTTGGACACAATGACGAACCAACAGTTTTGCCTAGTGTGCTGAGTTCTATTTTCATCGTCTTGCTGGACGCGTGCGACACGATCGTGGTATATGAAAGACAACAGAGGGATTTACTGGCAGAGAAACCACAGTGCTATTGCAGCAAGCGACGTGAGTGATGCATGTGGAAATCCGTCCAAGGTGTGCGGTATCTCTGTTTCGGACAATGGGCAGCACACGGTGATTCATGAAGGAGAGTAAAAAGAGACTTAATTTAGGAGTTAAGTGAGAAGTCAGGCTGCAATACACAATGCGAGGCGAGTGCATGCTCATAGCCCTACTCTGGGCCTCTGTAGCTTCTTGTAGTATCATCAATGTTGCGCCTCTGCATAACAGTCCAAAGATGATCTATCATCATGAAAGCTTGAGCAAAGGTGGTACAGTGACCATTAATGGTGGATGTGCGGAGGTGAATGGCGCTGGCACCAAAGATGGATACATTAGCTATGCAATCTATGACTATTCGTACAGTTCAATGGTAGGCAAGTCGGAGAACCATGCACGGATTTCCTGTTGCACAGAGCAGAACATTGGGGATGGATTTGTTTGCAGCGATTCAGATCACAAAGCTGGTCTTCTGATAGGAACTGGGCTGGAAACGGTCGAGGTCGAACGCGGTGACCTCCCAAACAACGAGTGCGATGTGGTGGTTATCAAGAGCATGCCGGTGGACTATGCAGGCATATACGAGGTCAGACTAGAAGGAGCCTGTGGGGAGCCTGTGGTCAACTTTGAGGGAACCATTATATTTAAGAGTCCACACGGGTATTTGCCGGCCAATGAATACCCTTTGCTCATCTTCTACGGCATCATGACGGCGCTCTATGCTGTTGTTACACTTCTTTGGCTGATTCAACAGGCACGGTTCTACGACGATATCCTTCGCTTGCAGCTGCTCATGGGTACCGTGGTAGGCCTGGGCATTGTGAGTATGTCAATGACAACGGCAGACCTGGACTATTGGAATAGCCATGGCAGGCGGAGCCGTGCGCTGCATGTCTGCAGCGTGGTCATTAGTGTCTTCCAACATACATTTGCACGACTGCTGCTAATCATTGTGGCTATGGGCTTTGGTATTACCAAGCCGCACCTTGGTGACGCATTGGAGAAGAAAATTGTGACCCTCGGACTCTCGTACTTTGCACTGGCCTTTGTTCATGACATGGGTCAGGGACTAGCCCAGAGTGGCGAGGTTCATGAGCAGGCACCCTTTTTCCTAACAATGGGCATCGCCGTGGTGGACTCCATCGTCATCTGGTGGACACTCACCAGCATGACCAAAACCATGAACACTCTGAGCATTCGTAACATGCAGACCAAGTTGCGCATGTACCAGATCCTCTTCCGTACTCTAGTGGGTGTAACCAGTATGGCCGTGCTGCTGATCGTAGGTTTGGCTGTGGTGAACTTCACTGTCAGCCCTGGAGACAAGTGGGAGTACATGTGGCTCACAAAGTCAATCTGGCCTTTACTTTTCTTCCTCCTGCTGTGCACCATTCTATGGCTCTGGCGACCAACCAGCAACAACACTCGATATGCCTACTCTGCGTTGGAGGACGACGAGAACGATAGCTCACCTACCAACAACCACGTCAGTCATGGTGCGCGCGATGGCAACTTTGGAGATCTGAAGATGCGCAGCATGAATCCTCGGAACGGCGGTGATGATGAGAACCTGAAGTGGGTTGAAGACAACCTTGGAGGATCAACCAGTCGACAGCGGCTGGAGGAGAATGCCATCATTGGCATCGATGAAGACGAGGATGAGGTCTTCAATACAAGATTGGAGATCAGCAAGATGGATTAAACCCAAATTGGAAATTTGACTATGAATTGAGCGTCTAGATTGTTTCAAACCTTATGTCCCATCTATGGTCCACCGTTGGCTCTTGCGCTGCTCACTATGCGTCCTTCACGGCAGAGTCAGAGCTCTCTCGTCACTTCTTCATTTGTGCATCTGGAACCTTTGCGTTCTCGCCGAAGGGGTAGCTGAGTAACAAGATACCTTCCCGATGAAAGACATCTCGAAGACGGCCATTTACACCCCAGCGGAACACTATCGCACCCGATCCCAGCTCACTCACGTACTTCCGGCACTGTTTCAGAGTCCGCGCAGTTATGATTTTCTGGTCCGTACCCATGAAATTCTTCGCGTCAATCCAGTTGATGGGAAACGCACAGTTAGACACCCGAAGAGGGCTATCAAGCCGGAAATCGGGTGTGATTCGGGCGACCAAGCCATTCTTTCTTGCCTCAACCCTCTGTTGGTTCTCGGTCTTGAATCTAAGGTTTGGTACTGCGGACAACTCCTTCGAAATAATGCTTTCAAACTGCTGAGCTTGCTTCTGCGTCTCCGATTGGTCCGATCCGGTAACGGAATCAACGAGTTCTGCCGCTTCTAGTTGCTTCTTTGCGAGTCCATGGCTCGCGTTCGAAGAGTTCGCATGCGGATTTTTCATGAACCTCTTGATGGCATCCTTGCTCCACCCTTGGTAGGCCCAAATCGTCCTGAGTGCCCCACAGGGTGGTACATCAAAGCGCTTAGCAATTACAGTGATGTGGTCTCCATGTTCGTACGCCTCCGACAATTCGGACGCTTTCCGGGTCATTGTTGAGTAGCCAAACATTACCTTCATTTGTAACAGTTGAGCGCGCAGACTAGCGGCTTGATCCTCTGTGTATCCAATACCTATCCTCTGCAGTCGGTTCATGATCTGACTCTTGTTTTCAACCTGGCTCCATGTGCAAAAACTGCCTTTCTGCAGCAATATTGGCTTTGCAAGTCCTTCCCATTCCTGAGGCAAGAAGTCGCATTGGAAGCTAGGTGCCATCACCAGGCTGTCCAGTTCCTCAGCCTTAAGATTATGCTTCGGATTTCCGGATCTGACCTGGTTTTTTATCCACTTGCCTACTGAACTATGTGGATGATTTCCACGTCTACCTTTGGGTGTAGCGGGTGCAGATGGTGCTGTTTTTGAATTCGGGGATCCACCTACACTGCTATTACCTGACCGTGGCCCGACCACAATTCCCCTTTCCAACCGACCGGGCAGTCTTGAGTTTCCCAAGCGAGCAGTCAATGGTCGGTCTGGTATGTCCGTGATTTGCATATGAGTGCCCTGTCTCATTACCGCTGAAACGTTCTTGATAGGCAGGACTTCCTGAAGTCGCTTCTCCATCCGTTTCTCATGACGCCTCTCCCTCCGAAGAAACGCCCTTTTCCGCTTTAACTCTCGTGTGTTTGGCGATTCTTCACTGTTCAATCTTCCGGCTAGTTTACCGGGGGGTGAAGCCGAGCCCACATTTCGTGCCCTTTCAGAGTCTCTATTATTCTTTTCCGTACGAGCCATTGTTGTCAAAGCCTTAATTAAGGCCGCGCGGGTCACACAGAGATTGGTGTGTCGCCCATGACTATTCTGCTGTTCAACAAACCACGTCAACGACCCAAACAGGGCTCTGGGAATCATATTTTCAGCGCGTTGTAATACAGTATCAAGGTATGATCCGGATCGGTTGTGCCGTAATTTCGAAATACCTTTCAGTCTCGCATGTAGCATTCCTGGCCGCGTGCCTGTGGCCATGTCGTGCCCATTGGGCCAGAGTCGTCGGTGGAGAGACCCGCCATATTTGCGCCTCGAGGCAATGGATCATAGGGAGGAAAGTAAAGGGAGTCCGTTTTCAACTCTGGCGGGGAACAAGCGGGGAGCTATATGCTTGCCCCTGATCGGTCCCTTGGGGCTACGCGGCAGCTGGGGTAGGCTTGTGAGCTTTTCTATAGTCAAACCAAATGGCCTTGTCGACAGAGGAAAGGCGCATTAGAACTTGTTGACTGGATGCGTATTTAAGACGAACACGTACACATAAAGAACTTATCCGAGGTAGTTGGAGAACGGAAATTATATGAGCGTTATTGCTGGCATCCGGGTCAGCCGGAACTTATGGCGCCAGGTGTTGCAACATGTGAGTTTGAATAGGATGACATGTTGATCGCACCTTAAAATATGGACTACCTCGATGGACAATGGTGGCCCCTAGGGAATGGCAGTGACCCTGGCCATGAGCCAGCCGTTCCCGGGCTGAAGGACAGGCTTCCGAGCAATATGTCTGCATTCTTTTTATCCCTTGCAATCAACGGGTTCCTTGGACTAACGTTCTTTTGTTCTTATGTGTTCCTCAGAAGGTTATTTCCAAAAGACGAGTCATTGGTCAACAATGCTCAGAAACGTGTGAAAACATTACTATGGGAGGCATATACAGCTACCGATCAACGCATTATGCGCACCCTTGGATTAGATGCGGTCCTCTTTACCCATACAACACGGTCGGCTTTGTGGACTATGATTGTCACAGCAGTAATCTCCATTGTAGTCCTTGTGCCGGTGCACTACTATGCAGGTGGTCACCAGCTTGGTCTTAGTGCGTTTTCAATTGTGAACATTCCTAGGAAGGAAAACGACAAGCTCTGGGTGCACGTCTTTCTGTGCTATTTACTGACAGGTGCATGGCTTGTGGAGCTTCTGCAGGATTACGGATGGTTTGTGGCCCTGAGGCAGAGATTTCTGGCCCTACCCATTGCGTCCAATGTTTGCTGCATGATCCGAGATGTGCCGAGGTCTATGCGTGACGAGAGCAATCAGACACTGCTACGGTATTTCCAAGAAGTCTACGGTGAGGAAAAGGTTCTGGACGTTGTATTTGTCCGTGATACCCGCAACATGAACGAAATTCTCACCGAGTTAAATCGACTGCTCAAGCAGAAGCAGGACATTATTCTGGAGTCTGAGGTGCTTGGTCGACGTCCGTACACTTGGGTATGGGGATGGGAAGCCAGTCAAGCCGTGCCCTTGGCAGGATGTATTCCGTGGCCACCATGTCGTAAAGCGGATAAGGAATCTGTGCTCAACCTACGCTTGCAGCGCCTCGACCGAGCACTGCGGGAGGCGGAAGAGGATTTGGACGAAGCTGTGCCGACAAACATTTGCTTTGTAATCTTTGCGGATACGCAGGTTACAAATGTAGCACTGCAGTCACTGATTATGCCGTCACCGTTTGGGTTAGACATTGAACGGGCTCCGGAACCCAATGATATCATCTGGAGTCGCCTTGTGCGTGGAGAAGGTCCCTTGAAGCGTCGGACGCGGATGTTGGTAACATCCTTCCTGGTCATTTTGCTCGTCCTCTTCTACACTATACCTGTGGGATTCATCAGTTCCTTGACTACCGTAACCACCTTGGAGTACTACATGCCCTGGCTCAAGAAAATCCTTGAACAGTATCCACGGATCAGAGACATTATGAGTGGTTTCTTACCTACTATCGGTTTGCGTCTGTTCCTGGCTCTGTTACCAGCCATTGGCGAAGGCTTTGCGTTCTTACGATTCCTAGTCACACGAACACAGGTGGAAGATTTTACCTATGCCATGGTTTACATTTTCACCATCTTCAATGTAATCATTGTATTCAGTTTCTCTGGTGCTATCCTGACAGAGCTTCAACACATTATTGAGAAACCGAAGCATGCACTGGATATCCTGGGCGAGACGCTGCCATACCAAAGCACCTTCTTCATTATGTATGTGCTACTGCTAGCCATCACGACCATACCACTGCGCCTGCTGCAGATCGGGCACCTCTTCATGTGCTTCTGGGAGTGGTTCACAAAGAAAATGGATTGCGTCTTCAACAACTATTCTCACCGTCGGTCCTCGATTATTGGGGAAGATTCTGAAGAATATGTCAGCGGACATCCGTATGCAAGGGAAGAGAGGCAGACCATCGACACTGTATGCGAGTCGCAGATTGGCGAATTATTTGCCGAGCATTCCTTGGTCATGACCATCTGCTACGTGTATGCTATCCTATCACCACTTTTAGTACCGTTTGTATGTATCTATCTGGCCATTGCACTGCACTTCGGGAAGTTCATGTCCTTGTTCCAGTGGCAGGCTGTGTATATCACAAACGGCAATTCGTACCCTGCCATCTTTGATCGTCGCATTGGTGGGATTGTACTGGGGCAGATGACCTTGGCTGGGGTTCTCTTCCTCAAGCGCAATGCTATGGCCGCTTTAGCCGTCCTTCCGCTTATTATCATGACTCTGGTGTTCCAAAACCGGGTTAGTGGGCGCTATCGTGGGTTGGCCAACTACCTTGCTCTGCAGCGAAACCAGCGTCGGAACACTTTACTACAGCTCCCCATCACGTCAGCGCTCACAGAAGACGGCGTCGAGGAAGAGAGCGGAGAGCAGACGCCACTATTGAGTGGTAACCACATGGGTACCAACCATGGCACGAATTACCGACGTCCCACTCGCGAAAGCGGTGGGGCTCCCATGGAGCAATTGCCACCGTGGATGCGTTTCCGTCGGCAGTACCGTGAAGGATCGCGCACTGTGGGCCGTGGCAGTGATTCCTATACTGACGAAGAGACATTGCAGGCGCGGTCAACAGATGAATCTGCGGTTGAGGGCGTGACAGAGGATCTCGAGTCATTGAATCTGCCTCGGAATGTTGAGATCAACTCAGTGTCAGAGTTCTGGTTTCGCTATGCTGGTGGTGAGTAAAATAAAACTCTTAGTCGAAGATTACTGCCGAAAGGAAAGATATGCACAATGTATTTTATGTTATGTATAGGAAAGGAAAACATTGGGAAACAAGGAAAGGCTTCTGCACTCACCTCCTCCTCGATAACCACATTAAAGTGTCAAGACGAGTCCATGTCCAACATGGACATGGTGGTAACCGACCACGACCATGCTTCAAGCAGCTTGAAGCATCCAGAGGAAAAAAAAAGTTGGTGGTTTTTTGTTAAATGAACAAGATGTTTACCAATAGAATGGGCAAACAGCTTAACCGCCGAAACCGTACAGAGTGCGGCCCTGGCGTTTCAGAGCATAGACGACGTCCATGGCGGTGACGGTCTTGCGCTTGGCGTGCTCAGTGTAGGTGACAGCGTCACGAATGACGTTCTCAAGGAAGACCTTGAGGACACCACGGGTCTCCTCGTAGATCAGACCAGAGATACGCTTGACACCACCACGACGTGCAAGACGACGAATAGCGGGCTTGGTAATACCCTGGATGTTATCACGAAGAATCTTGCGGTGACGCTTGGCGCCTCCCTTTCCAAGACCCTTGCCTCCTTTGCCGCGGCCAGACATGATTAGTTATTTGTTAAGTTGACTGAGTGAAGTAACTTGAACTTAAAACTTCTTGGCAACCTTCACCTTCGTAGAGATCCCTAGAAACCCTTAAATACCTCTAGATGCACCCTTCGTATTTTTGACCCTTGAACCCTTAACAACTGTTCAAAGTTCTCAGTTGGACGTGAACAGAAACCATTTCTCTTTTCTCTACAATATTTCGCGGACTTTGTTCACTCCACCACATCTGCTTACAGTCCCTTGCCCTTTTTGCGCGCCGAAATACGGGCCCAAGTGCACAGGTTCGTTGTCGCCGACAACGATAGCGCCAAGGTCACGGTCCCTGGAACTGAGTCCCCCCTCCCCCCCAAATTGCTGGCACACGAAGTCTGGGCTTCCCGGCACATCCGTACAAGGCCGGCACAGGCCGGGAGGTTAGAAGGTATCTGATTTGATGAATTTAATAGTGAATATATGAAGACATTTCCAACAGTTTGGTTCTTTTATTCGCTACCCTGGTGGCTTTGCCACGGCTCCGCAATCGGACGTCGATAGGGACGATCGGGGTCAATGCTATCCCTTTCCCCCTCACTCCGATTTCGTTCCTGAGTTGAAGGGGAGGACGAAAGACAACGCGAAATGTGTAGTACATTTAATATAGTCTCCGGACCCGGTGCTAAATTGGTCGTTCAGACCGCCGTTTTGGGATCGAAAGTCCGCGGAATATACCTGGCTCAGTCTCGTCAAGCCGTCCACCTTCGATTTGCGGTGGCCCGACGATGCCGTTAACATGCAGACGGAACGTGGTTTTTCTTGTGCTGTGGTCAGCATGTTACAGGTAAATGTACCGGATCCATGGGTGCCTTAGAATTTTATTCTAGCATTCCATTTCCCTCTATTTCAAGGGTCTCCTTCTAGCATCCACACTGCGTCTTCCTATCTCTCCAAATGAAGTCTGGCCTGCATGTTGATGTATCGAGAAACAGGCTTACACAGTACTGAGTCGCCAGGATTTGTTTCTGTTTGTCCCATTTCTTCCCTTGCCTACTTCTCCCAATTTAGAGTGTGTTGCCAACGTACCAGACACTCGGACCTGACCCCGACTCTGATATCGATAGGTCCTCCACCCGCATCCACACCACATTTCACTAGTAAACATGTGTCTATAATGCGAGTAAAGGGTACACATCCACAAGATACGTCAAAGTAAGACTGTTCGAAAGAATCCATGATGTTACAAGCCTTGGTGCACCATATTTCGTTTCAAGCCAATGGCGGTGGCGCCCAAAAAAATGGAGAACCAAATAGTTCCGCAGAATATTTTCTCTTGCCAATGCGCGCGAGATAGCCTTATACCCATAGCTAATCATAGCGAGTTTGTCCTTTCGATCCGATATTTCGAGTCCCTGCCAAACGGTTTGCTGCTCAGCTGTATTTCCTGTCATTGTGCGGAGGGAAGGATGGATGTCCTATTGATCAGTAAAGAATTTTTGCCGTCTGTTGCGATGCGTTCGTTGTGGGCATGCACAAGGTGCCTGAAGGCTCCGTTCTGTGGTAATTGTTGAGGATGGCGACAAGATATTTCTCATTCGCTTCCTTAAGTATCTTATGCATAGGTCCTCAAACTCTATATCTGGAAATTTCCATAATATGTGTATGGCAGTAGACAGCGAAGTCATGGCAAGTTGGTTGTCGCAGGAAGGGATCAAGTTCGTGTCGTTACCAACCTGAGGGGCAACACCGGACTCTTCCATCCACAGGGGAAACCCGTTGCCTCTTTGAATTGCACAGCCATCCTATAAACTTCAAAAGTGAATGCAAGTGCTTAATGAGCTATGATGTTCTTATGGGTAAAGAATCAAGGTAAAACTTGTGGCGGAGGTCGGGGAGTCACCGCGATATCTTCATTGTTGCTGAGCTTTCTGGGATAGAAGGTCACCCTTTAACACGGAATGTGAAAGACAAGCATCACAGTAGGATGGTATCGGAACACATCATCTCCAGGAAGGACCAAACGGCTATAATATTTGTACGGGTTCTGAAGGTAAACCAATCTTTGGAGATTAAATTCTTGATGACAGGATCACGGACCCTTGAAATGGAGCTCCAAAAAAAAGAAAGCTCACATCACACTGACGATGCCAAGGACTAGCGGGCAGAAAAAAAGTTGTTTACATGCCGAAGCCGCTGTCGCAATCCCGTGGAATTGAGAGCCCTTGTGCATGTCCATAGTTAAAGAACTGAGTTCTCAGATCAAGTGAAAATGAGGAACGGGAAAAAGGAACCCCCTTTACCTTTCTCCATCTGGACTTGCTGAATTAGGCCGGGGATGGGGAACGCCAGTGGACTGTTCGAACTTACAGAGAAAGCGAGGGGCCCGGTGAAGCGGTGGTAACGTCGTCATGCGGGTCCTGATTCCGGACATTTGTTGAACGATGCGTATGTATAGTACACGAACTCGAACGAAGAAAGCACCCTTTTCTTGCAGAATACCATCAACCATAAAAGATCTGAAAAACCACGCAACGACGTTGTTGGCACAAATATAACACAGCAATGATCCAGAAAGTCAAATCCCGGCTGAGAGAAGAGCATCCTCTTGCTGTCTCCAATCTCGAGACATTGAGAAAAGTTAAGCATGTGGGAGAACTCATTGAGCGTACGTTATACATTCACTATATTTTTCGTCCAAGTTTCTCATCGCCTAGGTATCCCGAGAGTGTTGGGGTTATCCTAGATCTCGGGATTAAGGTCCCCCACTTAGGGGGCGGTAGGCTTTCCAAATTTCGTGTTGTTCTCTGGAACACATCATTAAATGAATTCATTGGATGCATTTTGTCCCTGCCGTGACTACCATTTGTCATGTGTCTGATACCTCACAAACTTGGCATGATCATGTTGATTATTGCAAAAGTATGGCTGTGTGGATGTTCAACATGTACATCATCTGCTTTCCATTGCATGCGTCCGTCCTTGCGCTCTCTCGATGGCAAATGGCATGCATAGGGGGCCACTATCAAAATAAAAGGGCGAGCAAGAAATGCGTCATCGACACTAACGGCTGCAGAGAAGCCTGAGCATTGGCGCAACAGGCAACCCACACCGCAAACTCTACCACGTAGCCTCTTTACCAGTCCAGTTCTGTGAACAGACAACAGATAGATGATGTTGCCAATCTGAGTAGAGGTAATCAGGAAAATGGTAGAGGGATTTCTGTGACCAGGAAATTATTGTCGCTATTCCATATACAAGTCTGCCACTGTAGTATCCGTTTCGATCCTTCCCCATGATCAAGGTCCTTTCTCCGCCGTTTATCTTCCGGCTGCAGAGGATGCCTGCTCGATGTACAGACGTGATTTTCAAATCGCATGAAAGTGCCCATTCCCTGGTATTCTGTGGTATTCAGAGCCTTATCCGCGAATTGTTGTTGTTGTTGCTTGCAGGTGACACCATGCAAGTGGTCAGTGCTTTCAATGCCGAATCCAAGCCCCACCGCACCGAATGTCCGCGTCTGGTACATTCACTACTACAGTAGTTCACTATCCAGGCAATCCGAAATATTTCTCCTCAGCTTGCATGTTCGCGCCGTATTTTGGCGCCCAGAGTTTTTGATTCACTAAATATATTCAATTTCGACCTTTCGATCCAAAATTTGCCACGAATTCCGTCCCTTTTGCCAGACGACGAAACTGCGCGCAACCAACAATGTACCGGTGGAAAATATTTGAGAACAGTGCGGACTGCTTTGTCCGCTCATGAGCTTGTTTAGAATCGACGCTCTGGAAAGTTGATAAATTATGTACTAGAAACTGACCAATCTGAACAAATGGAGGGGTAGCCAGCGAGGTGGGAGGGCTTGCGAGTGTCTCGAAGCCGGAGGAAACTGGAAGGGGTCGTGGGTGAGCGGACTTGGAGGACGGGGTTGCAAAGGTGACACCGCAATGAGCTTGAACCCGCCAACATCATTGCCCGGCTCCTGTGGCGGACTTTTGCGAGTCACGGCAGCGAGACCTCAGTTGTCCCCTTGGCGCCAAAGACGAGGGAAAAATTGGACATTGGACCCTCGATGACAATAGTGCAAACCCCCAAGAGGCGCGTACGATACAATGGGGTTGATTCTAGTGGATGTGCATCTCTGGGTATTTAAATAGATCTACGTTCCCTACTGTCGTAGCGTCGCCGTGATAGATCAGACACTTGATATCTCATATCCAGTTCAACTTAAATCATTCATCATGCCTCCAGTTGCATCCAAGAAGGGCGAGAAGAAGGCCGCCGGCAAGAAGGGCGGAGACAAGGGCGGTAAGCGCAAGAAGGCCCGCAAGGAGTCTTACTCCATCTACATCTACAAGGTTCTGAAGCAGGTCCACCCCGACACTGGTATCTCCAACAAGGCTATGCTTATCATGAACTCCTTCGTTTCTGACATCTTCGAGCGCGTCGCCAACGAGGCTTCTCGTCTTGCCAAATACAACAAGAAGTCCACCATCACCTCCCGGGAGATTCAGACTGCTGTCCGTCTGCTTCTGCCTGGTGAGCTGGCCAAGCATGCCGTCTCTGAGGGTACCAAGGCCGTCACCAAGTACACCTCCTCCAAGAACTAAACAGCCTGCCCGTTATCAATATTTCGGTGAGATGACTGTGGTCTAAAACAGTTCAACGAGGTGTGTATTTGTCATTGACATTTTCATCAATTCCATGCCCATGACTTCCATCACTTCTAGTGAGTCTCATTGCACATGATTTCCACACCCAACTTTTTTTTTCTTTTTTTTTTGGCTTTTTTTTTCACCTGGCCAAGCAAATTCGAACTACAATACACCGCTAGTTGTACGAGTGCCATGACCACCGTGGCATTTGGCCCCTCGTGGGTATAAAGTGAACATCATGTTATCATGTTTATTCCTAACTAAACAATGGAAACTAATAGCCAGATCACTAGAGCAGCCGCGGCGAGAATGGTGGCTCCTAGCATATACCACCTCAATGGTCCGCAGCAAGAGCACAACAATAATGTACTGACCAGGCACGCCCTGCTCCCATCGTATTTAGCCCTAAAGAATTGACCACCAATCGGTCCATGTAGGTTGTTGCGAGCCATGAAGGCCTGAACTTTGAATCCGAACCTGCCTTTAGTGACCTGCTCCGGCTGAATGAACTCTTCTTGGCGGAATGTGAAGAAACAGTAGCGATGTGCTCCCGTACGGGCAGGTGGGATCGGTGGATGCCAAGACACCACAGTGGTGCCATCAGGGACAGAGCTTCCTGGAATGTTTACCACACACCAGTGCAGCACTGGAGGCCGCAATGCTGCGTCCGGATCAAATGCTATCAGGGTGTGGAGTCGGTGCCCCTCGCCTAGATCACTCGACTCTCCTTCTAGTCTTCGCTGACTGGCCTCTGTATCAAACTCAAGATCGACCTGTGGTGTCTCATAGGCCTCTGCGGGGGTTACCATCTCTCCAGTATACAGTACCTTTTCCAGTACGGCTGGAAAATGCAAAGTTATGGCACATTGATGATCAATACTAGGCACTACGTCAGGTACGAGATTTCGGTCCAATCTCTCGAATGTAAATTGAGAAAAGGTGGATCTAAGAGTCAAAATCGCACCCCGCAGATTTGCTCCGTATTGGCTCTGCGGCGCCATGAACTGATGAATATATGCGGACAACCCGGAACGGTCCGTCTCATTTTCATCTGAGTCGAGACCCAAAAGGCGCTCCCTAGGTGAGTCCACCTGGCTGGACATTGTGACTACAGGCGGTCTTGACTACGAAATGTGCTAAATTACGGCCGGCAGTCTACATTTTTGAGACCATGAATAAAATTGTAGCTATCTACCCTTACATGTCTCGTTGTTTGACAACTTTTCCGGAGGATTAGTCTGTGGTAATGTGTGTGAGTGGTCACGTAATATTGTCGTCACAGAGATTCCATCACACTTCATATAGCACTAATTTGAGCACAGATAGCTGGTGATCAGGCCAGTACACATAGCATAAACGCGTACTTGTGTAGAGCATATAAGTAGAATTCACCCCGAAGAAGGTGCCACAAGCAACTTTATAATTTCCCAATGGCGTTAAGGTGGGTTCCTCCGCTGTCTCTGCGTCGCGGGTCTGGGCAGGCAGCATCATCAGCAGCAGTCCGGGCAGAGCCACTCTTGCCAACACCCCGGAGGGCACCCCCAACCGCTGAACACCTGGCTTCCCCTCACTCTACAGCTCTTACCCTCCGCGACATATCCAATATCCTTAGTTTGGTCCTCCCACTTTGCTCGGAAATTGTAAAAAATCATCGCCCGCTGGCTGCCTGGCTGGCCGCTGGCCCTGCACGGCGAGGCTACATCACCCCCCGCTGGTGCGCTCGCTATCAGGGAGCAAACCTGCCGCGCTCCCCCTCCCCCCAACAACACACATCGCTTAGCGGTCCGGCCGGTCGAGTCAATTCCCTCTAATTGAAATCGAAGAAACTTGTAAATCAGTTCATTCAATACTAACAATGGGCACCAAACATTCCAATCACAGTTTTAATCGGAGAATACGGCAACTCGTAGCAATGGTCCCCTGGTACTTAATATATTGGAAATGTCATGAGAAGTTGGGAAATATGAGTACAACCAGTATTGCAACCGCTAGAGTGGCTAATCCTTTTCTCACGCTGCTTGGGGCCCAACTGCCCGTCATTCCCCGTACTGAATATACCGCGCGCCTGTGCCTACCAAGCTCCTTCGTGTTCTCAGTGCGCAGTCGAAGGCGATGGATGTGGCGTTTTGGGGTCTGAAGTGGCTGCCGACTGGAGATGGCGACCGCACCTGCCGTTGTGTATGCAAATCACCGGTATCCCTTCATCCCCATCCGCGCGTCTGGACCTCAAAGATAGATTGAGTTGGATGGAATGATGACCCTTTTAGGATGCTCAGACTGTGGCAGCGGATGGCATCGTGATACACCGGGAATTTTTCGAAACGTGTGGGTGCGAATATTTTGCGAACTTGAGCAGATGACTTCTTGCTCATCATACATATACGCGTGCGCTTCATTGGATGTGCAACTCCTCTCATAGTGTTTCTCGTGGGTGCGGAGAGATTTGTATAAAGGTCAGTGGGCTGCCGCATACCGGATTATAACCGGAGGAGTGGAATCAAAGCTTGCGGAAACTGCAGAAAGCAAGTGATACACTTCCAAGGAGGAAGTCCACTGTGGGAGAGGTTTGGAGTCGGCAGCGGCGGGTTCAGGGGTGAGTGGGGCCTAAGGCTACGGTTGTGTGTTGTGTGTAATAACCAATGCTTCGTACCCGTCCCTATCTGCTGATGGGCAAGAAAATTATGAATTTGGGGGGGGGATTGTCTGGGCGACGATGTGGTTTTTGTCGAAGTCCAGCTGGTATTGTTGGCGTTGCGTTTGCTGATGGCTCCCACACTTTACTTCAGTTCGCTACGCACATTCGTATAGGTGTTTGATGTGCACAGGTACTCGTGGCCTAAGCATTTCTATCTGAAGGCACTACAACAGCCGATACTTGAGTTCCTGTGTTGATCTGTGAACACCAGAACGAAAACTCAAGGTAGAATCACCATGACAAAGTCCAATCTGTCCGGTATTGTAGAGGAGGATGGCCTGAAGTACATTCCTGGTCATGGCAACATGTGTGCCTCCGAGGCAGTAGACGGTGCGCTGCCGATCGGCATGAACAGTCCACAGGTCTGCCCCTACGGTCTGTACGCTGAGCAACTGAGCGGCACAGCGTTTACTGCCCCCCGGGTCGTGAACAAGCGCACCTGGCTCTATCGGATCCTTCCCAGTGTCAGCCATAAACCCTTCACCGCGGTTGAGGGCAGCCACGTTACCCACGACTGGGAGTCATGGAAACCTAACCCAAACCAGATGCGCTGGAAGCCATTTGATCATCCAGCAGACGGAGAGACCAAGGACTTCGTCGAAGGTCTGTACACTGTGGCCGGTGCCGGTGACCCCAAGGTCAGGCACGGCTGTGTGATCCACATCTTCAGTTGCAACACTGGCATGTCGGGGCGGGACCGAGCCTTCTGCAACGCGGACGGCCACTTCCTGATCGTGCCGCAGTCCCGCAAGCTAGAGATCATCACAGAGATGGGCAAGCTTGTGGTCAAACCGAATGAGATTTGTGTGATTCCCAGGGGTATTCGCTTTGCTGTGGATGTAGACGGACCTGCCCGAGGCTACATCCTCGAAGTCTTTGGTAGTGACTTCCGCATTCCTGATCTTGGACCTATCGGTGCAAACGGTCTAGCTAATCCCCAGGACTTTCTGAACCCTACAGCGTGGTATGAAGACCGCGAGTGCACTTTCACAGTCATGCATAAATATCAGGGCCAATTGTTTGCGGCCGAGCAAGGCTTCAGTCCGTTCAATGTTGTCGCCTGGCGCGGTAACTACACTCCCTACAAGTACGACTTGAGCCGTTTCAACGCCATGAACTCGGTAACCTTCGACCATGCGGATCCCTCGATTTTCACCGTCCTGACCGCGCCGTCCCTGGAGCCTGGCACTGCCGTCGCTGATTTTGTCATCTTTCCGCCGCGCTGGGGCGTGGCCAACGACACCTTCCGCCCCCCTTATTTCCATCGCAATGCAATGAGCGAGTTCATGGGACTGATTCTCGGTGAATACGAGGCCAAGAAGGACGGCTTCTTGCCTGGTGGTGGATCTTTGCATTCGATGATGACCCCACATGGACCAGATGTCAAAACCTTTGAGGGGGCAAGTCGCGCAGATCTTAAACCGGAACGGGTTGCCGAGGGTACCCAGGCATTCATGTTCGAGTCCTCACTGGGCCTGGCCCTAACCAAGTGGGGCGAAGAAACTTGCCATAAGGTCGACCCGAAGTACTACGAGGTTT
The DNA here is from genome assembly GCA_002811645.1 of Corallochytrium limacisporum. NCBI lineage: Eukaryota > Corallochytrium > Corallochytrium limacisporum. The sequence continues at coordinate 42,737 of PDIP01000259.1, forward strand.
GGCAGGGTATGAAGAAGTATTTTGACCCCACGAAGCGTGACATGAAGCTGCCCTAAAGTGTTCGAGGTCCTGGGGCTCGATGGTCTCGTGTCGGCCTCGAAATTCAACATTGCTTTCTTGGCTCTACTTCCTTATGAAGAACAACCCAATCTTTTAACAAGTTTACAATATAGTGTAGTGTACAGTCATGCTAAATTTGGTTTCAGTCCAGAGTTGGCCGCTTAATTAAGCGCCTGAGTTCCCATCGGTTGCGCATCCACTCGCTGAATGAGCGACCACGGATGATCCGTTCCTCACTACGCAAATACGCGTGGTAGACCATGAGCCACCAGTAGCGTTCTAGGTAATTGATGCCACGTATATACCATTCTTTGGCCGGCATCTGCTGGTTCCAAAGGGTCTCCTTGATCTCACGTTCTTCCGGAACTTCTTGCGTGAGTGCATCAAACTCCCAATTGTTGCCGTAGTCGGCATCTTCTAATCCGCTGTCCACTGATGCAGTATTTTCTACCATCTCCGAGGCTAGTTTGGCTAGATGGTGCTCCTGTTCATGCCTCTCCGCAAGGATGCCTTTGATTTTGCACTCAAGAATGGCCAGGCGGAGGTTCTGCATTTGTGCGCACTGATCGATGGCTTCGTCAACATCATCTTTGATCTCCGTGCCCTGTACAAGGTGATCCACCAAAGCGGTGATTGTTGCATAATTGCCATCTGCGAGTCTTTGAAGTTCCGCTTCGGTCATGGTGTCGTCTGCAAGCCTGACGAGCTCCTGGTACTGTTTTTGCACTTCTTGATTCCGTTTCTTCATAGCCTGCGCCGTGGTGGTTGAACCCTTCGGACGGCCCCGTCGCGACTTGGACTGTCCCAGTGTCGATGGCTGTGTGCGATACTCATCAATGACTTCATGTTCTCTTGAACGACTGCGGGGTTCAGTGCTATTGACGGCCTCCTTCTGTCCCGAGCCAGCCGTGAACTTCTCAGATGCCGTCTCTTGCACACCCCCCGGGAGAGAGGCTAATTTTTCCTGCGCTTTCAGATACAGATATCCGCAAACCATGGCCGTTGTGGTTCTTCCACGACCCATCTGGCAGTTAAAGACGAATATTGACTTGCGGGTTGCCTTCATGAATACATCTGTGAGGCTATCAAAGGCAGCAGCGTCCGGTCCGGACTCGTCAGTGATTGGAATACGAAAATATCGAATGGGTTTTCCTTGCATACGAAGCCCGTAGAAGATCTCCCGCACCGTCTTGAAGGCGTCCGGACTGACGACTTCCTCCATTTCCTGGTTGGTCATATCTTCCACCTGATGAATATACTTGAATACATTACCATTGCGAATAGCAGCTGCAACAAGGTCGCCCCGCAGTCGTGATTCAAGCCTTTCCAAATCAAAGCCTTCAATACCAATCAAATGATCCAAGTTGATATTTAGTGTGTCCGGATCCCGCGGACTGAATGGGCGACCGTTTACATAGCAAATAGGTTCTTCTCGAAGGTTAATCCACATGATTTGTTCGGCTTTGCTGACCTGCATGATCCTGTCTACAACATGCGCGATACCAGCATCTGTGGGCTGTGCACATCCCCAGATACGGTTCTGCAGGAGTGATAAATGTCGCAGATTTGGGGCATCCTTTTTGGTATCTTTTCCAGTAATCTTGTGTATGCCACTGAAATGATCAAATTTCATCAGCTGGTTGAACAGAGCAGGCTCTGAACGATAAATGTCCACCTGCAAATAAACTCCCGATCCCGGTTCCACGCTAAAGTCTGTCTTATAGAGAGTGCCATGGGCCTGACTAGCATCCTTCATAGCACGCTCGAGCCTGCCTGTAATTCTTGGCAGGAATGTCCTTTCCAGAAATGTCTGTGCTGATGAGATATCGATGTCCCAGTACATCATACAGGGTCTATCATGTGTACGTGAGTGTAAAGCTGGGTGGTCCTCGCAAAGTTTTGGTGGCGCAGTGCGTTTTGGGTAGCTATAGCTCCTTTTCAGGCTCCAGGTAGCTCTATGGGCCAAGCTCAGCTGGCTACCTTTGTGCCACCTTGCCAGCATTCTTCAGTTTCGCTGGTCTTGCCTTCGGTCTAAACTTCCATGTCAACTGTGTCTTTTACAACTAGCAACGTGATCACACGAAAAGGAATTAAAATACGAACAATGGTTATCTACCAATTTTCCTACTTGTTGGAGTATCCAGGTTCCGATGTCATAGCTTCAAGTACCCCAAGTCACTTGAGACCCGCACAGGAGACTTGCGGAAGTGGGTAGGTCACCGCAATAGTTTGTGGTTAATGAGCCTGCCAATGCCTAAGGAATTCCCAGCCCAAACAAACAGGAAGAAAAAGAACCTAACCCTCACCCCTCCGTCTATTTTGCAGTTTCGAACTCGTCGACGTCCCGGTTGTTTGGGTATGAAGAAGTGGTTTCGTTTTTGCACGAAGTGGGTTTCTACGATTTCTTGATTGATTATGCAATCCAGTCATTTTTCTTGCTCTATCACGTATGGACGGTCCAGCGACTTTGATTATGAGCTGAACCATTTTTAGTATGGGAAAGCGCCCGCTTTGATTCTGTCGGTGGAATACACCCGGCGAGGTCAAGGCGCGAAATGTTCGGATGGTTAAGATGGGGTGCTTGTCTTAGCGGGACTGTGGTGTAGGGGCCACCGTAGTGCGTGTATACCAAGGCCCTAGGTTCGGTTTACCCTAGTATGCATTCACCGAACACATCGCTGACACAACTGGGGTATTTAGACCTTAACCTGCAAAAAGTTGACACATTTTAATTCATGCTTATATAATTTTGTAAAATCGAAAGAAGACATATACGCGATGCCAGGCATGACGACGGCACAGTCATTGGCAACTACGCTTGGTATTCAGTTCGACGACGATGAGTTGGAGGCTGAAACCGCTCCCGAGCACCACGAATTACCAACAGAGCAGGAAAGAAACACTGAAAGTAACCAGGAAAATGAAAATGATGAGAACATTGAATTGATCCGTGCCGAAGACGCAAACAAGGAGGACGAAGCGAAACCAGTATTCAAGAAACTGCGTCGACCAACTCCGAAGATCGATCTGGATATGCTCGAAAGTAGCAACGGCATCCCATTGCTTTTGAAGACCATGGAAAAGGAAAAGTTTGGAGGACAGGGCTATGAGAGGAAGGATCTTTCAAAACTTATGGGTATCTATCAGGCATGGGCTGACAATTTGCAACCACGCTTCACATTCGCCAGTTCGATTGGAGCAATTTATAAAATTGGCCTAACTGCAAATGGACGGTCTGCAATGCAACAGATGCGGTACACCTATGAACAAGATGGTAAATTAGAGGGCAACATGGTACAGCAACTAGAAGGTAATGCGAAGGAGGACGCCGTGCGCGCCTCTGAAGTCATGGACGAGGGCGATGACTTCGGTGCCTGGGGCACAGGCGGCGATGAAGTCGAACGGCAAACACCAAAAGTGAACCCTGTTCAGGAGGATACCAGGCGCTTGCAACACTTGGAGACTCTTGCTGATGACATGATCACGATGTCAGAGAAGATTGAACGAAACCGGTTGCGTGCTATGGCCAAAAAGCGGCAAGCCGCGCAGGCACGGGCCATAAAGGCCGCGGAAGAGGAAATGCGCCGTGCCCAGGCTGCAACTCAGAATCAGGAAGCAGAAATGGATGTTGATGAAGGTGATCTTGCTGAAATGTGGGCAATTGCAGATGAGCAGGCTGGAGCTGCTTGCACTACAGAAATAATTGAGCCCACCAAGGCGACAACAAGCACATGTGAAGCTGTGTCGGAGGGAAACGAAGCGCCTGTTCCACGGGCCGCTGAGCCAGCAAAGATGGAGTCGGTAGCACAAGAAACCAGAGCAGAGCCTGTGAGAAATGTAACACCTACTATCGAAATCCCGGTTGAAGTTTCTAAGGAAGCAATGGACACAAATACGAACGAAGGCGAGAACACGGATCCCAACACCATCGCTGTAGCCATGGACGCTGTGTCTGTAGAATAGAAAAGACTTATCACAAATTTTACATACCCTCATTCATCCAATATATTTCTCATAAAAGAATTGCAATCCATGAAATGATATTTTTTACCTCTCCTTTGTTTACTGGAATTGGCTTGCGAATCCATTTTTATATTTATACGGACGGCTTTAAAATAAATGGGCCCCCTTTAACCGGTTCCTTACACAGCCACGCAGCTCCAGGGGCCTCTCCCTCTCCTTTGGGACCAACGCGAGACCCGCGTGGATTTCTGGCTGACCCGTGGGCGAAGTCGCGCCTCTACGGGCCAGCTTGAAGGCAGTGTTGTCGTCCAACTGGTAGCCTTTCCACAAGGGGGTACAATTATGTCTGCCAACCCATGTGATTTTGTTTGGCGCTGGAAGGGTATTTATTGGTACTTATGGTCTGAGACTCACTGGGTACAAAATGGTTTTGAATCATGGCACCGTTCGAGCAAACAGGAATTTCTGAATTTGCGTGTACACGCAGAAAGTGCAGTAATCAGCCATGACGAAGTTACAGAAGAAGAAAACAGGAAAGGCCACCGGCTACATCAGCCGGAATCAGGCCCTGAAGAAGCTGCAAGTTAGTTTGCCCGATTTTCGCCGCCTATGTATCTTGAAGGGAATCTATCCCCGGGAACCTAAGAACAAGAAGAAGGTCACGGGAGGGTCTACAGCTTTGAAAACGTACTACCATGAAAAAGATATTCGGTTCCTTATGCACGAACCGATTCTAGGGAAGTTTCGAGAATTCAAAGCATTCGTGAAGAAACTGAAAAAAGCGGTTGCCAAACATGAGCATGAGCTCGCAGAGTCCCTAGAGGGTCGTCAGCCCGTCTACAAATTGGATCACCTCGTGCGTGAGCGGTACCCTTCCTTCGTGGATGCCATCAAGGACTTGGACGACGCCTTATGTATGATTTTCCTTTTCCGCAAGATGCCCCAACATGACCACATTGAAGCCAAAGTGGCGAAGGACTGCGAACGTCTTGCTAATGAATTCATGTACTACTGCGTGAGTGCCCGACGTATCCGTAAAGTGTTCATTTCCATCAAGGGCTACTACTACCAAGCAGATATCAAGGGTGTCCCTGTGACATGGCTGGTGCCGCACTACTTCTCACAGTCAGAGGTGCCGATTGATGTGGATTTCCGTGTCATGCTTACCTTCCTAGAGTTCCAACGCACCTTGCTGAGCTTTGTGAATTATAGACTTTACAAGGACCAGGGACTGGCGTACCCGCCTAAGTTTGACGCAGACCGTGTTGATGCGGCTGGTGGTTTCAATGCTATGCAGACCGAGAAACTGGGAAGCGCCTCCCTTGAGACCAAGAAGACCACGGTCAAAGTGGCCGCGACAGTGGACGAAAATGACGAGCAGGTTAAAGAAAGCGAAGAACGGGTCAAGCAACTTGAATTTGCCATGAGTCACATCACTGAGAAGGACGAGAAGGAGGCCACCAAGACCTCTACAACTGGAGCAGACAAAGATGAAGGAGACGACGACGAAGGGTTTGAGGAAATGGAAGGCGACGATGCGGAAACGTATCGAAAGGCCAAATCCCTGCAAGCCGAAAAGGAGCGGAAGCGAACACTGTTTGAAGGTCTCCGCCTGTACATCAGCCGTGAAGTCCCTCGTGAACCTTTTGAGTTTGTTGCTCGCAGCTTTGGAGCTCAGGTTGGCTGGGCTCCCACCGCTGGCGGCCATACGCCTTTCAGTGAGAACGATGGCTCAATCACGCACCAGATCATTGACCGTCCTGCAATCCTCAACGACCGCCCTGGACGGGCCTACATTCAGCCACAGTGGGTCTTTGACTGTGTAAACACTGGTAAACTGCTTCCAGTAGAGCAGTACAAACCGGGCGCACTGTTGCCACCGCATCTGAGTCCATTCGTCGAGGAGAGCGCCTTCGAATATGTGCCTCCGGAGCGGCGCGCTGAACTGGACGATGATCTCCTCCCAACCGAGGAGCGTGAGGCCAAGAAGGCTGCCGAGAAAATCGAGAAAATCGCCAACGCAGAGGACGAGGAGATTACAGAGCTGCGCAAGAGTATGATGAGCAAGAAGCACCGCCGTCTGTACGATCGCATCATGTACTCCCGCAGCGACAAACAGGCTAAGGCTGAGAAGCTGACGAAGAAACGTGAGGCTTATGAAGCGAAACAGAAACAAGACGCTCTCGCTGGCAACATGGCCACTAAGCAGAAAGTTGTCAACGCTAGTGGAAAGAAAAGTGCGAAGAAGAAGTGAAATTGTCACCAACGTATATCATTCAAAGTAGAAATAGAAATGATCTAGTCTTTTTAAAGTATGACACTTGTGCTTCGCCTCATTCTTTATCAGTGCCGCTACGGTTCTTCCACGCACTTGAATTGCTTGGACTCTCCCGTCCAGACCCGGTCAATTTACCTTTAGCTGCTGCTATCTGCGCCTGTTGCTGTTGCTGCCGTGCCGCGGCCCTCTGCTGCGCACTGACTGTGTGCTGCGCCAACTTTTGGTACGCGCCTGCGGCCGGTCTCATCGGTGCATGCGTGGGCCGGCTAGAAGTGGTGTCAGACCCGCCTGCGGCACCGCTAGTGCCACTGGCGGGTGACACACCAGACTGCGCCGTGGCGGTCCCGACACCAGCTCTCTTGCCACTGCGGAAGTGGCTGCGCAGGTGTGTATCGACGCTCCGTCCGCGAATGTCGCTTCCGGAGCGCAGTCCTCCGTCCCGCCCTAGTGGCTCAGAATCCGGGATTATGCCCCCTCGGTACATTGGCCGCAAAGGAGGTGGGCTGAATTCATCGTCCCCAAAGCCTGCAGCCATCGGGGTCGAGGCCGGAGTGATGGATGCGGCGTGTGGGTCAACCGCTGTGTAGTCTTTTCTCCCTGCCGGTCGACTGGTGGAACTGTCGGATCGATTCTGTGTTTCGTCGGTAGCGCTAGTATCTGTGTTTGTAGCCGTATTGCCAACTCCAGTGCCTCCCGGACCATTGTTGCTATTGTTGTTGTTTCCTCCGTGCATAGCACTGCTAATTGCATCGAGTTCCAGGTTGGGCAGCAGTTCATCGAGCTCGAGGAGGGCAGGTGAAACCAGTACGCTCCGCATCGCTTCATTGTTCTGCTGGAACTTAGACAGTAGCGTGGAAGGCATATCATTTTCGTACTTTTCACATGCTGAAGCCAAAGAAAGCAGTGAGACTTGAATAGTTCGCTTGCGCCGAATGATCTGAGAGTCACCTGTTCCTTTGAACGGACTGGTTGCCAAAGTGGAGCTACTGTTCGTGGTCACACCGCTGACAGTAAGGTCCTCAGTGGCCAATTCAAGGGACCGCCGGCGATCTCTTGCACTTGCTGTATTGTAAATATTAGCGCCTGTCAAATGAATGAGATCGGCTCCCTGTTCGATCTTGACCCGCTCAATGCCTCTGATCTTTGCGTCTACTGTCAGTTGTACAATCACCTCACTGCCTTCAAGTCGTTCTTCAGCCGGATACGGATCGTCCTCGTTCAGAACAATCAGATTGCAAGGTAAATTATGTCCCTGGCTGTCCACTACCGATAGGACAATCTCACTATCCGCAGTCTGCCCTTCAGTATGAGCGTTCGGCCACACTACCTCCGCTTGTTGAGGAATCTGGTCCCCTGTGTCCGCCATTCTCGCTGCTTTGCAAATGGCAGTCCAACCCCTCCGTCATATTCCCTACTCTGTTGTTATCTTCACAAAGAATCCATTAACAGACTATGGTCAAGAGACCTAGATCGGGAAGTCCGACACCGAAATACCATCCAGCCCGTAAGGAACCGTTTGACCATTCAAACCTTCTGCGGCATCGCACCCGGGTTCCAACAACAGCTTGGCTTGGCTTGGCTGTTTCCACGGCACTAAAATAGACTCCTGATTCCAGCTTTAGTACCCAACGTACGGGACTCAATATGGTTTTGAGGGTTTCAGTTAGTCTTTACATCGCGAAACTATAGTACTGGTACTGTAGAAGTACTGAGCTCAGCGTAAAGCCCTCCCCCTCAGGGGGATAAATTGTGGGCGCGAAGAACTCAAAGGGACTGACGAGCCCTGGTTGTGGGTCCATCGGAACGAAAGGTACCTTGGGCTGTGCATCAGGTAATTAAATCACCATTCAGGTGTTTGTAAGCATGAAGTAGATGGGCCGGACGATTTCTTCCAGAACCAAATTTATTTCGGGAAGAGCAGAACATGTCTGAACAACAGTGCGAACGACTATGACACAGAAGCAAGATGCCTACACCTACGCGGTCCGGGCCACTTGGCGACGTGAATGGCCGACACAAGCAGCCAAAGGCCGCTAAAATGCAGGATGAGATCTTGATCATTGACGACAGTTCGGACGAGGGAACCCCTGAACGGGCCAAGAGCAGAAAGCTACCAAGGGCTGTAGAGAACACTCCACCCGCACACGGTGCAGAAGCCGTTCCTGCTACTCCAGCAAAATGCCCAGGGTGCAACAAAGGTATTCAAAGGTTTAGCCCTATGGCCCGTAACCTTCATGTTGAGCGGTGTATTGAAGGGACCAGAACTCAAGAAACGCCGGAAAGCACACAAGGACAGGAGCGCGCTTGCGTGATCTGCACTAAAGATCTCAGCGGGTATTCGCCACGCGGTCGCGCACACCATGTTAATCAATGCACAATGGTAAACTACGAATATGGAAGAAACTCTTCCATCAGTGACGCAGGGCTGTCACAAACAAAGAATCGCGTCAAAGGGCATGCTCAGTGTCCCAATTGTCAGAAACAGATCATCGTGTCAGACGTCGCAAACATGCAGGATTTTGGCAGCCATCTGCGAAAATGTTGTAAGAACATGAGCGCTCAGGAGCGCATTCGAATCCTGAGGCAGGAAAAACTGCGCTTGGATGCAGAGGCACAGAGTATGGCAGAGGCAGTGGCCAGAGAGGCTAGTCGTCCAGTGGAGCACCGAGACTCCTTCCGCACGGTAAGACCACAAAATATCGTAATCCCGCAGACTCCCGTGGACGACGGAAGGATCGGTGCAGCAGCCACTCCGGACACTATCGAGGGACCGTCCAACGAGGCGGAACAAGAGCGTCTACGTCGGGCAAGTCTGTTGGTGCAGCAAGGACCCGCTACTACCCCATCCGCATCAACTTCCATTCGACCTGTGGCAAAGTCGAAAGTTCAGGGTGGTAGCAGTGCTCTCGCACAGGCAAAGGCCCTCTCAGCGTCATTGGTGACTCACGCTCGGGAGGAAGCGCGGCGGCAGCAGGAACGTGATGGCCTGTGTGGTCCTCTCCGTTACTCTAGCACAGAGCGTGAATCTATTTCACAGGCTCGACACAAGGCTATAATTGATGCTGGTACCACGGACCATGACGTCGATGACACAATGGGAAAAGAAAATCAAGGGTCGTCGACGCTGTACAAAGCATCCACTGCGTGTACGACACCACAGAAGACCATGGTACGCGATGGTACTCTTCGAAGCCTCCGTGTCTGGTACCGGAACGCACTGGTAGATGCCCGCGCGGCGCACACCAAGCGGGTGGCAGAGATGGAACGGTGCTATCGTAGGGCAGTTAAACAGGCAAGAATTGACCTATACCAGCATGGGGCAGACACAAAGGGGTTCGAAGAATTGGCCCTAAGCTACGTCGGGGCACCTGATGCGAAGGAAATGTTTTGGGAAAGTCTCAACAACATCCAGGGCGCCGACGCGGCCGGTGACTTGCAAGACAGGGTCACGCTGACTGGCAAGAGAAACAACATGTTGCAGGCTGATGCCCTGTTAGTGCGCAAGGCGACAACAGGAAGTCACAATGGTCAAAGTCGTGCTGTAAGTGGTTCTGGTATGAGTGCTAGTCAACCTAGCTCCTTCCAGCCTCTCATGACCCCAACACGGGAAAAGACTATGTGCCATCCCAGATGTCTAGACAATGAAGAGAACCAAAGACCGAAATTGGACACATCTGACATCATTCGTTTTGGTAGCTGCAGCAGTGATGACGAGGATGGCGAGGCCGCGAGCGAGCTTGAGATCATCGACGAGGAGACGACTAACGCGGGGCGAACTATTGCGACGAACCCAACAGCTACTCTGCCAATCACCATTGATGAAGACGATGGCAGTGATCATGGGGACCTCTACTCTGAGGACCTCTACTCGGAGACACAGGGCGGATTTCCGGATACTGCCCTAAACCAAAGCAACGTCAGCAGCGTCAGCAGTGCAATATCTATGGATTCTGCTGCCTCTGGTACTGGAAGCAATAAGGCCCGCACCATTCGTGACATGGACGAGCTACGTAAGGAATTCCATCGATTTGTCAGGGCACATCCGGACCTTTACCAGCAGATGCTAGAGTTTCGAGACCTCAAACTCGAAGATGTTCAACGTCAGTTCAAGGCCTTCGGCGTACGGTGTGGAAAGGTAAAGTTGCAGCGCCTGTTTGAAGAGGAGAACATTGTTCACCACCAGGCTAGTGTAGAAGCCAGACATGGTAACAGGGAGTAAAGCCATGTCGCATGGCGACCAGTGTGTGTTTTTCAATAAGGAGAATCGTACATGTACATAAACTGTTTATAATTGGCTACTCTGGCTGCCCAAGAATCGCCTCTGTGCGCTGACATAAAGACTGGTTTCCAGGGGATTCCGGAACGGAAGGGGACCTGTGCTCAACAATGTCGGCAAGAGGTGTGCGACAGTTTTGTGTGGTGTGTCCTTCGATGACAATGGAGCCTTCGTAGCAGACAGTGACGACAGTTCGATGGTCTGTCATAAATTATTTGGTTGGTGACGGTGTGGCTTCAGTGTACATCGCCGTACCACCGGGCGCATGTGCCTAACGGATGCCGGTCAGATCAGATTGCCCTAACCTTAGGGTCAGAACCTTAGGGGTAGAGCAGCATGAAAAATATATTTCAACCTGTCTTCAGATTGAAATCTCGCCAAATGCCGTCTATGCATATAATTGTTAGTGCGGTACTTGAATCTATACCAAATTTTCTTTCTGTCTACCTCCATATTGAACATAAGAGCGTACCGGTGATTGATAAATCAAATGAAAAGTTTGGGGGCCTAGTTTACACATGTCTCCCGACCGCAAGCTGGCGGGGGGAGGCGACTGCGCACAGCCACTTTGGAGGATTGTGTCTCGATCGGGCACCGGTCCCCTCCCAACAACAGTCCAAACCAATGAAGGCGATACAGCTGCAAACAACTGAAACAATGGATAAATACTGTACAACCGGTATTGAACCGTCTCGTCTGCGCAGCATGGTTCCTGACTGTGGTACTGGTACACCACCATACCACGGGATCAAGCATCCGCGTATTATTCCAAACTGGAGAACGGAGATCTTGTTTTTCCGGGACCTCTTGGGTGCACTGGGTTTCCTTAAGTCGTCCGATTGGTCAGGTTTTGGTTCCAATGGTCGAGCCAGCCTTTCTTTAGAAATAGTTGCTTGCTTGGGCTTGGGTACACGTGTGAAACTTAGAGCCAACCGGGGGATAGGGGAAGATATCGCACCTGAATACGCAAAAGATTAGGCAAAACAATTGACAGGTTTAAAGTGCGCTCTGGACAGAGGGCCATTTTTTGTTGCCTAATCAGCCGAAATTTTCCCGACACTTAAGTGCTACTGACTGTGCATAGGAACCAAGCCGATTCCACCAAGTCCGGATTTTACGGTTGGACGGAGTTTATTTACCGTGCCGCTACGATGTTGTTGTAAAGGCCTTTTGCGTGTTTTCGGTTCGTTGTTAGCTGCTTCTGTAACAACATCAAGACGGTATGTTTGAGTGGTTCAACACTGTCGAGAATTGGTATTCAAGACGCGTGTGGTTGCATTATGTGTTGATGCTCCGTGTCACAAATTTTATCACCTAAGAGTCTAATCATCTTAGTGCAAGGAATATGCCAGGGGCACCGAAAGAGTTTTGGTTGTCGAAAGACGACCCTTTCCCGAAGCCTCTCAAACAGCTGGCTGAGGGTGCTTCCGTGCGCGATCAGGAAACAATGACTCTACTGGCAGATATGTCTGCTCCGAAACGTGCCCTTGTGCAGAGCTCTTTCTACCTCTCTCGACTTGCCGATCCGGAGAAGGCCAAGGAAGACTTGAAGGAGATAATGACTTCTTTCAACAGTGCTTTGGAGGCCCAAAAGGATATGCCTTCACTGCTTGATGGTCTTGCTCCCTTCGAGACGAAGGACGACAAGGTCAAAGTCTTCGATGATCTGATGAAATGGGCGAAGGAGCGTGGAGTTGTCGGGGTTGACAACTTTGAGATAGATGTCGACTACGCAGAAGGGCCAGGTCTGAAATGTAAGACGGAGATCAAGAAGGGTGACATGTGCCTGATCATGCCCCTGAAAACCATGCTGCACGAGAAGAGTGTGCACGCCAACAATGCTCTACTTGGTGTCAAGAAAAAGCTCGAACTGAAGGGAACGGATTACCTACAGCTGCTGCTCTTGAAGGAAGTTGCGAAGAAGGGTGACAGTGCTTGGTCTGCATATATTAACGCTTTGCCTCGCACCTACGATACTCCTCTGTATGCATCCTTTGAGGACATGCAGGCCTTTGAGCATGACCCACACATTTTGGCTGAGACCGCCAAGCTGAACAAGTTTGTTATGCGAAGCTATCTAAACATAATGACCAGTCTTGAGGGCAAGACTGCCAGCCTAGGTATCCCTCAGATCTCTCTGGCTGACTGGCGCTGGGCTTATCAGACCATTATTTCGAGGCAGAACAATCTGACTTACAACCCAGAAAAGAAAGACTACATTCTCGCTCTGATTCCGGTCTGGGACATGGCAAACTACGACTACAGGGGAACCATTACCACTGTATTCGATCCCGCTAAGGAAGTTATGGAATGCTCCGCCAAGAAAACTTTCCAAGCGGGTGATCAATTCTACATTTTCTACGGGATGCGGCCAAACCACCTCTTGTTCCTCTATCAGGGATTCGTGCCGGAAAAGAACAATGCGGACATCTTCCCTTTGTCGTTGTCTCTCAAACCAAACGCTGAACACCAGCAGGATAAGCGGGTTGCCCTCCAAAGGGCACAGTTCCAGTCACCGGGAGTGACCCTGAACGTCAAGCGAGACGGAGAAGTGCCTCTGGAGGTCATGCCCATGGCCCGCTGTTTGTGTGCCAATGGAGAAGACATCAAGAAATCAAAAGAAAAGGTTGGCTTTCTTGATATCAGTAAGCCCCAGGACTTCGAATTTGAGAGTCGGGCCATCGGTTTCCTGCGCACTCGCGTCAACATCCTCAAGATGCACCGTGAGCGTGCTCTGAAAAAGCTGCAGGAAGGCGGCGCCGCCAATGGAAAGTACGTGCAGGAGGCGATCCGCATACTCGAAGGTCATATTGAAGCTTTGGGCAACTGCGCCATCAAACTTGACCGCGAAAAGCAGGTCATTGACCGGGTTATTGCTGGTGAGGACGTACAGACAGTGTACAACGAGTACGAAGCAGAGAACAAGAAACTGCAAGAAGAGGAGCAGAAGAGGCTCATCGCCGAGGAAGAGGTTTAAACTTTACCGAGAAAACATCACTAAAGTGTAATCATCAAATAGATAGTCAAATGCATGGTAACTAGCAGGCAACATTACTCAGCGCAAGTGACAGGCAGAAAGATAATGTTAGTCCACATCGATTGCTGAGTCGCGGGTAGGCATGATATTCTTGCTGCCGTCCGCCACGTTCTCTCCTATCCACTTCATGTACGCACCATGGCCAGCCACAATGGGAATTCCTATGATCTCTGGAACATCATAAGGATGAACAGAAATTATCTCGTGTTCCAGCTCATCAAATCTTCCTAGATCTGTCTTGATCGTCAGTTGATACTCGCCCTCTTTCTCGTTCTTGCCTTGCCACATATAGGAGCTTGTGACCGGGTAGATGTTGCAACATGCAGCCAGCTGCTTTTCCAAAAGATGTTGCGCAACCTTTTCTGCATCATCTTTGGTTGGTGCGGTCACAAAGACCATGCCGTACTGTCTGCCACCCCTAGTCATTGTGGTGTTTTTGCGGATCATACAAATGACTCCTTGGGTGCAATCTCGGTAGCTACGATGACAAGACTGGGTGTGGATACCCTTTAGATGCCAACTAAACACTCTCGTTCGCACTATTCCGATCATTCAGCTTACTGGCGGACGAAGAACCAGCTCAATCTTCAGTGAAAACGAGCACCCATCATCTGGCTACAGCCCATTGAGTACCTTGCGGACCTCTCAAAGTAGAATATCATCATATTGTGATCCTTAGTCATCCCCGACTTCGGACCTTATCAAGCTGGTAGGTCCAAATTAGTAATATAAGAGGGCGACACGGGCTGCACAGAGAAAATAGGCCCCCAATTTATTTTCATTAAAGTGCTGGTTAGGGGAAATGCTACAGAGAGCGCACCTGGGCGGAGATCCCGGGAACGGTTCAAAATCTGAACCTTTTACCGACACAAACGGGGCCCGTAAATTGGAATCGCTGCGGTACTGAGAGTACAGGGAAACCCGCTGCTCGATGCTGACCATTTTGCACACGGCCGATGACGAATGGGCAGTGGGCTCGTACAACCGAGTGTGCACCCCAACTTGGAGTGTCTGGATCGGTGGCAATCAGTTTCACACGTTCTTGGGGCAGCTCAATGGATACAGTTCGTTCTTCTCATTTTAGTTGGCAAGTGTGTGCGAGGGCGCCGAAAACGAGGATTGCCATGAGCCAGTCTCTATTCTCCTAACCACGTTCGGGTTTTTGTTTAGGCAATGTGTAGGAATTGCTCGTTAGGACACAAACGTAACAGGGGCAAACAACATGTGCGCACATATAACCGCATGGCTACTTGAGAAGGAGCAAACGTCTGCGGAAAGGATAAGAGTTTTGTGTTCTGCACCAGTTCTCGTACGGTCCTTGGGCCACAATGTCGCACAAGTGGCCCAGGAAGTACCATCAACGGTACCACCGCACGGTTTTTGAGCAAATTCAAGACCAACGAGTCCCAAATGATCCATACGGTGCCTTAGGTTTAGTGTAAGTATTGCTTCATGAGTTCTACTGTGCCGCAGTTTACTCAGTAATTTCTTTATTTTGGTTCTCAGCCCTCTGCTGTCAATCGCCTCATAACTTGGAGTGTTGGTGCCAAAGAACAGTTTCTGTTCGTCCCCAGACCATTACTTTTGAATCATTGAGGCAGAGTGTGCAAAAGCTGTCTTCTCGTTCTTACCTAAGAGATAGTAGAAAATTCTGCAGGCTGAGATCCGTTAGTCAGCGATATTATTTTTGTCACAGATAATCTAACATCCCTTCTTGCTATCTTTCTTCCCTTTTGGCAATACAGAAGTGACAACCGTGCCTTATTCAATCTCTCCGAAGGTGAGACCTTGACAGCTTTGGAGCTTGTGTTCCAGCGTCTAGACGCATTTACCCTTGCTAAAGCAGCGCAGGTATGTCGCTACTGGCACCGGCTCGCTAGGGACAACCGGCTCTGGAATGAACTTGTGTACCGGCGATTTGGATTGCGTAAGAATGCAAATTTGAGAGTACTTGGCATGGACTCCTGGGCCCAGCTCTACAAGGAATGGTCCATTGATTGCCGCATGCCCCTCCATATCCGTGGCAAGGGTAGCGATGGCGTCAGTTTTGCACGAGGTTGCAATCGCAGTCGGAGTGTCTTTGTGTGGGCCACTGTGAATCACACGGCCAACTGTCAGCTCCGCAGTATTCCTGATGACCCTGGGAGGGCTTACATTAGTATTGTCGTGGTTCTACAGAACACTCTTGCTGAAGCTGTGTATTTCCATCTCGAGGACATCTGGCTCAAGCGAAAGGACGACCAGTACATAGAACCATTCTTGTTCGACGGCAAAAGCTGTGGGTCAGTAACGCACCATGCACTAGGGCCCAAAGTTTTTGTCGCAAAGATTGCCCAGTATATAACTATGACGGAAAGTCAGCTGCAGAAAGGCATCCGTCTAGACTACATGCAACCGCAGTGCGTGCTCATGAACTTCCCGGTCTATGATTCTGCATATGAGGCCCAGGCCTTGGACCATTTCTCTAGATTCGGTGTCTATGTGTGCTTCAAAGATCCCCGATTCACTGTAGATGAAATGGAAGGTCTGCCACTCGAAGCATCGATAGACGGCGAGAGAAAGGACCTCCTGGTCGCAGACTTTCGTGAAAAGGTCATCTTTGACCACTATACGCGTCTCCCTGGAGATTTCTGGGTGTTTAATGAGCATGCCAACCAGGGTGAGTAGCGCAGGCTGCCTGCTCTTTTCATATTTCCATATCAACATCGCACACATACCGCATCATTACCATCATCGTCCACATCCATCCATATCGTCCATACCATAGTCACAACATTTCCGTATACATACACGCGTACACCATAAATATAGTCCTTTGGATTCGTCTCATTCTTTCTGCTGTAGAAGGATCGACTGACAATGCGCAAAAAGACCCTCCGCTTGACCAAAACCCATCATCATAGTCATCGTCCGCGGCATCAATGGACTCCGGTCGTCCGAACGTACAAAAACCCGTCCCCCACTCGAGCCTGCAAGGGTGGGGGTGGCAAAAGTGCCCGTGCTCATATATTTCTCTACGGGCACGCAAACCCAGAATCGGCACTTTTTTGGTAGTGTACCGCCGTACACGGCAGCTTTGCTTTCTTCTGGGTGGTGGTCGGGAAGTAAAGGCGGGGTGGGCGCGAAATTTCCCCGGCCCGATGCGCCCCGGGTGTATGTGGGTCTGACACGGGGGCCGGTATAGACGAGTCTCACGGGGCGTGCTATGTTGGGGTCACGAAAGAAAAACGTCAGCAGTCGCCGCTCGGCTGGCTCATTTTGAGCAGGTAGTTCTGACTGTTTGGCCAGAAACAAGTCTCTCAAGAAACTGACGAATGAAATCTTCCTGACTTTGAGCTTATAGTGGGATGTGAAATATTAAATGATGACCCGATGGGGTGCTTTGACCGTAAGCAATAGACTGAAGCGGAATACAAGGTTCCAACAGCCATGAGTTTGGAAAGTCCGCGCAGGAAACACTGCACGTTGCACTTGTGTGCAATCGCATCCTTGAACTGGACTGCTGGTATTATCGTAATGGACCGCACAGATTCAAGGGTGAATTCGATCAATAGGGAGTTCGGGTTAGACCTGAAGACGTGTGTTGAGGAAGCGGAATTGATTTCGCGGCGTGGGGGCATCGATTTCCTGGTCATTGCCAGTGGAAAGGAAAATCGATTTGTTCTAGGTGCTGATATTAGCAGTCAGCTGCCTTATCATACACCAGAGGAGTTCAGTGAAGCAATCAGTTCCCTTCAGACGATTCTGAATAAGATTGAAGACATCGGAGTTCCCACGTTTGCAGTCATCAATGGCGAGGCACTTGGCGGTGGTTTGGAGATTGCCATGGCTTGTGATTACCGGCTAGTTGACCAGAGTGTGACTCAGCTTGGGTTGCCGGAGGCAAAACTTGGTTTAGTTCCTGGAGTTGGTGGATGCACCCGCCTACCTCGCTTCTGCGGATTCTACACGGGGGTAACCATGTGCGTAACAGGTAAGATTGTGACTGCTCGGGAGGCTAAGGAATTGGGACTTGTCACGGCGCTTCTAGAACCAGGCAGAGCTCAGGCCAAACGGATAGTGTCTTCTCCGCGTGGCAGCGCCATTCAGACTATCGACGGGGAACGGGTGAGCACGGTCAGCCTTGCTGATGTTATTGCTGGCGATGGTAACTCGAACAAGCAAATTCACTATGAGTTCCGCTTTGTTTCCGAGCTCAGTGCGTTGCTCAGGACGGGAAGCAGGTATCGTAAGCCCCTAGGCTGGCGTGGCAAGTTTCCCTCCCACACGTTCTTCAACACATGGCTGGAACAGCAGTTCTTCAAGGCGATTGTTTTGCGACAGATCGACAATAACACTAAACGCCATTTCCCTGCCCCTTACATTATTTTGGACTGCTGCCTGAACAGCTGGAATGAGAAGAACAGGGAAGATGCTCAGAAGTATGAAGTGATGAGTTTTTCTTTGGCGGGCATGACCCACCAGAGCCAAAGCCTGATCCACATCTTTAGCAAGTCTCGCTCGCTGAAACGCTTTGCGGTCGAGTTCGGAGCTCCTTGGGAGCCAACAAAGCCGCTCACCACTGAAGAGAAGACGGCCAAGGGGTTGCACAAGATGCCCAAGGTTGATGGCGTTGTTGTTTTGGGAACATCTACAGAAAGTGTATTTATGGTATACCACGCACTGTCGCGTCGGAACATGGAAGTTGTACTCATGACCACACCGGGCGACAAGACTGACCTTCATGATCTACTAAATAAGGTGCGTGCAATGTGGGAACCAATGCTCAAGCGCAAGAAAATTACAGGAAATGAAATGGAGGCCCGGTTGGCAGCCGTCCAAACCCTTGAAATACCTTCGCAATTGGATACTGCTACGAAGCTTTTTGAGGAATCAAGGTACTATGGAAAGGCATATGTGGTAGTGGAAAGTAGCAGACACATTACTGGTTACGCTGGATACGTAATCCAGGCGCTGGAGAAGGCGGGTGCTGATGCGTGCAGCATGATCTTGTCCATTGGTCCCTCGACGCAGTCACTGATGGGAATGTCCGAAGAAATTCGCGCAGCAGACGTTTCGGGCTCTGTGAATCTAGACTCGAATGTGTGCAGCCTCATCAGCGAGAAGAGCCCCATTGCAGAGATTGCCTGTCGTTCTGACAGTGACATAGAGACGGTGATCACAAATCGAAGACGGTGTGCCATCTTGGCGCAGAAGATTGGCAAAATGCCCGTAGTCCACTTTGGGGACAGCATGTTGACTGCTCGACTAGCCTGTTCGTACTTCGACACTGCCATCCGTCTCACCCGTGGCAGCGATGCCGTGACCACCATGCAAAGCCTGGATCGAATGCTCATGGATGCCGGATTCGTTATGGGTCCGTTCGCCATGATGGATAGTCTAGGGCTCGTCCCCTGCATGCGAATGGCCCGGCGTATCCTTCCTGGCAGTGCACTCTGCTCTGTTTTGGAAACGCTCACTACTTCTGTGACTGTTGATGGTCAGGCCGGCAAAAAGAGCGGTCGTGGATTTTATGTCTACAACGAGAAGGGACGAATTCGGAACGGTAACCAGGAGGTCGAGAAGGCCGGCCTTAAGGCCGGCGACCATCGCAAGAAGAAACAGAAGAAGACGAAGACGAAGCATCCAAGCAACCGCGAGATCGTAGATGTGGTCAACTTTGCCGTTGCTGAAGTGGGTCTGAAGATCGCTATCAAGGAAGCGGAACAGGGCGGTGACCTTGAGTCCCTTCTTAGCATGGTTGATGTTGTGGGGACCATGGCACTGGCCATGTCACCGGCGACTGGAGGTCCATGCTTCTACGGAGACGCAGTCGGCCGCAAGGAAGTCAAAACCCGTCTCTACAGCTTTGCCCGACGCATTGAGGCCATTGCAAACGAAGAGCTACCCGGTAGCCCCCGCGCAAGCCAGTACAGCGCCGACACCACGGACGCTGAGCCTCAGAATGCAACCGCACAGTGGGTGCGCAAACTCTTCAACAATGAAATCGACCGCGCATTTTATCACGACGACCACGAATGTCACCAACGTGCGGTGCCGTATCCGTTGAAACACTCCGTGATGAGCATCTGGATCCAGCTCAGCTTGATCATCGCGCTTGTTGTGGCCTTCCTCACTGCCCTGGTTTTGGTTTCCGTTTCGGATGTGCGTTCGGACTGGCAGTAGTACAGATGTTCTGAATGATTTCAATCTTTTTTTTTTCACTAAATTTCGCCATGCCTTTTAGTTGAGTCCGTACATTACTGTTGAGACACCATTTTGAGAGGCGTAAAGCATACCGCTAGTGCCTACCGCCATTTCACTACTGGATTACCTTTCCTATCCATAGGCTGAGGTCATCGTCACCATAATCAAGATCAAACCTCATCAGTAACATCGTCATCACTGTCAGACAACTGTTTGGTTGGCTTTTTTAGCAGCCATTCAGTGTAGGGCCATGGTGGTCGCATGTTTCCGCATACGCAACAGATTCTCCCATCGGTTCCTACAATTTCTTCGCGACTACGACACCCTTTGCCCACAACGATGGAATCCAATTCACAACCATCGTCATACGCTTTTCCGAGAACCAAACGGATCAAAAGCGTCTGCAGACAAAACAAAGGGACAGCCACCAGAATCCGCCGTCCACATGACCCAAACAAACAGACACCGCATCATCAGGACTCCAAGTTGCTTTGGATCCCTGTGCGTGTGCACACTGCTACATGCATCGGTTCATTCACCAACGACTCCCCGAGAGAAAGCAGAGGCGCACGCACGATCGGACCACACACACGGAGTGCCCGCTACGTCACTCGAATCAAAGGGAAAAACAAACCAAGCCGAACATAATCCCACTCCCCGTTTCTACTTGCTTTCCCAACGGCCCAGATAATCCAACCGAAATTGAAATCAGAAGAGTGCCTAGCAGGCTAGGCCACCCGGTGGGTTTTTTTCTTTTGTTTTTGTTATTTTCAAAATCTCCCTTCCGTTACTACACCTCACCTCTCAACTGCTGACACATTGCGCTCCACCACACTACCTGCTGCCATTACACTTTGTCAGCTGTATTTGTTGTCCTTTACTGTTCCTCTTCTTTATTGGCGATTCTTCTCTGCAAGAAAAAAAAAATGGTTAACACCGTCCCGCGAAGAAAGACCCAAATAGAGAGAAATGAAATAATCAACGGACCCAGCTGCCCAGAAGCGAATGGCCGGCGCGACGTAAGGAAAAAAAAAAGGACGCAAAACAAGCCACCGCCCCCCCGGGGAAGGGGGGGGCGGTTTGTTGCCTCCGCAGAGAGGCCATTCGGGCTTTCAGCTCCCAGCCACCTTCACAACGGGTATCTTAGCTCTGTATGTGTCCACCCGTGGCGGAATTGGGATGAATACTTCAGTATATTTAGTACTAAGAAATGACATAATCGATGGACCGGCCCCATGGGACCTACCGGAGACAATTGCCCAACTCCCCCTATTTTTAGGAGCAACGGCCGCCGCACAACAATGCCAGGGGGGAGTGTGTCCTTGTTGCCATGCCCGGTGCTTCCAGTAGTGAATGTACCACGCTTGCGCTTTTCCTTGCTCGGGGCCTATTTATAGCCCGTCGGCTCGGTTCTCCCCCACCGGCCCAGGGCAACTTTTCCCTTTTGCTTCAGTGTGTACTCAACCGCAGCGGCGGCGTAGTGAGTTCCGCCCTTGGGCCTGTGTTGGAGTTTTTGTCTCAAACTTTTCCTTTTCAAACCCCCCCTCCCCTATTTTCCCATTTTTTTTTGTTTCCTTTCTTGTTCTATTTTTTTTCCGTTTTCAACCCGGCTTCGATCCCCCCACCAAGTTCAAAACCCATCGGTTCGGCCCCTTTGCTTCCATGGGCCCCTCTTCGGGCATTCCCATGTCCCGAAAAAGACAAAAATGCCGGAGGGAGCCACAGAAAGAACCTTCCCCTCCCCCCCTCCTCTCTGTCTCTCTCTCTCTCTCCCTCCCCCGCGGCGCGCGGACACTAACGCACGCACACAGAACAGGCACCGGGAGAAGAGGTAGGTGGTACACTACCAAAAGGGCAGCTTTTCCCGGCAAGGATAGCGGCTTTCGTCGATTCCTTTTTTTTTCCTTTTGGCGATGTGTTCTCTCACAGTTTTTTCTTTCTTTTTCTTTTTTTTCTGAGACGGACACACAGCCAGAGACAGAGTCAGAGAGAGAGAGAGCGAGAGAGAGAGAGAGAGAGTGGACGGAGGGAGACTGAAGACTGGTCTGCGGCCAGGTCACCATTTCCACTGTCCTCCCCCCCCCTTTTGTCCGTTGCCCCCTTTTCTCCGTCTCTCCACCCACTCTCACACACTCTCTCCACTCCTCCATCTGTGTCCTGCCGCCGTACGGTAATTTTTCACATGTCCGACATCCATGTCCCCTCAACACACCCACGACCGGGAGCGTGTTGTGTGCGTGGACGTGTGTGGTATGAGTCCGCGTACGCGTGTGTGTGTATGTGTGTTGGCAGGTAGTGGTGGACGTACCCCCTCCCCCGTCCCCCCCTGTGCTGCCCATCGGTCCACACTACGCCTCGCATGTGTGGGTATATAATTCGTAAATTTTGTGGTTATCACCAGATTGCGGGCCCCGTGAGGATATACTTGCATGGATTGTATCCCCAGAAATTGAAATCACAATCAAGTGGAATTTTTTTCTATTCGGTTCGGAGGAGGCCATCCTCCCCCGGGGGGGGGGGGGCGCCGAAAGGAGAAAGGGAGAGACCACAGCGAGAGGAGGAGAGCGAAGAGAGAGCGGGAGGACACAAGGGAGGGAGAGCGAGAGCACAGAACTGCTATACCTACTGTAGGGGTATGTCTTGCGCATTTGGGTTTTGGCTCTTATTTTTTTTCCACGAAATCCATTACCCTCCCGAACGACCCAGCTTCCGGGGCTGGTTCTTTGGATTTTTGATTCAGCACGGAGAAAAGGGGGGGAGGGGAGGGGTATTTGATGGCCCCGTGATTTGTAATAGTCCCACATCGATGGATCCGCTTAGTCGTCGGATATTCGCCCTTAGGGCCCCACACACACACACACACCAAAGAACACCACGCGCCCCACACACATCCCATAGTCCGGAGGGAAATTTACACACCCACCACCCCACCCCCCTTTTCTCGTGTTTCACATGTCCCCGACCTCTCCCCCATCGGCTGGCCCTGGGTATAAACATGAAATGGCCCGTGTACTTCCAGTACCTGTGTGATGTGTTATTTTCTTTTTTGAAACCATCGCTCATCAATGTCTGTCGCGCCAGGACCCCGACCCTGCCCTCTTTGCCTTTTTCATTTTTTTTTTCGGGAGAGAGGAGGGGGGGGAGGGGGAGGCGCAAGCGGGTCTCACCCGATCCCCGTTTCTCCGATTATTCATTACTAACTCTTTACTGCGCAAAGGGGAAAAAAATAGGAAAGTACCGTGGGCCAGACTGGGAGAATGCGCGAGAGGGAACGCAAAAGGGGAGGAGGGGGGCGGCAGAAAGAGAGAGAGAGATAGCGAGAGAGTCTGACAGAGCGAGCGAGAGAGAGAAGAATCAGACAGTAGTGAGAAAAGGGCCATTCCCTCCCTCCCTGCCAACAAATCTCCAACACTGGGATTGACAGTCAGGAAGAAACTAATGAACCCATCGAAAGGAAGTGAGTGAAAGGGGAGGGGGCGAGGGAACTGAAGAGCCGGAAATTATAGTATTGTTTCTATTGGGCTTTTTGTACCAAAAGGAAACGATGGCAAAAAAAGGGGGCCAGAGGACTCGAGGAGTGTTGGAAAGGGAGGGGGGAGGGGGGAGGCGCACCAAACCCTCCCTTCCCTCGTTGGCTCCCCTTTTTTCCTTTTCCTCTCCCTGTTTTTTTTCCATAGTGCCCGGCTACTGTGCGCGTGTTTCTGGTCACTCACAGTTTCAAAAGGACAGGGCATCAGGTGTCCCGCCGCAGGGCCCACCGAGACCGTGGTGGTGGGGCAGTGGAGGAAAGGGGGGGGGGTGGGCGGCACACAGGCGCCTTGCGCACAGTTCAGGCATGCTGCGTTATCTTTTGCCCGCAGGGTAGGTTTGTTGCTGTTGGAAGGAGAACGATAGATTATCTTTCACGGGTTCGTCAGTTTTCAGTGTCTGTATCCGTCGCTTTCAATGGGGGTGGGCCATTCTTCTCAGGGGCCATTGCGGGCGTGGGATCAGGTATGAGAGCAACGGAGCCGTTCTCTCTGAGGAGAAAATGGCCGTACCACTGATACGAATAGAAAAGGAACACTAACGAGGTCGCGGGGTTCACTCAACGGTCCACAGTTTTCGACACCAATATGAGTTGAAGTGGATAAAAAAAGTAAGCAGTGAACTGCTGATCGACAGACACAATGGGAAAGAATGATCTCTCCTACTTCGGGGTTACACTCGACCGGGAGACCGCGGGCAATCTCTATGAGGCTGGCTCGTCATTGACGGGTATAGTGTATTTTCAAGCTACGAAGCAAGTCAGGTGTAAGGCAATCACAGTTACCATTTATGGAGAGTCTGAATACACTGTGTTTGATAGCCAGTCAGCACGCCGCTACAAGGAGCGCAAAATCCATTTGAGCTGGACTCAGACCATATTTACACCGGCTGACCTCCCTGCCATCCATGAAGGTGAGAAGGCTGCTGCCAATGAGAAGGCCAATAGCAATGATAGCAAGGGAATATTGCTGGCCAACCGGAACTATGCCTTCCAGTTTTCATTCAAAATCCCGGCCAAAGACTCTTCAGTCCTGCCGGTCAGCTATGAGTCGCCTCTGGGCCATACTCGGTATCATCTGAAATGCGAGGTTGTGCGACCAGGACGGAAGAAAAATTACACGGTCGTGAAGCCATTTATCATTGAAAAGCTCTGCATGCCGTTTGCTGGACGAACGGTGGGCAAAGCGCAGAAGGATCGCGTGTCAGCAAAGCTGGGCAACATGATGGCCAAGGGCATTGCAGAAATGTCTGTGTACATTGAGTCGGATACTCATGCTGCGGGTGATCGCGTCCCAGTGCGCATTTCCATTACCAATCGGTCCCCGGTGGATCTGAAGGGTATTTTTGTGGGAATAATGAACCACGTTACACTCACTGCTAACAACTCGGTGGAACGCACGGCGGGAGAACGATTCCGTGCGAGCCAGGACCCCGAGGACGGGGAGAACGCTCCATCAAGCCAACAGAAAGGCGCTGCATTGGATGTAGTACGTCTGAAACGCATGATCAGTGACTTTGACGTGCGCAAGGGAACGGTTTCCGCCAAGACAGTGTTTGCAATTGACTTGCCCATCGAATTGCCATCGACTTTCTTTGGGCCTTACTTTAACAATGAATACTCCATCATTGTTTTCTCCGCGACGGCCAAAGATAAGCTGCGGATGGCAGTGCTTCCGATCAGAGTCAAGGTGCCGCGTCTGGAGAAGCACAAGCTGACCCCTGCTACGCTGCCCTTTGAGATCAAGGCAGAAGAGCCTCAGAGAACCAATTCTCGGCGCGGAGCCAAAGGCCATCGTGGCACGGTTATGAGTAAATCAGGCGACTGGGCGTTCCTGTCCAAAGACCAGCAAGAGGCGAGCCAGGAGCTCGGATCGCTCCACCGTAAGGGTCCTAGGGGCACGATTTCGTCACAGCAACTGCCGCCGAGTGAGATTGATCCGCAGTTTGCCACCAATGCAGCGCTGTTCAACATTGCCTCCGCTGGCGGTGTGTCCACGCGGATGTCGGGAGACTCGAGAATTTCCGCGGATTCCTCACCGAACCTGACGACTACCAGTAGCAGGACCTCACTCCCTCAGCGGAACGCACCCCCGCCTCCTCCTAGGGCCAGTCTCACCCGTGGCCGGGCTGACACGGCACCACAGCCGTACCGGGCGGCGTCCGAGATGGATGAGGGCTACGTGAATCCACTGAAGCCCCCTGCCTCGAACAGGAGCACTCTTGAGAATCGGCCCCTGCCAACAGTGCCGTATGTCCTGCCCGGATTGCGGGACGACATCACGGAATGGAACGAATTCGCAGAATACGCACCGGTTGTCAAGGGGAAGCGGGGCTCACACGAACGGCACAAGAGCTCGGTGGCAGAGATGCAGCCGCGACCGGTCCATCACGAGGACCTTGGGTACATGCCCGCGCGGCCTGTGATGGGGAAGGATAGCGGATCTTCGCAACCACCAACCCTACCACCGAAAACACGCGTCAGTGGAGACGAGACCAGGAAGCACAAAGCTGTAAACAAGAGCGCTGATGGCCTGTCAAACCTCCTTGCCACTCCGCCTCAACCTCTCCCTCGCAGTGCGCACAGCAACGAGGAACTGAGGACAGCGCAAGCCAAACCTTCTCTACCTCCAAAGACAACAGGCTTCAGGCCCACGACCGTGGACGACGTGCGGGATCGACGAATGCAGTTAGCCAACGATAGCAACCAGAATCGGAACAGTATACCGCTCAGCACTGAAGCCGCTGTCGCTGTGGGTAGCAACAGTAGCTCGCGCACGAACAGCCCCCGCATGAACAGCCCGCGTACAAACAGTCCTCGCGGTAAGGAGCCGCCCCCGCGTCCAACGGCGCCGATCCCGAAGCCCCCAATGAGGACCGGCAGCATCGGATCCAAACTGGCTTCCGCTCCTGTGCAGCCACCACCCCGCAGCCACCCGTCGAACGAGTCATCGAGCGATGATGACGTTAGTGATTGGGGTACCAGCGATCTGGTCAGCCAGACACGGCAAAAATCGGTGGAAGAGATGGCTTCGCTGTTCACAAAATTCAGCGTTAGGGACATGAGCGACAGTTTTAGGCCACAGAATCACAACCTGCTGCAGTTTGTGGAAAATGAGCATGATGCCAGGTCAATGTACACGGATCCGTCCTATTCGCGGCGTTGGATTGCTAGCTAAGCCATTACTTGCTTTGTGCTTTTGTACAATAAACCTCAACATAATTATTCACCTTCCATAGACCGTCCTTTGTGTAGTATGTTCATGAAATGCTTTACTCTCTTTACTTACTGGCACCATACTGCCAGAAAAACAGATAGACGTCCATTTGCACCACGCTACAATGGCAATGGTTTTCATGTACCCACGACAACCTTATCCTAGGCCGGAAACTCTTCCGCTTATCCGTGGGCTGAGACGGTTGATGCTGAGATAGTCAGTCTACTTCAGCTGCGCAGTCACCCACTCGAACAAGTCGCTGTGAACCTGGTCCTTGTACTTGGGTATCTCGTTGAAGAGTTCATGGAAACCACCGTCGTAGAGTTTCAGTGTCTTGTCAGCAGAAGGGCTGTGCTTGTACATATTTCGGGATCCGTCCACGTTGGTCATTTTGTCCTCAGTACCATGCACAATGATGAACGGGAAGTTGGTTTCCGGATAGAACTCTTCACAAAGCTGCAGACCGGAGAGTAGCTGGTGGCTCCAGCGGGCCATGAGCTTGCCATGGAACACCAGGGGATCCTCTACGTACTTACGTACCTCATCGGGGTCGTGACTGAGGAAGTTCGGGTCGAAGGCACCGACCCCAAGGTGGGGCAGCAACCCGCCAAAGACCTTCACGAGCCGAATTTGCCACGGTCCTGCAGTTTTCGGGTCGACGGCTAGAGCTGGCGACGACAGAATCACCGTGTCAAAGATATCGGGGTATCTTTTCATCGTCAGCAGAGTTATCATACCGCCCATGGAGTGTCCGAGGATGAAGTGCTTACCGGTGCACTGCGGAAACTTGTCCTTTATGATCTCAGCGTGCTGCACCACGTCCTCGGTGTAGTCCCAGGTGTCTTTCAGATCCATACGCCGACCCTCGCTCTTGCCATGGCCCAGGTGATCGTGTCCATAGACTGTGAAGCCAAGTTCGACAAACTTTTCGGCAAGAGCGTGGTAGGAAGCGCGACCGAGATGCTCCCCAGCGCCGTGGACCAGCTGAATGAAGTGCTTAGGGTTCTTTGCCAGCTCTTCACCCTTGGCGTTCCAATGGTAGCAATGAATCTTCAGTCCATCCTTGTTTAAAAACTCGCTTGAGTCAAAATTCGCCATGACTGTTGGCATTTGCTTGCTTCTGTGTGTCTGATGACGGTTCTTTTCGGCCGTGTCATACGCGGTCTGTGTGTCTTGACTCTCCTCGTAAGCTAAGAGGCACGCCTATGAAAGGCTACATCTACCTTATACCTCACTCTGTACGGCAACGACTTATGCGCTCACAAGCAGGACCGAAGCACACAGCCCGGCCCCCGTGCGGCACGGGGTTCACAAAATCGAGGACCGACTGGAGACCCCCGATCTGCTAAACATAGACCCAAAAATATCCTACCTGGCTGATATTCTTCTACGGTCAATTTCACCACCTTGGAGTGGAAGTGGGGGGAAGAGAGGGGGGGGGGGGAGTATTGTTCTGCCAACCCGGAGCGAACGGGCACGCCGGCAGCTGCTCAGCAGGGCACTGGGCAAAGGAGGGCCCCGGTGTGTCGATTGTGGCGCCTCTACCTTCCCATCACCCATCCAAGCTCCCCCCCCAAGAGTGAAAGATTTGGCAAAGCCGGGAGCTCCGGGGGGGCTCAAGGCCCCAAGGGGGCTCTCTCTTACTAAGGACCACTGCTACGCAAACTGTCCTGGACCCCCCGATGGGGCTCTCTTCCGCCTGCGTCCCATCCCCGCAGCAAATGGTCGCGGTGCGCTGCGAACTTTACGCCTGAAGAAAATCACAAGAAATCGCTCGAGCGAAGCAGGGGCCCGGGGGAAAAAAGAAAAAAAAAAAAGACAAAAGAAAAAAGAACGAAAGAAAAGGTGACAAGGATGAGGGCGGAAGCCAGCGGGGGGGAACCCTGAACAACACCACCAACCGCGGCGGAGGGGAGGGACGGCAGCACGGGACCGTGCGCATCAGGACTGTGTGTGAGTGATGGCTGCGATGTCGTTAGTACATCGACTTGAGGTGATGCTGAAAAGAAGATTGAGCCCATTCCATCTACCATAATTTTTCTATTGCATCGTGCAGCTCAAAGGTGTTTGACAAGATCCAGAGGGCGAAGGCGTTGGTGTGGTGTACACGCACACCGATACACGGCTTCCGTGCGGAGAATAGTAACACAGTATTCAACCATGTCTGACGAGACGCTAGCAATTCGGGAAGCTGCGTCTTATAGCGACATCAAGCGTCTTCAGAAGATCGTTATTGAAAACCCCAAACTAGTCAACTGTCAGTCTAGCAATCGCAAGTGGACCCCGCTCCACCATGCGGTACGCAAGGGAAACTACGACGCCGCGGTGCTGCTACTGGAGAACAATGCCAACCCCAACATTAAGGAACAGTTCGGGAATACTCCATTCTCCTTCGCTTGCTTCTATGGTTTCATGTCTCTGGCCAAGCTGCTACTCGACAAGGGTGCTGATGTGAACGCGGTGGATGAGAACAAGGTTAGTGCTCTCCACGCTGCGGCCATCAATGGCCAGTATCCCATGGTACAATTCCTGCTACAACAGGGCATATCTGTCAACGCTAAGACGGCCGAAGGGGCAACCCCCCTGCACGGTGCAGCTGATAAGGGCGAGGAGGACATTGTGAGTTTACTCTTGGCCAAAGGAGCGGATCCCAACATGCTAGACAAGTCGGGACGCTCTGCCCTGCATTACGCCGCCCAATGTGACCACAGTGAAGTGTGCAAGGTACTAATCAGCGAAGGCGCAAAGACGACTTTTATCGACAGGGAAGGTAATTCTGCCGCCGATCTTGCACATTCCAGCGCCACGCAGGCCATACTCGGCGCGTCTGGTGACCAGTCAGCCTCAAGCGCAAGTCCCAGACGCCGCTCTTACACACCCAACATGGGCCAGAACGACGTTTCCCTGTCCAGCAGTAATTCCTCAATGATCCAGTTCCTAGCGGTGCTAGGTTTACTGGCTGTTTTGATTCTAAGTAGCTATTCATGAAACCTTTAGATCTGAGACATTAAATGTAGTCCACATGTCCTCTATTTACGTAGTGATACTATTAACTGTTCGTTCTTTAATGTTTCGCTGATGTCAGCACTTGCTCAGCCTCCAATTTTCCAAGTCAGAATCATCGCGCCAGTTCGGGTTCGAGTCAATCTCATACTGCGACTCGTACACATTGGTGTATATCTTATCATAAATAGACAGCAGCGTGACAATGTAATTCACTGGCCTGCCCGCGGCACGATGGTTGGCATCCAGTATGGCGTAGCTGCCATCTTCGGCCACATGCGTTATGAATCCGAACTGTTCCTCCTTACCCACGAGCATGGGCTTACCCACCGCAATTCCTTGCGGCATCCATTCACGATCCAGTTTGAACACGAGATCGTCCCGGTGTGGTCCAAAGCCATCCTTTGGAAGCATTCTAAAGTACCGAGTCTCACCGACATGCATGTCCATGACGTGTTTCAAGAACCCAGAAGTACAAAAGTCTTTACCAAGGATAGTCTCCCGAGGTGGTAGCTTCTTGAGGCGTTGATTGTAGTCCTCTTGGTCATGGCTGAAGATCTCACCGTCATCAAAGTACGCAACCAATCTGTACTCAATGGTGTTACCCCATTGCGGCTTGGCCCAGCGATAATATGCAGGCCTCGCCTCCAGTCGCCACCGATTCCCTTTCGGTGGCTCTTCCTGCAAACTCGTCCGCTCTGAATTCTCCAGGGAGTCTTCCTGTTTCGGTCGCTTTGTTCTCAATCCCGCATGGGTACAAAGCATAGAGCGTAATATCAAGCTGGATCGTGACAATTCAGCTGCACGACGACCATGTTGCAAGGCTGCAAACATTGGTATGGCGCTCATCCGGTACATGAATCACATCTCCGTTCACCCAGACTGCAACGCACAGATCAAGTCATCCAGTCCCAGAGCGCAGCTCATGTCTGATCAGGAGTGGTCCAGAGCATCCAAATTGAAACCAAACTCTTGTATGTTCACCCCAAACGCGTGTGCATTCAAATACCGTCATCTACCGTGACAATCCCAGACCAGCCACTGCCAAAAGGTGGTCTCCCCACGAAATACGGCGACCTCTGATTCAACTGGTACAATCAGTAAATCCCACCGTCCCCTCCGTCCAAACTGTGTTATGAGCCAGATCAATAGTTCAATCGCTGGAAGCGCACACAAGTCTTAATTACCATGGTAAAAAAGAAAAACACACGGACAGCGGTGGAAATGGAGAATCTCAACAAATGGGCTTTTTTCCAATACCAGGTATTGCAATGTACCGCTATCTCCATCTCCACAAAAACCCGACTCCCACTGAGCATCCATCATCACATCCCCCTACGACTACTGAGCAAGTGGGAAAAAGCACCAGTTTCACATTTCAAGAATACCACGGTACCAACCTCTGCCCCATAAGTTAAGGAGGAATCTGCCTAAAAACATGCACCGTAATATAAGGAGGGAGATTCTGATTTTTTCTCCATTTCC
>PDIP01000260.1:0-23176 GCA_002811645.1 Corallochytrium limacisporum
TCGGGGTTCTCGTTTTCGTGCGATTTGTCTCATACTTAGGAGACAGAGGGTGGTAAATAGAACGAGAACACGAATAAATTAGCCATAGGGGGGAGGCGGGAAGGAGAACCAGTGGGGAGTGGGGGGGGGGAGAAGGTATTAGGGGGATGGGGCAGCGGGGCCCCTTGGAAAGGGAGTCCGCGCGGAATGAGAAATGCCTGGGAGGGGGGATGCGGGGGGAGGCGGTGTGTCAGGAACGGGGTTGGCGCAATCGCTGATCGCGCGCCGCAGCTATTTGCAGGGCTGTTGTGATCCACAATCAATACTATGCCTGAATTTCCATAGAGGAGGTTGTAGTGTAGAATTAGGTTGGAATGGAGTGGACTACGAGTCCAGACAGTGATGTTATGATGGAGTTATGTGGGTGAGACCGTATCCCTAAGACTGTTTCGAGATGTCCGAACAGGCAAGTCAGGCACCACAGGGTCCAACAGCGGACCAACTGAAGATCGCGCTTGACATCGCTGGAGCACCAACAAGCAGTGCACATGAGATCAACGCAGCGCAGAGGTGGTTGAGCAGCATTGCGGGCCATGTGCAAGTGTGGGCCTGTGTTCTGGAACTGCTTCAAGCACCGGATCAAAGCTACAACATGATCTTCCATTCTATGAGCCTGCTGGAATATAAGGTCATCAACGACATCGGACAGCTGAATCTTGATCAAGTCCAGGAGCTGAATCACTTGCTTATCAACTTAGTAGTCTCCCTCACAAGACGAGGCGCTCCGAACTATGTTCTGCTCCGATGCTGTATTTGTTGCGCGAAGCTTTGGGTAGAGCGTGTGGCCATGGCAGTCAGTTTGGGAATCATCACAGGAGATGCCGATGAGACAAGTGGTCAGAATGCGGATCAAGCTGAGCAAGCTGAGCAGTTGCTTCGGTGTACTATGAATGATGTACTGATGGGCATTTCCGTGGAGCCGTCACAGACGTTCGAGGCTAAGGATCAGTACTCTCTAGAGTCCCGGCCCCGTACGCGCCGCTTCAGTCAGCTGGGTAGTCATATTATGGTGGGCTTGGATTGTATCCGCTGCTACGCTGAAGAGAGCGTCAGTGCGCGGAAATCACGGACCGTGCAAGGTAAGCTGGCGGCACAGTTAAAGAAGGTTTTGGATAGCACAATTGTACCATGGCTTTGGCATGGTTTTGGACGATCTGGTTTAAACGCGGAAAGTCCGTCCCAGAGTGAGGAAATTAGTTACGATGTGTTGAGAGCTGCACAGAGATCAACACTGGCCATTATGCAAACTACTCGGCTTACTCTGGATGAGATGTACGACCAGAAAAGGCAGATTGGTCAGTTTTACGAAGTCATGCTGGCATCAGCCCAGGTATGGCAGGATCGTGACTGTTCAGCCTGTCTGAGTGATACTATCGAACATATTTGTGATTTTGCGGACAATCTGAAGAACCAAGAAGTCCTGAGCGGTCTAATAACGGCAAGTATGCAATGTAGGGAGTTCTTTACCTATGCAGAGAGAATCTGCGAAGACGATGAAGAGGACGCTTTGACCCTCCGCAAACGTGTCGTACGAGTTTGGCTTTGTTTGGCGTATTTCCGAATGCGGGTTCTGCGAGCAAGTGCTTTGGCTAGCTCGGGACACGCCAGACCGGAACAGCTAGCAAAGCATTTCGAGGAATTTCAAGGGTTAGTCCATTGCCTCCTAATGGCGTACGATTTTCCGAACGCAACATTCCTTGTTGATGAAGAACTGAGCGACACAACTGTTGATTTCTGGACAGATTTCTGCCAGGAGATTCTAATGGTTGATGAGGTTGAGACGGTGAATGTTCTCAAGGCGCAGTTCAAGGATCTCTTTCAACTCATCGTCCATCGTGGAGTGGAGAAGTTGCGGTATCCCAAGAAAGCTATTTTGGAAGCCTTTGGAAACGCCGATAATGTGGACCGATTCCGGGCTTTTCGTCTGAGTGTCACAGAAATGCTCCTGCAAGTAAGTACTGTGCTACATGAGGGTTTCCTATGTGAGGTGTGTAGTACTGTTGCCAACCTTGGAACGACAGATCATAGTCTGCTAGTGCAGGTTTTGACCGAGATGGATGTCAGCGTTGTCGAAGCCGAACTCTTTTGTCTCACAGAAGTCAGTGAGTCCATGTCAACAACAAGGGAGCGATATGGTCAGTACATACATGCCGTGTACCAGGGAACTCTGACTTTGTTGGATTACTTCTTGAATCGAGCGCAAATTGCAATCAGTGACGCACTAGTTCAACGACTCGTTTCTTCTTCCTTTGCTTTCATGGGTAA
Source organism: Corallochytrium limacisporum (assembly GCA_002811645.1). Classification (NCBI taxonomy): domain Eukaryota; genus Corallochytrium; species Corallochytrium limacisporum. The sequence goes on from PDIP01000260.1 coordinate 2,305, forward strand.
GCAGTCCGAATGGCTCAATCATGATGCGAAGATGATACAGTTCTGCCTGACCATGTCTATGCAATGGCTGAAAGCCGTTTTGGATACTGACGCCAGTGTTGTGGATGCGGAAATGCTGATGAACATTTTAAAGACTACGCGTCACATTTGGGACCAGTGTGGCCAAAGAATTCAACAATCTCACCGTGGCTCAGAACCGTCATCGGATAATCTCCATGGCCAAATGTTGGAGGTTGCCACGACCCTCTTCTGCCCTTCTGTTCCCAGTCGGCGATCGCTCAACGTGGATCAGCGGTTACAAATTGTGTACACTCTGAATGCGATTGCCAGATGGACAACATTTGAAGCTCTGAACAAGTATATCACACAGAGAAGTAGCGGTATTTATGGCTTGACAAAGTCACTAGGGGTGAAAACGAAGAAGCACTTGCGCACGAATGACAAAGAGAAAGAGGATCTACAGGCAGATGTACAGAGAGAGCTGAGGGTTGCTTATGAAACGCTTGACGGTCTCCACACTGCAGGTGTTGGTGAAGGCAAGGGCCGTCGCAGTCGCAGCAATTCCGCAACACAGCAGGACGCCCAATTGGCTGCTGCTGCAGCTACCAGCCCCATGCAAATGCATCCGGCCGTCACCGCCCTGCAGATCATGCAACCTGCGCTTCAGTCGACCCTGAGAGTATTCTTGGATGATGACGCCATTGTGACAAGCGTGCTGAAGTGTCTTGACCATACTTGTTCAAGCGCAGGCGTTCTCTACAGTGGCATGTTATCCCAACATGTCGCATTCATTGAAGAGGTCCTAGCAAGTGATGAGAAGGTGGTTAGTCCGGCCGTCATGGCCAGCGCTGGCCAACTAGCTCAGTACTTTGGGACACAACCGGAACAGCGCACTCTGCTGACCCCATTGTTCCTTAAGGTTGGCGACAGATCTATTCAGCAGCTGCGCAACACCACCGATCCGCAGAGCACGCGACCGGACGTTGTGCAGTCTTTCTGTCGCTTCTCGTCTCGACTGGTCAAACATTGTCCGGACTTGGTGGCTTCCAGTCCCGACACAGTAAGTTTGCTCATTGAACTATGTGTCCATTGCTTCTATGCCCGTGAGATAGTCACCGCCAAAACGGGAGTACACCTTATGTGCGAGCTCATGTCCCACGCTGCCAAAACGCCAGATCTTGGAGAGTTTGTCAAGGGCCGAATTCCTGGCATTGTCTCGGAGATTCTTTTGGCGATTTCTCAGGTCGGACCCCAACAGGCTCATACTCTCAGCGACTGCCTGTACGAAATTAACGTCTGGGACACGGCTATGTTGCACGAGTCCTTAAAGCAAGCTACAGAGGATCCAAGGCTGCGAAAGGCATTCCCAGCCTCGCTCACGGAGGTGCGTTGGCGGACTATCTGCGAGCGTCTGATTCGCAGCAAAGTGTCCAAGACACGGACACGGTCCGCAGTGGAAGATCTGCGTCGTGCAGCTCATGGGGCATGAAAATAGCGTGTACTATTTCTAATTCTCAACTAAACTTTACTATGTTCCAATTCATCCACGTCCAATCTTCTTAAGTTTTGTGTTAATCTCACCATGTCCTGTGTGCGTCTGTAAGTCCGCCAGAATGTCAGTGATGCCGTCTTGAAGCATACGGAGGTGGCGAATATGCAGCAATCGAAGCACCTTGCCGCACAGCGCAACATTGTCTGTGGAGCCTGGCAAGCCAAGTGGAAAAGTGGAAAGGTCAATTGTGCGATCTGCACACCTGTCTGTAGCAGGGTTCACAACGCTTGTGTCCGCCACTGCGAGCTCAAGGATGGCGGATACTAGCACTAGCGGGTCGTCATGGATAGGAAGGCCAAGCGACCGCGCCAGATTCTCGAGGCTCTGCCGAGCGGGGCTGTCCTTGACCTGCAAAGCGTCCGCAAAGGCCTGAGCTTGAGTAGCTAACTTTTCATCCCATTCTTTGTTGTTACCATTGGCTATCGATTGGTACCGGTGGCTGGTCCTGCGGTATGCTATCGATACCGATTGTGCGGTGATCCACTCAACGATCCGTGTCCTTGTCTCTGCGTCCGCCCGTCCACTGGCATCAAATGACACGGGACACCCCAGACTCTGCAGGTACCGGTCCACCTGCTCTTGCGAATCCCTGCATTCCGAACCTAGAAGCTCTGCGTTTCCACTGCTATCCTCAGGAAGTCTATTGAGGTAGTGCAAGTCAAAAAAGTTGATAATGCGAAGCAGATCGCGGTCGTCAGTTGATGGAGTGAGGGAGGCTACTAGCTGACCGTGGATGGTTTTGACGCCCAGCACGTTGCAATTCTCATGCCAACCTTTGTCGGTTGCTTTTGATCCGCTATGTACGCTCATTCCTTCTGTTCTGTTTTCTTTAGCCTACTTACATGGAATATTGAACACACCTTGGCGGCCTATGAACTATGGAGCCGCCGCTCACGTCTCTGTGCACGACCGATTTCCTTGGCAGAGCAAAGTACTGCTGGTTGGACCCACTATATACCAACAAGTAGCATTAATATCAGAGCACCAGACCCCGGTCACTGCAATTCTTCCCCCGGCACCCGCACCTTTCGGGACAATGGGGTTCGGTGTTCGCCGCCCTACGCAGAGATGGAGAAATACAGTGTCGTGTGTGCGAGTGCGCAAGGCAGAGCCCGCAAGGGTAAATTTCGGCAGGTGAGAAGAAACGAGGGGGGCGGGGGCCTCAAGTAACCCACCGCGTGACCCGCTCGCTGAAACACCCCTCCCTTGGCTGCTCCCACTCTGGCCATGGAAGTGGGGAGGGTCGCGTGGCTGGGCAGCAAGGATGGGACCAAGGGACCCTCCACGCACGGCGTCACAGTAGGACCCGTGATCAATCGCTTGTTCTGTGTTAGCTGTTCGCGAATAGACAGGATCAGGTTTGGATCCTTCGTTGTGTAGGAGGTTTTCATTGTATTTAAGACAGATGCATTGGCGTAGGATTCAAAAAATGCTGAGCTTTTTTGCTCACAATAGTTGGGGAAGCTTCAGGATTGGTGACATTCCTTGACACAAGAAAGGTGAGGTGTACACAATGGCATCATGACCTAACGAGCAAATACGATTGTTGTTCATAAAATAGACACAGAATACTTGAACCATGTCGGTTAATGCAGGTTTAAAGGCACTGGCACCTCCGGTCAAATTCGGAAATAGCCACACGGTCTGGCGCCTTGAGACCGGCAGTCGCAAAGCCCCCGCAAAGAAGTCAGGATCAGTAGGGTTCGGTGTCCTGGCCAGGAATGCAGTTCAGCCTGGTGCTTCAAAGGACACAGTCCTTCTAACGGTGGATGGTACGGGTATATTTGAATTCCACATTAGGGATTCGCAAATGATACAGTCCTGGTCCTGTGGTGTTGATCGGTCGTTCCTCCTTGGTGCTGTCGCCTCATGGAAAACTAATTGCATTCACACGGTATCCAACACTGGACACCTGCTATCATGGCCAATGGCTAGCACGAATTGGGAAAATGAATTTGTAGCAGTCAAATTGGCGAGTAAAGAACTGATCTCATTGATCCCAACTGGGCACACGGTCGCAGACGTAGTTATTGTGAGCAGCGATGGTAGTTTGTATTTGAACCAAAACGAAGGCTTTGAGGAGGATGGGAATAACAAGACGCCTTCCAAAAAGTCCACAAAGAAAAAAGCAAGCACAGGTAAGGGGATTACGGAAGTGCGTCTGCCCAAGCTCGTGGAGAAGCGGAATCTCAGAGTCCAGGCTGTAGTAAAGCGAGGCAGTGAGAGCAGCAAGTCCGATGCCACATCGTTGCAGTTGGCCTTCTTTGTGACTACAGAGAATGAAAAGGACGGTCTGCTGGTGCTGGTTGATCTAAATCTGGAAACCCGTTCACTAGCCCAAGTCACAGACGCGGAGACCCGCATTGAAAGCGTCATGTTGCCCGCTGGACAATCAGAGGCCACCATTGCCACGGCAGCATTCAATAGTAATGCGTCAGTGCTGTCTGTAGGGTTCGACAACGGTACGGTCGCGTTCTACGACCTTACGGAGAAGGAAGGCGAATTGAAACCTGTGGCCATCAGCCGGGTTGCAGAACGAAGCGGTTCTGAAGCAGTCTTGCCGTCATCGAAACGCCGTCGGACCACGTCGTCAGCTTCGACAGGAAGTGTTCCAGGGCACAACAGCGATGATGCCGAAATGTACTTGGAGCATTTAGTTTCGGACTATTTCTTGTCCCTGTTCGATGGGGAGCTCAAAGCCTGGGACTGCCGACGAGGTCTGTGCCAATCTGGAGAGCACACCCTTTTGCAGGAGTCATCTGCCACCAAGGATGAGATGAAACGGTTCCGTAATTCGCTGGTGCGGGCCGTGCTAGTTAGATCAGACCACTTGATTGTTGCCACCGATGGTGTAGTCATTGCCCAGCCCGTGTCAGCGGAGCCCTTGGGCGATCTAGCATTCCTCGGCGGAGCCCTCCGTGGTAGGAGCACCAAAGCACCCTTTGAGGTCCTCTCCGTGCCAGTTGCCACTGAAAAAGATGAAGCTCAGCGTTTCGAAAAGCTCATGAAGATCGAGAGCGAACAGCTGCCTACAGTGCTGAAGACCATAAGGGACAATAAGAGTGGCGCGGACAAGAACTTAACAAAGTTTCTGAAGGCTCTAGCGGACGTGGACACGCCTGAATTGATCGCTTCCGTGCAACATCGCCAGAAGTTGGAGGCCTACCTGACCGACCTCAAGGGCCGCCTCGCCGAGGAAACTGACTCTTCTAAGCGCCATCGACTGTTGCGCAAACGAGGCAAGACCATCCGCAAGCTTGGCGCCACTAAAGATAGGATCCGTTCCAAGCGCCGCCTGGCCATTTCAATGCAGACCCTGAATCAGATCCTAGAATCCTTGCTGGCATCCAAGAACTCTCTCGCTTTAGTGCCTGTTACTCTGCTGCTGCGTACCGATCGGGTAAGTGCCAACGTGCACCCACAATTGCTGGAACGGATCTTCAAGGAGCAGAACTTCTTTCTCCTCGAACAGTACATTCTTCATGTGCACGACATCACTCCTGCACAAGTGCTTGAGATAATCCAATTTGCTGTCAGTCTACAGGGCACCAAAGGCATGGAGAAGTACGCTAGATCTGGACGCAAGTCAGATATCAAAGCCACTAAAGACAGCCGTCTGAAAAAACCCGAGCGTGACGCAGACCTTCTGATCTTGCCTGAAGCCGATGGTTCTGACATATTCCTGCAGCTTGTCACTTCCTGCAGTCACAGCCCTCATGCGATGCAAGACGTGGTCACTGCGCTGAACAACACGAACGCCATTGCCATGCTTTCGTTCTGCGCCCGTTGGTTGCAGGCCTATGTAGACCCAGATTCTGTGGAGGGAGACGACAATGAGACCAAGAAGGTTGATGCTATCAAGGCCTCTGATTTCGTTACCCGTGTACCTGTTCTTTCCCAAGTGCTTTTCTGGACGAATGTGGTACTTGATGCCAAAATGTCGGTCATCATCAGTGACACCTCTCTAGGTCAGGTTCTCAGGGCCATGCGTAATCATATCAATGCATATATGCCGTCCTCGACAGACTTTGGTGTGGTCGTCGGGCACCTTGCGGACCTCGAAAGCGCTGCAACTCTGCACCAGCGCCACCTGCGCCGCCGCAAAGGCAAGCGGGGTGGTTCGGGTAATGATCTGCGCCTGACTGGAGGTATTGTCGGCACTGTGAAGGTGGGCGAGTACACCGTGGAAAGACTGGTCTTGCCATTCTAAGAACTGTTTCCATGCCATTAACAAATGAAATAGATTGAAATGATGCAGCTCAGCATCAACAAGTTCACTTTCGGTCCTGAATATCACACAATGCTGGCGATTTATGGGGGCCTATTTTCCGAACCTTTTGGGCCGCTGATTTTGGCGCGAAAAGCCGAAGTTTCCCCCTGCCTGGAGAATAAAAAGGGGCGTTGGGGATCCAAGCGCGCGGTACTTCAGCGGGGTCAAAATGCCCCCCCCCCCGGGGGGGGGCCCGGGGGGACAGCAGGCTCCGTACGGACGGCCCAGTGGTGGTCCCCACAGAGAGCCAGGCAAACGCCCCGGTGGGACCTCACAATGACAATGAAGGCGGCGCACAAGCGGACAGATAGTCAGACGGCCTCCTAAGGCAACGATCTGTTCTACTGTCGTGGGCTGTGTGCCTGGTGGATAGTGCATTACTTTTGTTGATTTTGTCTCTTCGTCCTTAGCGGCTTATTGCTGAGCAGAATGCAAAATAGACTTAGAGAGCTACTACAAGATGTAGATCTACACTCTGCATAAGTAGTAGTGCGTTGTATACTTGCGACTCCTGGTCACGCTCTTGAGCTCTTACATTTGAATTTAGTAAACGCAACACAGAATGACCAAGTGAACAAAAAGGTTCGGGTATTCGACATTGCACAAATTTACAGCGACCATGCCAGGGGAAACGGCAACGGCGGGCGGCGTGCAGACTCCGACGTCTCTGCGGTCAAAGACTCCTGTGGCGAGCACCGGTTCAAAGGACCCCATGGTTTCTCGCCTGATGGATCTGCTCAGCCAGGCAACTACCACACAGCAAACTCACGGCATGAGTGCCTATATTGATCTTCTCAATACGACCGGCCCTGGGGGTTCGGTGACCGGCAGTGCAGTGAAGTCCACACCTGCGGGAACAAATATGAGTGCCACCGCAGCACGCCGTCGCATTGCCGAGCGTAGTGGCAACGGTGAAGAATTCTTGCGCCGACATGAGCAGATCAGCAAGCGCGTACAGACTACAGAGCAGCAGGCAGCCTTAGAGGGCTTGACCATCGTCCTTAGTCGCTGCCTCGAGTCCGCACCGGTTGTGAAGATGCTCGCGCGCACTGTGGATCAGGCAGGACCACAGGGACTGGCAGCGTCTCAGTACTACGAATCACTGCGTGGACGTATCGACCTACGGTCGCCTCAACGGAAGGCGGGAGCGCCACCGGGGCCCACAGTAAAAGGACATCAGGATTCTTTTACGCACGAAGGCGTACAGAAAGCAGCTGAACGGAACCGCTCGGCAGCATACAGTCTGCGCAACAGTGTAGAACTATCGGAACGCTTCGGTGGACCATCAATCTTCAAATTGGTGCACCAAAAGGGGGGTAGCCAGAGCAAAGAGAACGGGAATGTTCAGGACGGCACACCTGAGATGCCCAAATGGTACATCGAGAAGAGCGCCATTCACGTGCCGGACCCGTCCATGTACAAGCCCACGGGAACATCTGCGGCAGCTGAGCGTCAGCTGGCTATCAGTCGCAATGTGAAGGAATTGAGCTACGCAGCACAAGAGGCCATTCTCATGAGCGACCTCCTGTATGCCTTGACCGGCGTCAGTGGCCGATGGATCACTTTGTCTGTGGACCGAAGTGTGAAGAATCGCGAACTCGTTGAGAACTACGGTATGACCTTTAGCATTCGGGAGCCCTTTGACGGCGCCTTGCTGAGAATGGCTGAGATGGTTTTGCCTCTGTGCGCTAACTTTTGTCACGTTCATGCCTTCATGCGCCAGCGGATGCGCTTTCAAGATGGTCGCACACTACACGCCCTTTGCAATGCCTTGCGTGACATTGAGCGTGAGTATCTGTTGCTGATTGCGCAGCTCGACTCGCGCTTCCGCAGCAAGGTAGGTCTGACACTCCATCATCTGTGGACTGAGATTCAACCGTCGGCCGAGACTTACGCGACACTGACCCGTCTACTGCATGATGTCGCGGTTGAAAATCTCCACGGTGGTAAGGTAATCAGTATGGTACATCGTCACGTCTTGCGCAGTCCTCAGGGATCGAAGAACCGTGCACTGATGGAGTTTCTCTTTGAGCGCACCGCGGCTCCATTCATGGAGACCCTGCAGACCTGGCTCGCTCTTGGTCGTGTTGCGGATGGCAGTGGGGACTTCATGATCGCTGAGGACCAGAGCATGACTATGTCGGACTTTGGCGGCAATTTCAACTCGGACTATTGGGAGCGCCACTTCACGGTCCGCCATGAGATGGTACCGTCGTTCCTGCAGCCCTACGCGGAAAAAATACTTTGCACTGGCAAGTACATTGATGTGATCCAGCACTGTGCAGCGCGCCAGCAGTCTTCCAGCCGAAAGGTGACTTCCCGGGACTCCATGACTCATGAAGCGGTAGCTGCTCTTCTCCGGGAGGGCGTAGAGCTCAAGCTCAGCATTGAAGAGGCTGACTACTATCGAACTGTTGACCATGCATACACTCGGGCATCGCGCACGCTCTTGATGTTGCTCATGGGACCGCAACGTCTGCCCGATGTCTTCCATTCGCTCAAGGCGTACTTCTTGTTCTCACAAGGAGATGTTATTGGTCACTTCCTGGATATGGCTGACGAGGAACTGAGCAAGCCGGTGCACGACATTGTACCAAACCGCCTGCAGAGTCTTCTCGAACTTGCCTTACGGACTGGATCCGCGCCGTTGCCGTACTACGAGAATGTGGAGAGTGGACTCGTCCTGAATACTCTTGTTCAGGAGCTCAGCTCCATCCTCAACGTCTTGCACGCCAGCCACGAAGCAGACGGCGAGAAGGGCACCGGTGACGGAGACGAACTGACTCTGAACGATCTCACGGATACCCAACACGAGGAACCCAGAGTTAGTCCTTATTCTCTGACAGGTCATGAAGCCTTCACCCTTCACATGAACGTGTCATGGCCCAAGAGCCTGGTTGTGCACCAGCGGGCCCTTACAAAGTACAAACTGCTCTTCAGACAGCTGTTCCACTGTAAACACGTGGAGCGTCAGCTCTGCCAGATCTGGCTTGGCAAGAAGGCTGTCAAGATGCTCCCTGCGTCCCGCACTGGTGCGATCGGCCAGGCTAGCCGCATGTGGCAGCGCATGATCAACTTTATTAAGTCTCTGACGCACTACATGGCTTATGAGGTCATTGACCCAGCCTTTCATGCTTTCCAGCAGCAACTGCCTCAACTGCAAACTGTGGATGAGCTTATCACTGCCCACAACGACTTCCTCGACACATGCATTAAACAGTGCATGCTGAGTAATCAGAAGCTGATGAAGATAATCTCCAAGCTGACCGGCATTTGTATCATCTACTGCAACTATCTCAAACGTTTTCTCTCTGGAGTGGGCGTTATGGGTGGGCCGGACGGCGACTTCACCCTTACCCAACGGGCAGAGATTATGGAATCTCTGCAAACTCTCGCAAATGACGAGACGTTCATGCGCACCATGCGTCGCTTCGATGACAACTTCACGTCCCAGATGCACTCTTTGCTGGATACTCTTCTACAGAGCTCGGACGCGGAGGCTGATGCCAATATGGCTGCCCTGGTGTCCCGTCTGGACTACAACAACTACTACACAGCCACCAGTGCTAGCCAACGAGCCACACGAGTAGCATCCGCAGCCTCAACATCACTCTTCGCCGCAGCCAGTGCAGCAGCCATGGCAAATGCCGCGGACCATCAACACAATGTCACGCCGACCAAGTCTGTGGCACAACCGTCTGAATTTCACAAAGACTCACATTGGCTAGAGGACAATGGGCCGGAAACCGGCATGAGTATGGGTAACGTTTACCCAGAGCACTTTGAATATGACAATGATGAGGGCGAAGACGACGTCACTGGTCCTAAGGAATTTTAAACGGAACCACAATACGCCACAGGCAAACATCGATATAAAATCCCACAGAATTGTATGCAGTCGCGATCCAATTTACAAGGGCTCTATCTATCGTTTTCATCTATTGAACTCTCTTGAAAGATTTGGGCACCTTTACCGACTTGTCAACGTAGAACAGTACATAAGCTCTCGAGTCCTCCACATACCGTGGAGCTATTGGCTTGACCACACTATCGTCGAAATTGTGCCACTGTCCAGTTATGGGGTGCTTGGCCTTGGCAATGTAATGGCCCGATTCCAGGGTGCCCATATGGTAGCTCACAGCGTAGAGGTCGTAGCGACGGTTTCGTGTCGCTGGATCCTGCGCAAACTTAGATAGGGAGAGGTCGTTCATAGGGAAGCGGACATTCGTCTCAATCTTGCGTCGATAGTGACTGTCGAAGCCGAATCGCTTGAGATGCACCAGTAGAATTGGAGGCAAGGACCAGATGGACAGATCCTTGACCGCATTCCGATGTTTCTTGCATTTAGGGCAGAACCACATGTCGTCGCCTCTCACAATTTCCCGCGTTGTGAGCAGTTCCATGGCATCGAAGAGATGCATATCTCGTGGTGCCGACGCACCGTCCCGCCGCAGTGGGCAAGTGAGATACATGTATGGATTGAAAGAGCGCGATCGGAAACCACATGTCTGGCAGGCCAGAACGCTCCTGTACTGTCCCTGAAACAAATTCACGATCAAGCTCTTATTGCGCTTGCGGTAGAATTCCCAGGACATGCGGGCAGCGTCGACATCGCTATACTTTTCATACTCCGGCTCTTCTTCGTACCTGCGATCATAGGTCTGGTTCATGTCCTCGTGAAGACCGTCAAGAAGGAAGCTGAGGAATTCTTGACTGTCGTGTTGTTGGTATCCGGCAAACTGTTTCGCAAAAAGACCGACCTTGTTCTTGAACGGCACTGGTGCGATAGACTTGACGTTCTGGCTCAGCCAGAGCGCTGAGACTAAATTCCCAAAGGCCTTCGCCAGCTTACCGCCCGTTCCTAACACGTTCTTCTGATTTATAAAAGCGTGATAAGTACCCGAAATGAAGAAGTCTGCGAGCAGACTAGTATGGCTCAGACACTGGACAATGGAGTTCATGTAGCACGTGTTTCCCAGGTTTTTCAATCCCACTGCGCCACGGGCTGGCGGTTGGCCCCTCACTGGTAGCATGGGTGGCATGATGCGGTCAAGGTTGACCCTCTTACGTCGTTGAAGATGCTGAGGTTTATAACCACCTCGACCGCCTTCCGAAGTTTCTTTGGTGCCTGGGGCGAACTTGATGCCACCCGAGCGGGGTTTTTCGCCTCGATCCACGACGGGTGCTTTTAGGATCCCTGTGGGCTTACCAGCGCGGTCTACAGCCGGCTGCACTGCAGCTGCACCTGCGGCCGCTGCTGCACCAGCTCCGACACTGGCCGCCCCTCCTGCTGCTGTTTCCGATGACATAGCTTGTTCTCCCTCCCCTGCTTCCGTTGCGGACAGGGGTACCTCTTGATCTGCGACTGATAACCCCTCCAGTGATGGGTACGACACTTGCATTGCAAGAGCAGCGGCGGCAGCTTCCTTTGCCTCCTTATCACCGATGTCACCAACCATACTGGTGACCTCCTCAGTGTCGATCTCTTCTTCCTCTGCCTCCTCGTATGGGTTGATGAGATCGTCTTCATCCGCTTCTTCTTCTACTTGGGGTACCACACACAGGTCCTGGTATCGCCGGGCAAAGGATTCCACATCCACTTCTAGAACCCTGACCGGCATGTTCTGATACAAAGTATCAAAAGCAGTCTTGACAGGACCTTCCATATTGTTCTGAAACTTATCCAGCTCTGCTTCGCTGGTACACAGGACACAGTACCGGAAGCCGGTGCGGACAGTGGCAAAGTCTGCCCCGGCGAATGCCTGTTTCCCCTCTGCATCTTGTGCCAAGTGGATCAACTGATCCGGTGTGATAGTAATGGGCACTTGCTGTTCAGGAACATTCACATTGCTCACAATCTGATTGTTGCTGGGTGTCTTCTGCTTGTCCGCAATGCGGACCACTTTGAAGTTTTCGGGATCGCGAACGTCAATGATGAGCATGTTGTCCCCTGTAAAGTAGAGTTGCGCCATGTGTCGAATGGGCATGTACTTATAGCTATCCTGTGTCTTGCGCAATTTTGTTTCACCGTAGCAGTCCGATGTACCATCCTCGGGCTCTTCTCGCTTCGTTCCTGTAGGTGACGCAGGCGAAGCTGAAGGTGGTGGCTGTGCGCTCGACATGCCACCAAGCCCTCCCCCAGATCCTCTCCGTTGTTGTGCATTGCCGTCAATGGATAGTCCGTTCTCTTTTAATTTATATGCTTGCTGTAGCATTGCTTGCAACTTTTCGACCTTCTCCAGCGCTTCAATAAAATCTTTTGTGAGCCCTGCCTTCTGATCTGCTGGTAGGCCCATCTTCTTTGCCTTGTCGAAGAGCTCGAGGGCTAGAAAGTATCGGAGGTACGCATTCTCAGCGTCACGCTGCTGAAATGACATCTCTGCTTCTTCACATGATCGCTGGAATTTGAAGACTAGCTGTTTTGCCGATCCGCCTTTTGCAAGCTGCATCCGCAAACGTTGATCCCTGTGCTCCTTGAGGCTGTCCCAAGAAGCCAGCTTGGGACGTTGCCAAGACATGGCTCGGCTTTCCTTCAACTGCCTGCCTTACACAAGTTATTTTCCTCACGACTCCATGGTCTCTTTGCGACACAAGGTCGTAGACCAGCAAATTCTACATCAAGGGCGAGTTCACTTATCTAGATGTTCATAAGGCTATCATACCATACAACCAGCAGAATTTACTCCCTATATACCTTATTCAGTGGTAATAAAGTCAACAAAGAACTACAGACTTCGACGATCCTGCGCTGATGATGATAACGACACCTCAAATGCACAAGTCCCCGTGAGCCAGTTGCGTGGAGAGCCAAGTGAAGGACCGCACACCCGGCCAGCCCCCGTCTTGCAGCGAGTCCAAACACAGTGGCACCCCAGGGTCCCTTCCCGCTAGGCGAGGTGGGACGTTTACTCAGCTGAGTCAGGTCAACACTCCCAGCATAAGAGCTGAGCGGGTCAGCGAACGACGTTCCTTAGCCGATTCATATGATTTCACATCAAATCCAAATACTATACATACTTATTGAGAATTTTTCGGGGTTTGATTTCGTTTCCTTTTTTATGCCTATAATACGTCATCAAAAAACCTCAATCAATAAATGCAATCAAAAGCTGCAAACACAAACCCTTATCGTTGGGGATTTTGGGAACCCGTGGTGGACGTTGCCTGCGATGACAGCGGCCCCATGTGATGTGACTTGGCTCAAGTGCCTGAAATGAAGGCGCCGGGTTCGGACATCGTGCTGTCATTTTCGTATTATTTCTTTTCGTTGCTCTTCAATACCTTGTGGTATGTAAGAACATAGGTGCCATAAGCACGTGGAATTCTATCTTGAACCAAATGAAGAAACTATCAGCACAAACAACCTCACAAACATGGCGGAGGTAGACCTAGCCAAATTGGCGGACAAGAAGAATCTTTACGACATCCTTGGAGTGGATCGCCATGCCACGGAACATGAGATCAAGAAAGCCTACCGTAAGCTGGCTCTGAAGTATCACCCTGACAAACAACCCAGTGAGGAGGATGCGGAGAAGTTCAAAGAGATCTCCGTTGCCTACGCGGTTCTCAGTGACCCCAACAAACGTCAGCGGTATGATCGGGACGGTACCCTGGGTGAGCTTCAGGGCAGCATGGAGGCAGAATCACTAGATGTTGAGAACATGGGCTTCGGCAACCGCCTGCTGGCCAGTATGTTATCGAAGTTCGTGCCACTGCCAACCAAGGTCAGCCAGAGTGTAATCAGTGATGCCAAGATGAACATTAAGAAGAAGGCTGTCGAATATAGAATCGATTCGATGCCTCGTGATCTGCAGGTTCCTAAGAACTCAGCCATGTACTTCCTTGTCAAGGTCAACGAAATTGTGGCACGGGACGGCTTCGCGGTCAATGTCTTTTCGCAGAACGGCAGCAGATTCAAACTGATCTATTTCGGACCTGACGGCGACATCCGCAGCCAGGAAGAATCCGGTAAAACTCACGGAAAGAAAGGTCTGCAGGCCACCATGGTGTTTGCACCATTTGAGAACAAAGACTTTGATCAGAGCCCATTCGCCGAAGCTCTCAAGAAACTCGAATCTGAAAAGAACGAAATGCCCTACATTTTTGCGGAACTTGACTCCCTGCTGCCGAGCCGGTACCACCGCTTCTTAGAGCCCGGGAGCCATTACTTTGGAATCTACGGGGACAATTTCTTCCAGGCATCAAAGGTTCAGGTCACGGTCCGGGCACTTAAGCCTTCTGTTGTCGATCGTATCCAGGGACTTGAGAATGAGCTCATAGATCGTCAGGGAGAGCTTCGCATGCTCGAGAATGAATTCATTGAAGCCAAGCGTCGGTTGGAAGCAGCTGTGGAGAAGGTCATCAACCAGACCAAGGAAGTGGATGAAATGCTAGAAAACCGCAGAAAACTTTACAACGAATATGCTAGTGCGGATATCTTTAGGTAGACGTATCATCTTAGAGCGTATGGAAGAATGTATTCAATCAACTTTCTTGTGAAATAGAATCCTCATCATGCCATGTGTATTAAAAAAATGGAATACAGTCATGCAACTTGTCTATCTTGGACATCAAATGCCTTTACTTAGTTGGTGGCCGCAATCCAATGCTGTCCATAGACTTAGAGGCCTCCTCAAAACCTGTGCCAGACCTGAACCCACGTTTCTTCTCTGCAGGCTTAGGCACCTCGATGGGGCCATTGTCAAGGTACTCTTCGACCGCCTCGGCCATGTCCACGATAGAGTCCTTGCCAGAGGGAGGCAAAGATTCAGGGCTTAGACCAAAGTTCAGGCCCGCGCCATTGGTCTCGATCACCTCTCGGATCTGGTCATCGTCCATTAGTTCGACAGCACGGCGCATCCACTCGCGTTCACCGAGAACGTACTTAATATTGCTTAGCGTCCGATTCACCTCGGGTAGACGCGATTGTCCAGCCCACCGGTTCTGCGCACGGTCTTCACCACCCGTGTTTGAGTAGTCAACACCGAGAGACATAGTCATGTGACGATTTCGCTCTTTCAGACACTCCCACCACAGACAGTGAAGCTCTTGGTATGTCTTATTGCGCAGCTCAGGAACGGTCCATGCACGACCGTGCTGCCCTGCCTTCTCGGACTTGAAAAAAAAGAATTGCGCGAGACCATCATGCTGTCCAGCCGCTGCGCTCATGTCGATCTTATCCCTTCCGCTGCTCTTGCGCACCCGACCGCGGGTTTCGTCTTTGAGAATGTTCAAGGCGGACTGGACCTCATGAGGAGCATCCTTGTTCATGGGCTTCGGGGGTCCGCGGCGGAAGTTTGGATTATTCGGATTTATCCGCAAATTCTTCGATTTGCGCCTGCCTACACTCCTGCCATTTGTAGTTGATCCTTCATTTGCCGTTCCATCTGCTGTTAATGTTGGTGGTACTTGTGTAGTTGTGGGTCCCTCAGTGGCGTAGGCTGCGAAGGGCCGATACAGGAGTCCACTGCGGACGCGCGGTGTCATGCTACTCCGCACCTGCAGGAGTGAGCGAAACAACGACATGGTTCTACACTATGTCTATCTATCTATCTATCTATCTCTCTATCTATCTCTTGATCGACTAATCTCCCGAAAGATTTTAGTAACCCAGTTCTTTATCACATTAGTGTGGTTCTACGAGACACGTCCTCAACCGGGCTAGTTTCATTCCATTGTACACTAGACACTTGCATACTACAAAACAGGAAACGATGTATCTCTACTTGTCACTGAAAATACCCAAACACACTATCAATGTGTACTTGAATCTTAAAATCCAAAACTTCGAGCACAAAAAGCCACCACAAGGATTTCTAGTGGATCTCATTGCTGTCGGAGGCCAGTCACCTCTGTGCTGCTAGGGTTCTCCAAGACCACTGCGGAGGGGGAGGGGGAGGGGGAGGGGCAGCTTAGGCCACGAGGGCAGGTAGGTGGGACGGACAGGGCCGGTGGCCAGGCACAGGAGAGCCAGGGCCACCCGCCCCCCCCCCCCGGGGGGGGGGCGCGTTACTGTCCGTGGCGCGGGCCCCCCCCCCCCCCCCCCCCGGGGGGGGGGCGCGTTACTGTCCGTGGCAATGGAATCTATCCATGGATGGCGTGTGCCGCCATTACTATTGATAACTTATCCACTGCACTATCCGCAGTTCTCTCGGGACCATTTCAGCCTTCCGCCAGCAGTGCATTTAATTGACGCTGGACTTCGTTGAAGTCGCGTACAGCCTTCAGTGTGCGCATGATCCGCTTCTTAACCCGCTTCAGGTCGTGTTGGAAGAAGTGAAGGCCAGCGGTTCCAAGAATAACTAGTTCCTTGACGCCGTCGCCACTCATGTCGATGTACGCTGTGGCCATGACGGGATCATTGAATTTCCGGAGCCAGATGATGCCGACTGTGAGGTCATCAGCGTAGCGTTTGCGGCCCGGCGACGGCATGCCTGTGATGCTAGATTCGTCCATAATCTTATAGATGAGAACATGTTTGCCGAAAGTGCTTATGATGATCTCGTTCTCGCCGTCCCAATCAACATCTGCGATCTCTATATGTACTACAGAATCGTAGCTTTCCGACTTGGGCAGAATGTAGCCTCGACTGAGGCCGAAATTGCCGCAGTCCGGAAACAGGACACATAGACCCACAGCACACCCGACGGCAAGGTGCAGATCCTGAGGAATATTCCGCTCAGATTCATTGTCTTCGTGGTCAGCGCCCTCACGAGCACCGCCCTTGTGCACAGATAACCATTTGCCTTTCGGAGACAGTGTTTCTGATGATCCATCGCTGTTGCCAGTGCGATTGGTGTAGCCGTAAAAGAGTTTCAATGATGTGATGGCCGCATCGAGCTTTATGTGTTGATGCTCATAGTTGGCTGGGGCAGCAGCAACAGCGTCCTCCTCTGCAGCGGGTACCGCTGCATTCTGCCCACTTCGATTCTTGTTACGATTCTTCTTTTTCCGCTTGGAGCGGCTCTTTCTCGTCATACCTGGTGTGCCAGACGGAGATGCCAGTAGCGAAGATGGGTGGGACGGGTTCCGAGATGTTGGTTCCTTCATAGTCCGGAACACGTGCACCGCTCCGTCTTGGCATCCCACTGCAGTGAGGCGAATATTTTGGGCCTGCATGACGTCAATGTACGTGATCGGACTGCGTACTTCTGCCAGCTCTGGCAACACCAGTGTTGGCTTGACAGGAGTGAAATAGGAATTGCGTCGCTTGCTCTTTCGCAACAGCTTGACCTCCCCATCCGCCGAGGCTACAAACAGGTAGGTTTCTCCGCTTCCAACGATGTGAATGTGGTTGATGTGCAAAGGGCTCGACTCACCAAGTGGGATGCATTGGCAGTCTGCCGTTATGTCGTCCAGGGATGTGCGGTGGAAGGGACTTGAAAGCTTGGCACCGTAGATGTTGACATAGTTGACCACTCCACCCACTTTAACCTGCTGTGCTTGCTTGCGCCAGGCAATAACAAGGATCAGACTCAAATCTGACTCCCGGAATCCATCAACCAAAAGAATCTCGGCATCAGCAGGAATGTATGCAAATGGAGTGTCTCGTGCCTTCCACAGGCCATTACGGCGATTTCCGCTGAGGTACATTTTGCCACTTGAAGCTCCAGTGAAGATCAAGTTGTTAGTCGGATCGAGGCCTTCCACCTTCACCAGACCATTACGTGCAGGTAAGGAATTGAATTGAATGAAATGGGCTTCATGGAGTGCAACCTCATCATCGTCATCGAAGTCCGACGCACCTGCGTCCAATTCATCCTCAGTGTCCGCATTGCGCAGCAGCCGCGGCCTTGTCTGATTACCAGGGATCTGCACCTGTCGCTGTTGGCGTTTTGGCTTGTTGGTCACGCTCCATCTAGCTCTCACCAACCGAGCTGGCGGTGTGGCATACGGCATGTACTGTCCAATAGAGTCCATGGGCAGGTCTGTCAGTCCAGACAGCTGAACGGACGATCGATTGCTGGATCTACCACTACCACCGTCTTGTTTCTGTACACTCGTGCCAGAGGATACAGGAGTCATGTCAATCATTTCAGTCAGCGATTTCTTCTCAATCGTCGGCTTTTGCCATCCTCTGCTATTCATTTTTAGTAGATTGTGCTGCGAGCCGCTGTTGGACCACACCCCTGACAACTTCCCATCGGAATTTGCATCCGATCTATCCGATCCACCTGGTCTGTCTTTGGCTGGTGTAGCACCATCTGTTCCCAAAATGGTAGTCTCCTCTACGGCCACTACCGGCACTTCCGTCGATGAATCCGATGTACGCAATGGTTTGCTGTCGATTACCAGCCCGGGATCCAAAGGCCCTCCGTTCTGAGTTGCGGTCACTATGGCCGTACCGTACTTGCCCAGAAATGTCTGGAGAGTCATAATCTCTGGAGGAGGATGAAGAATGTCTGCGTATCCTAGCGCCTGACCCGCGTGGGCGCTAATATTCACACTTAGATCGGTGTGCAAGATACCGCTTGCTGTAGCAACCGTGGCTGGAGATCCCGAGTTGCGCGGGCTCTGGCTTCCGCTGCGAACAGGAGTGCCCGAAGAGCCGGTGTGAACCTGCTCTGACAACCCGGGCTGGTGACGAGAATTCCTGCGGCGTGGTGGTAGTTTCAGTGGCGCCGGTTTATTCCGCTCCTGCGGCCGAACCGTAGATGTCGTCGCATCGCTAGGGAGGATAGTATTTGTTTGGGTGCTTTCCAAATCTGTTGATCGAGTACTTGCATAGCTGGGTTCATTTCCCAACTCCTTCTTCCCTTCCTTTTTGTCACGTTTAAAGGTACCAAAGGTGGACCGACCAAGGCGAATATTCATCGTGGCTTAGTAGTACATGTTAAGTATGGCTGCCCTCAAGACGGAATGGTCCCCATGTCAACACAGTCGGCGAACAGTTTATCTTCTGCAGTGAAGCCTTGCATGATCCATTAAAAATTTCCCGTTCCAAATGAATTGATCACATGAATTGAATGAGAAACAAACGGTTTAAGTAGATCATACAGGCTCCAAAATAACGTACCAAGTACCTTTGCAGCATTCCTGCGACTGGCGGCTCTTCGTTCAGCCAACTATTGCGCAGGCGAAAGGAGAGGGGCCCTCCTTTGCGCGGCGCCCCTCCCCCCCGGGGGGAGGGGGCGAGGGTTTCCTCGGTTCGGGTTGAGGTGAACTGTGGAGCCGGAGTTTGCAGGGGTGCGGAGGCAGGCCACTGCGAGCTGGAAAGATTCGCGCTGAGTGCACAAAGCAGAATGTGCTCCATTCATTGAATTTGCTTCCTTAAGTCTGCAGAGACGTTCATGAGTTTCTAGCAACTACTATAACTACAACTAGCTCTTTAATGGGGGATTTCCTTAGCGAGCCAGGCGCTGATGGAATCGATAAAGATCGAGCTTCGTAACTAGACCAAGGCACCAGCCATTGGCATCGGTCACAAAAGCCACAGCGTGGTTGTCCAGGAATTGTTCAACTTCCGCCAGCGGAGTGTCCGGCATGATGGGTCGGTATGTGGATGGCTTCTTACCAAATCGGAGCATCACATCGCTGACCGACTTTTTGCTCTCGTCGTTAGATTCAATAGCCTCCTGAATCATGTTCCGTTGCACAATGCCAATCAAGCGCTTGCGATGGTTCAGTACCGGCAAATTGTCAAAATCGTGTTCCAGCATCAGTTCATATGCGTGCAGGACGGGGTCCGAAGGGAACGCTGTGACTGGGATCGGCATGCTCAGGTCCTCCACGGCCGCAAAATGGTACTTTTGGTTTAGATCTTGCTGCAATGCCTCTGGCATTGCACCGGACAATCTCTGCTCCGTGGAAGAGCCGGCGTCGGCTGAGGATGATGGAGGAGCCTCTTCTGCTGCCGTGGCAGAGGCAGCTTGGTTCGGGTCTGCAGCCGCCCTGACAAAGTCTCCATAGCCAAATGAGGAATCCAGGAGACAGACGAGGTTCTTTTTACCCTTGCCATCACCACTGCCTGGGCTTCCGCTTATCAACTTCAGCGCAGCCATTGCTCCTCCGCTCTCAAGACCGACCAGCAGACCCTCGCCCGCGATCATGGCCATCATGGCTCCTTTGGCTTGCTGCTCACTGACAGTTGCAATCGATACGCTTGTGCGCGCATCCGTGACCCGATGACTCTGTTCACGAACATCACTGATGATAATTTTGCCTGTTACTTGCAGATCGCACTTCTTCTGTTCCAGGAGGTAGGCAATCTCAGTTCCAATACCAAATGAGTCAGACGGAATCACAAAGGTGTCCACACCTGTACCCTGACCCTGCTGCTTCAGGGCGTCTGCGACTAAATTGAGTTGCTTTATCAGGCACTGCCGGACACTATCATTGTTGGATACGACGGAATCGTCGATTATCACCGCATCTGGTACCTCAGCCTGAAGACGGCGTGGTAATCCTGCAGGGGTCATGGCGAGACCCTCCGAGATCTCCTGGCTTGCCCTGAAGATCTCACACCCGAGCACTTTGAATAGAGACGGCTTCATGCTCTGGTCACTCGCAGGCATCATAAGGAGTACCCGAAGCTTCCTCCTCCGTGCTTCGGCAGCAAAGGCATACGCGGGATAGCCCGTGCCTTCGATAATGATTGCCTTTGCATGTTCCGGTAGATTGTCTAGCACCACACTCACCACCTCAGAGATCACTGCTGGAGCAGGAAATGACTGAAAGGCACAGTATCCAAAGACCGTGGACGAAATCCCTAGGACCTGGCTGGCCGTTTGAACTTTGCGTACGACAGCCATTTGCTTCAATTCAGTGTTGGATAGGTCTACACACAAAACAAACCCACCGGTATTGTGACAACATTTAACAAGTCGTGGACGCTACGATTATCTTCTTGTCTTCATGTACCTTGTTTGGATCCTGGGCCATAAGCACACAATGTTCAAAGGCACAGTAACAAACAGATCCCATCCCGCTTACCGTCAACGAATGTACACAACTTGAGCACTTCCTGGCCACCTCGCCCCGGGTCCCTGGGCGGGTGCAGGTCTGTAAAACAATCCGCTCCCCCCCCCCCCCCGGGGGGGGGGGGCGGGGGG